>OX235268.1:9186588-9786588 GCA_944472135.2 Trichobilharzia regenti
TTTCATTGATACGGACTTATTATTAGTGATATTATTTGTTTTCGTAATATATGCATCCACCTGTTTCATTTAATATATTCGTTATCTCATTATGAACCACCTCTCATTGCAGTCTTACCATCTCATGTTTAACTCAGACCACTTTGTACTAGCCACTCACTCACCTGATACCTTCGATAACCTTGAACTGATTTGTCAATTTTCCTACCCCACACTCTACAATTCTATTATGATTAATCACCACCATTGTCTCCCATTTCATCGAAATATTTTCTAATCGATTTCAGCCAATCAGCACGTTTGTCACACAAATATGACTATTTATTTTGATACTCCATAACTAAACCAATCAGCTCAGAGAACACTATTAATTGCAAATCATCCACCTGTGTTACAAATCTTTTCTATATATATTATTAGTAATATTGGCAGAGATGAATTTAAAAGTGTGAAGCTGTTTTTAAACACTTCATACACAACAAGCTACTTAAATACACACGTGTTCATTGATGGAGTAAAAACCCGATTATACTAACTAGTAAAACTTTCAATGAAAATATAAAATGAAAATCGATTTCAACAAGCATCTTATATGAGTACTAGAATTATTTATAGAAATATTTAATTAAAAATCGAGTGAGAGGTGAACTAAAAACTGTTATATTTTCTATGTGGTTTGAACTCTACATCATTCAATGAGTAAATCGTAGACTTTAGCACTAACACCTACAGACTATAATGGATTCCATTGCCTGAAAACTGATCATATTGGGTAGGTAGGTGTTTAGTCTCAAGGTGAGTGAACAATGTTTATTGATTCGGTGCCTAGGCGCGGATATAAGAAGCAGTTTCTTCTGTAATAAAATTCGTGATTGGAAGAAAAGGTAGGTTGAATAAGATCATACGATTGATCGTGAGTTGACATCGGTTACAGAACCATTGGAAAACCTTAGAGTACAACTGTTTCATTCTACTTCACGATTTGTCATATACAGAAAGAACCTGGGTTTCTAGAGAGAATTCGTAACCAACAGTGTTCAAGAAGTCAGTTAAGAGGACAGTTTACTTACATGTGACACTGGCCGGTGGTTGTACTTATCATATATAAAACGCGAAATAATTGAGTAAAGAATATTCTTTTCGATAAATTCCTCCTCTTCTGGCTCTACAATTAGATATGCATGTTTACATACACAGAATATTCTGGATTAGTAGTCAATAACAACATTAGTGTTTTTATAAATAATATCGATTTGTTAAGTAAGGTCGTTGGAATTACAGTTCAATGAAGATGCTTAAATAATAATAATAATAATAATAATAATAATAATAATAATAATAAAGATATAGCAGCAAATGGAATACCAACTAAAATTAGGAAAATACCACAAAAATTCATGATCATTCAAACCTAGATGGCCAAGCGGGAAAGGATAATGTCTGAGCCAACTAGCTTCTTTTGGATGCAAAATGTAGGCTTGTTAATATGGATCCCAACAGCCAGCCTCAGTAATATTTAGTAGTCGAACTCTTAAGGCGAAATTGAGATTCGTAGGTATGCGGTAAATGACCCTGAAAGCCGTCTTGTTAACATCAATCTTGTGTTTTGTATCCACAAGATGAGACAGAATAGCGCTCCGAATCGATTTTGTTTGTCCTTTACTTAACCACCATGCAGGGTGATGTTTGGAAATTCGATGAGAAACATGCCTAACTGTACGGCCTATGTAACTTGATCGCTTCACAGGAGCAGTTAAATTGGTAGATACACATGGAAGAGGCGAAATTAGGCAGTTTTTCTTTTACTCCCGAACGCAAAAGAGGAGTGGTTTTTCGAAGATACAGAGTATTTTGGCAGCAGCGTATGCTCGTTTCACCGCATTTCTAAGTCGCTGTGTTAGTATCTCGCTAGTGTTGTCCCCGAGGAACTGCATTTGTAAGAATAAGGCCTTTTCTGGAAGTGTTGGCACTTTGGGCTGTTTTGATTTTAGATTCATTTTCTTATCAATAAACTTTTCTGGATAACCTTTTTCACTCAGCAACCGTTTAATATTATTAAGTTCCTCATCAAGATATTCATCCGAGCAGATTGCTCTTGCTCTGTGAACCGAGCACTTTATCAGATCGAGTTTGTATTTCAAGGGTATGAAGCTGGAAATATAAGTATGCTGACCCGTTGATGCAGGTTTTCTATATACACTTCTTCTTATTGCGCCATCCACTTTTCTGGTCATAAGGACGTCTAAAAATGAAATATCAGAGTCTTTTTCTTTCTCAATAGTAAAATTTATTGCAGGATGAACCTCGTTAAATTTATCCAGGATGATCTTTGCTTCCTCTTCATTTTTCATAATCAAAAATGCATCATTCATGTACTGACAATAGAATTCGAGTTCATTAGTAGTATCCTTCAAAGGCCCATTTTCTAGTTTCACATGGAAAATGTCGGCTAGAATGGGTCCTAGTGGTGACCCGATTGCCACACCGTTGATTTGTCTACATAGTTACTTATTAAATAAAAAGTAGACATTCACTGTGCATTTCAAGAAAAGTTCTTTCAGAAAAGTTAGAGTAATGCCAACATCGATGTTTCATCTTATGAGTTCTTCGCATACAAAATTCACTGTTTTCATAAGTGGTACATTGGTTAATAAGGAAGATACGTCAAATGATTTCATGAATTTACTGTCAACATTTATATCTTTTAGTGACCCTAAGCAGTTTACTTATAAGTGTGGAAGAAGTACATTAGATGCAGCCATTGTACTACACCACAATATTGTTTCCTGCCTTGATAAGGGCGCTAAGTTCGTTCGAACAGCTTTCTTAGACTATACTGCAGCTTTCGACTCTGTTCCTAGGACACTTTTATTAGGCAAGATGAATTCAGCACAAACAGAGACCTGGGCAACTAGATGGCTGTCTTCTTATTTTAAGGATAGGAAACAGCATACTGTTTTGGCTGGAAAGCGCTCCACTTCCCAGCTAACTGAAAGTGGTGTGCCTCAAGGTGCAGTACTTTCTCCATTTCTTTTCTCTTTCTTTCTGCATGACCTTCCGAACTCACCCAAAGTTAACTTCATTAAGTATGCTGATGACCTGACCGTTTTTGTCCCTGTAGTTGCCACATCGGATTGTTCCTATATGAATGGCTTCCTAGCTGAAGTTGAGGATTGGTCTGGCTCAAATGGTCTTAAACTAAATCCAAGTAAATGTAACACTGTTGATTTCAGCTTGAGAAGTGAAAAAGACATGCATGGATTGATTCAATCTCATGATTGTTGTAATATTGATGGTACCATGATTGAGAGTAAGTCAAGAGTTTCTTATCTTGGCATTAGTTTCTCGTCAAATCTTTGCTGGTCGTCTCATATTCTTATAGTTTCTAAGAAAGTTTTCCGTCTGACTTATTACATAAAGAAGTTGAGACACTCAGGTATAACTCAATCTCTTATCATACAATTTATTAATTCATGTGTTTTGCCCATCATTCTTTATTGTTCTCCATTATTCTTCCCTGGGCTACTCAAGAAAGATCATATAATACTACGAAGAACATTGAGGGCTGTAAGTAGGGTCAGTGCTATCCCTTTGACTGAACTAAATGACACTGTTGTTAATAGGCATATGAATTCTTGTAAACACATAGCTAAAGTTATCTTATCTGATAGTGAACATCCTCTTTATTCACAACTGTTTCCTTGTATCTCTTCGGGTAAGACCAGAAGAAATTTTATAAACATTTATGCTCGTACTACAAAATATAAAAATTCGACCGTTCCATATTTGGCACGAGTATTGTGTGAAGAGACAAATATCAGAAAAGAACTTTTACAACTTTTGAATCAATAACTAAACTATAAAATGAAATGATGTATATTAATGCATGTGTTATTTGTTATATTATTTATTTATTATTCACTATGACCCAGAAATGGTATGATTTTGTTGGGTTTTTTATTTTTATTTATTTTTTTTATTATTTTTTCCTATTAACTATCAATATTTTATCATTTTATATATTTATATAATTATAAACAGAGCTAAACCATTGAAATATGTAAAAGAAACGCTGAAAATTCCATGCTGTAAATTGTTATTGTTGTGGAATAAAGTGATTATTATTATTATTATTATCCTTTCAATAAATCTAAAAGTATCCTTTACACTCTGTTTCACCAACTCAGTATGAAGTGGCTGTAAGAGTTCAACTAACCATTTAAGTACGGCATGGTATGATGAATTTAACATATCTAATTTTGGTAGAAGCGGTACACCATTTTTGTGCACTGTAGGAGAGCCATATAATCTTGGTATAAACGTTCGTTCATATGTCCCGAATTGGCAGAAGTTAGAATTCATGGAGCGTTGGCTTGGCTCCCAATGACTTAATGGTCTACGAGCTCAGCTGGTAATAGGAAAGTTCTCAGTTTAAACCCAGGTGCGAAGGTACTTCTGAAGAGACCCAAACAATTGCCGACGAAGCCACTATCCAACACTCCAAGGATTTTTAGTGTTTCTGTAATCGATGTCAGCTCATCGTCAATCCTGTAACCAATCCGATCCCTTCAAACCAGCAATTGATAAATGAGATTATTTTGTTTCAAAAACAAAACTATGGATTGCGAGAATTAGGCTCGCTGGCCAAAGTATCCAGACTTCAGTTAATGAGTCTTCACTTCACCCATTTTAGCCTACTAAATAGCAAAAGCGGCTCGAAGCCTAGAACATGAAAATTCTGATCCAGGCAACTGATTTTTTTAACAAACTGTACATCAATTGTTGGTTTGTTGTAGGGATTTGGTTGATTGATTACAGGATTTCATCATGAGCTGACATTAGTTTGACAGCCATTGGAAGTTAAATTTGAAATTTGTGCTTTTTAGATCAAGTTTCCGAGTACTGTTTAAATGTGGGGTGTGTAAGTATCACACAAGCGTAAAAAAGCTTCAGTAGATCGGTTGATGAATATATGTTCATTGTTGTGGAATTTGTCTGGGATGAGTTAGTGTGAGTGAAGGTGAAAGAGCTGAATGCTAGCCAAAGTGGTAGATAGTAATTCACGTCCCTAATATTGGTCATATGAAAACAAGAACAAAGACTGACTTAACAACCAATCACAGCAGACTTTGCGTAAGCAGATACAAATAACATATAGATGACCCAACCTTCAAGAAACAGCCACAAAGAGATGAAAGATTAACTGTGAGTGAGAAACAATCAATTATAAGACTGTGTTTTTCTGTTAACAATAATCTACAATAATGTACATGAAAATCTATAAATATGTGTTGATTTCGTAAATAAACGATCTATTGCCTGACTCTTGCCTTCTGTGGTTACAACTCTACTATTTCGTAGGAACACTATTTGCTAGATCCTGTCTATCATTAACCCACATGTTGTATATTTGAAATAACTGGTCTTTTAAAAGAGACTGTGAGAGCTGCAGCTGCTGAAACAGAAAATAGTCTCTACAGAGACACCGCATCCTGGAAGATGGAGAGACTTACTTCTTTGTTAGGAGGAGGAGAAAGTTTTATTTTACATATAGGTGAAATCGTTCTAATAAAGAGGAAATACAACTGTTTGTCATGAGAAGGCCAATAACGTTTTGGTAATTGGATAGTCAGATAGCTCTTTACGAAAAAGATAGGAAGTGAACGACTTTAATATCGATTATCACTCGATTGGTGAGACGAGGATCTGTAATAGATACAGATAAGTGGAAAGTAAATATAATTCGTTGTCATCCTTTGTGATATCTTCATCGCAGAGTGAACCACATAAGTGATTTTGTGAAACCCATTACAGGAACCCACACCATTTCCATTGAAGAATTTTGGAGTATGTTGAAGAACAAGCTTAGAGCTATAAACAGGTCTCAAAAGGATTTTATTTACAGTCATTTAGAAGCATGTCTGTTTACGATGTGGTGTAACTTCTCCTACGGAAAACCAGGGGTTATTTTTGTCACACGTCAGAGGAAGGTATCTTGGGTAACATTTATTGTGACTGGTGCGTTCATGGTCATTCGTTGATTGGCAGTTACTGTTTCTCAAAGTTTAACTTCGCCTAAAAAATCAAAGAGTGCTCAAAATATATTCCGTACTTGTGCTTACCAGCCAACAGAAATGAATTTCTCTGGTTTCTGTCTCAACAAAACGCAATAAACATGATATATATGGTGGTCTCTCTTTCTGTTTACTCGCTTAGTCTGTGACCATTTCACTTTGATGAACGTGTCTCCTTTAACAATGTATATTCCCCTTACATTATATATAATATGAGTGTTTGTTGACAGTTCGTTGCTTGGTGACAAATATCCATATTATATGTGTGGTTGTTGACATGTCTGCCATATTTTGCCATGTATACATGAATCGACACTCCATTATAATTAGCCATTCATGTTAAGACTGTCTATTGATTTGTTCACACACTTGTCTGGATGGTCATATATATTTCGCTCATACAATCTTGTATGATTTACTTTCTTTGGTGTGATACCACTGATTGCTTCTCCTTGTGTTTGGAAAATAGAAGTATCATCGCAAACCTTGTGGTCTTCTGATTTCCGTCTTTCTTGCGTCAGGACTATTAAATCCTCGACCAGTACATAACAATAATTTGGCGACGAGTACATAACAATTTGGCGACGGGGAAAACTACTATAAACCACTCAGCAGAAGCAACATAACAAAACATTAGGAAACACGGTCGATAAAATTTCGACTCGATGTCCTGACTATATATATATTGAATATGGTCATGTGTGTAAATCATAGAGTGGAGTCTCATACTTCTATAGCAGGTTTTCAAATCAATTATTTCCCGATTTTTTTTCCTTCACGTTCCCCAGTGGCTTGAAGTTTCTGTAGCAGTGTTTATTTTTACAGGATGAAGTCGCTAGCTAGCCTCATGCCCAACGTTTCCTCTTTACCTCTATTATTTCTGGCTTAGCGAGGTAAAGGAGTGCGTCGGAGGCTGGGAATCGAACCCCGGACCATGTGTATGATCGGTGAACGTCCTAACCGCTGTGCCACCGACGCACTTTTTATTTCTCGATACAAATTTAAAACAAGCAATAAAGCAGGATTTATTTATTGAATTCATTTCGGTAGAACTCCTCGTCAGCTGAATACTCTACATACACGATGCATATATATACTTTTGAAATTACATTGGGAGATATAAGACTGATAGGTAAACAAACTACATTGAATTAGTCATGCAGAAAGACAGGTGCGAATGTTTTCCAGGTCATGTTCAAATAGATAAGGGGAGAGGGAGTATGAGAGGTAAAATTTAAGCTAAAATGCATTACGTTTCAATTACATCACTTAGATAAAACAATTAGTCATTAGGGAATATAACGAGAATTGCAAACAGAGTAATATCAATAGTAATAGTTATAATAATAATTTTAATAGTGTTGAAGTGAGTTAAGATAATCCTACTGATAAAGGATAGTTTTAAATGAATCACGAATAATAATAATAATAACAGTAAGAGGCAGAATAAAGTGTTACCGTGGTAGATTAAGACTGACGACCATCTCCTTTTGTACACAGAGACCTGATTTATAAACTCGAACTGCACAACCCCTGCAATTGCAAGAATCTGTTTGTTTCTTTGACTGCTGACAGCAGTGAATGATTTGACGGCGTCGATATCATATCCATAGTCCATCTTTTGCTTGTTTTAAAGCAGGTATCTATTCAGTGTTAATTTGGTTCTGTTTTATGAGTTGATCAAGGATTGATATCAGAGAACCATTGAAACCCAGGGAATACTGGACAGCTGCTGTTTCATCCTTGTTTGGGAATCATTGGCAGTATGCACCCACTGGAATTCGAACCCAGGACCTTCCGGTTACAAGGCAAGCTCGTATACCATTCAGCCACTTGGACCCGTTTCAATGGCTCATGAATTCTAACTTCTACCAATTAGTTCTCACTAGTTCTGAAATGTCTGAAATTATTTCGTTATAAAAAATCCGTCTATTGATTTTAATTGCGTTTATTGTCAGTATTATTTGTATTACTTTGTATTTCTTTCGATTCCCAGTAGATTACAGTATCTTTGGAATTTTGCTAGCAGTGGGCTTTTTAATTTTTACGGGTTGGAATCACTAGCTAGCCTCATGCCTAACCTTCGTTTTCTTTGCCAGGATTATTACCAGCTAGGCGAATTTTAGGAGTGCGTTGGTTTGGGGATCGAACTCTGCATTACCTGAGTGGCTAGCATTCTACCTTTGCGCAACTGACGCCAGTACTAAGGCTGTAAGTCTGTAAGTGAGAGGCTAGCTGTCAATTTTGTTAAGCGAAAATACAAAATCAATAAATGATCCAGTCTATTGATTTAAAATGTACTTAGAAAATGGACAGGAATAATCAATTGAATGTGGATTAATAAGCCAAAAAGAAAAAACAAAATACATCCTGGTGGTTTTAGTAATTTTATCTTTTCTGATTGTCTTAACAAACAAAATGAAGTTTCAAGTGGTAAAATTACAACAAAAACAACAATCTGGATTTCATCATGAACTGACATCGTCGGTTAGAAAACTGTTGGAAACCAAACCCATGGAGTACTGTACAGCCGTTTCGACTTAGTTTAGGACTCTTTATCAGTACGCACTCATCACAGGGGTTCAAACCTAGATAGAATCTTCCGCTTACAAGGCGAGCTCGTAGACCATTAAATCACTTAGACTTGATTCAATGACCAGTCCATGAATTCCAACTTCTGCCAATTCACGATATGGCATGACCACTAGCGAATATTATAGCTGTAGAGTATTTGCCATCACATTCGACGTACTAATGAATAGTTCTAAACTAGGACGAAATGGCTGTTGTTATGTACTGGTCGAGTAATTAATAGTCCTGACACAAGAAGGCGAAAATCAGAAAACCACCAGGTTCACGATGATACTTGTATTACTTTCAAAACGAGGAAAATCAATGTCACACAAGTGTATGAGCGAATGTTCAAAAATGAACGAATCAATAGACAGTCTTAACATGATTAGTTGTAATGTCATGTGACAACAAGGTCAGACATGTTTGTTTAGTTAGTGGACAGACAAAAACATATTGTCAATTATAATGGAATATCGATCCGTATATACATAGCAAAATATAACAGACTGTCAAAAACAAACACACATATTATGTGGATACATATCAGCTGTACAATACTCCCCGGTTTTGTTTCCAATGGTTCTCAAACCAATGTGAACATATGATGAAATCCTGAAACCAATCACACACACATCCCTGGAAACCAACACTTGAATAAAAAAATAATCCGTGTCAACTGTCCACTAGGTCGTGGTAATCAGCGTTATGTGTCTAGTTCTGATTAGACAACTGAAACACTGGGTAGCGTGGCTAGGAATCTCTCAGGAAGCATAATATCCCCCCCGCCCCCCCAGGTTGATGACGTGTACTAACCAGCATCCAATTTAGATATATGCCTTATTGTCAATAGATTCAAGGTAAATATTATAAATAATTTGGTTTTATTCGTTTACTGAAATCACATTCAGATGTTAGTTGTTAGATAAACACTAGAAAATCGTGGAATAAAGAAAGACGTACTGAATATAATGTTATGGTTGAAATTCTGGTCGCTTTGTGAAGAGTTCTTCGTTACCATTCACATTTTGCTGAGACCCTCTTGACCCTTGATGAATTATCTTCCTGCATTTGAATACTTCCAGTTTAGTACTTCTTTCACTCTTTAGGATTTTGATATCACCATTTGAGATGTCATCTATTGCTATATGCAGTCGTCTGAAGCAATCTTCCTTCTTTTCTTGTTCTGAGTTGCTTTTAAACGCATAATATTGCAGTGTAATTGTAATCTTCCCACCTTTTGAGTTGAATCCTACTGTCATAATCCTAGAGGTGATTGGTTCCCATTGCATTAGAGCTTTCCAGTTAACAATTTAGATAGTCTGTATCCATTTCACCTGCTCTCCTAGATTCCTAGAACTTCCATTTTTGTATATCCCTCTTTTCCCGGTTAGAAGACTGGTGAGCTAGTACACTAGATGAATTTTTTAATTTACAGTATATAGAAGCACTGGTATGTACCCGTTCCTAGTTCAAGTATAGGGAGTAATTGCGTCAATGATAGTTCTGTTGCACATGTTTTACAATAGGATGCATGGTATAGTCAATGTATACAGCTCAACACGAGCAAGGGGATATGTATAATGCATGTTGAAGTGACCCAATTCTAACAGCTTGTCTTTCACATGTTGGCAAGCAAATGTCACACGTAGGTTAGCGGAAAAGAGATTTCGTCAAAAGCAATTTACGGAGAATTTCTACTTCAGTATCCCTTTAAATTTCAGCATCCTTTTGGGGATAACTTGAACCTTTTTTAGAGATTTTCTTTGGTTTTTAACCCTTAAATGCTCAAAAAAATCAACTTTCACAATATTATGATCCTAATATGTTTTTATCCTGTTCATTAAACTTTGCAGGTTAATTGATTTGCCAACTGATCGGAAATAGTCCCGGGACTTTCTCACCCGTCTGCTATAAATACATGAGTATACAGCCTTGTTGATGACTTCGCTAAAACTGTCTACTTAATAATTCGTAAGACACACACATAGATCCCAGTAACGAAAAAGATTAGCTCATATGGTTATAAATCTCTATTTCTTTAGGTGATCAAGACATCATCATACTGGCTGCCTTGGATTAATATCAGTTTAAGAAGCATTGGAAACCAGATAGGCAGTACTGGACATTCGCTTCGTCCACTGGGTTTGGATTCCAGGACCTTATGGTTACAAGCTATGCTTGTACACCAATCACTGGGACTAGACTCAATGGACAGTTCATGAATTTTTAGTTCTGCTATTCCGTGATTTCAGCGCGACTGGGACCAGTTACTGTCATAAAGGAGTATTTTTCCTCACTCTCGACATATTGGATTCGCACTAGAAATCCAAGAAACTACGTTCTGCAAGCAGAGTCACTAGTGAGCATCAGATTAATTTTTACGAGTTAGTTAGACATCAGTCCATGGTCAAAAATGGAGTAAATCAAAACACCGACTCTTGAGAATGGAATTCATGGGGTCGGGTCTCAGTGGCTGAATGGTATAATGAGCTAGTCTTGTAACCGTAAGATTCTGGATTTTAACATCGTAAGTGGATGTGTACTGACGATGACTATCGAGCTAGGATGACGAAACAGCTATCCAGTGCTTTCCTGGCTTTCAATCGTTCCCGCTCTCTCTCTGGTATTAATCTGTGGTGTAACATGAAACAAATACAATCCCTACAAACTAATTCTGGATAATAATATAAACTTTCTCAATTTCCTCAGCTTTCATCTTTAAGCATCCAAACGGAATCTGATTTGCAAGTTTTTGTCTCCCATATTATTCTGTAATGTACATATGGGATGTAAGGCGGTAGCAATAACTCTGCACTGACGTTAGGCAGTGTTGGGATAATTTACAGTTCTTTGATCTTTCTGTTGTTGCATACAATCACATACAGAATCCAATTATATAAACACATTCGTCTATTTATCACCTGATGACAATGAGAAAGCCTGTTCTTGTTGTAACAGAGTCCTAAAACAAAATAACAACAACAGGTCCTTCTACGATCAAGTTGGAAAGAATTAACCCCCTAAATAGATCTGCTCATTCAACTTTAAATGGTAATGCTCCATTTTCAAATGGATGTGTATAAACTTGGCGCTAAAGTTGTACACACACACACACACATACACATCCATCTATATCACTGGAAAAGGATTTCCATAACCACCTTATTCTTTGACATTAGTTACTGCCTAATCAATTATACCGATTGAGATGGTTAGGAAACATGTCATGAATGCCTACCTTCCTCACCTTCCTCAACAGGCAGAGTGTTGGCTGATGTAGGATGGATCAGATTGGAAAAAAGAGCTAGTGGTGGTCTAACCGAAAAAAATGGCGTTAGTCAATGAAACCCATAACAAAATCAGTCTAAGTTTGTTTTCGACATAGAACTCTTTGCACCGATGTGCACCAGTTCAAGTCGCCACACTCCCACCTTGTAACACACAAACCAAGAGAAGAAATGCAAAATACAGACAGTAAACAGAGGTGGTGTGAGACAAAGGAATAGTAATAATGAAGAACAATATAGTTTGTTTCATTGGAAATCATGAGTCACACGGGAGTGGATGCGTCTGCGCTAGCCATTGAGAACGATTTTGAGTCATATCACCAATTGTTTCCAGCCATTATTGGCTCTCACCATCCCAAGGACCCCAACCAGAAATTCTACGCTTTCCTACGTAGCTGGCTGGCCTAAACTAACTGTTGTCGATTTCATTGACTGGTGGTATGTTTTAGTTTGACACCACCACTAGCATTTTTTCAGTCTGACCCTTTGTCAGATAACATCGCCTGTCAGTCGAGGAAGGCGATGACTAGGCATACATAACACATGTCCTAGGGAGATGTAGACTTCCTGGAAAGATCCAGTGGCTGGAGACGATTGGTGGTATGGCTCAAAATTGTCCTTGCCAATGGCTGGTGCAGATGTATTCACTCTTTGAGATTTATCATATCCAATAAAAATTTATTGTTCTTTTATATTACTATTCTTTTCGCCTCACTCACGCTTCTGTTTATTTTATCTCTCTTGTCTTGGCTTTGTGTGCTATATGGAGAGGGAGATTGGCAACTTGAACTGGTGCGCATCGGTGCAAAGTGTAGTTCTACGTTGAAACTAGTCAGTCAATCAGGTGTCCAATCGAAGTATTGTAATACAGCCTTACAGGCGGACAATAGCCAGGCTAAATAGCTGAGAATGTTAAGGATTATTTCTAACTGCAGGCAACACACTGGATGAGACATAATAAGTTCGAATCACAGATAGTGGACAAAATGGCAGATGATTATTATTTCCTTTGATTCTTAGAGGAACATAGGGCTTCACCTGCACGTATCCATTGCGCTCTGTTCTCTGCTAAAGTTTTTACCTGGCTCCAGGTGGTCCGCCCACATACTTTCATCTCCGCCAAGTCACCGTCGCAATGACGACCAATTAGCCGCTACCCTTTTGGGTTCCACTCGAGCAATGGCCTGTCGTGCGATGTCACTTGATGGTTTCCTCAGAGTATGACCAATCCATCTCCATTTCTTTCTGCCTATTAGTTACACAATCGGTTCCTGATGGGTTTGTTCGCTCATTGCCAGAGATCCCTGTTGCTGATCTTTTCTGGTCGGCCATCTGATCTTGAGTATTGAGCGGAGACAGCTGTGGATGAAGGTCTGTAGTTTGTTTGAGATGCTCTTTATGACGCGCCAAGTCTCTGATCCGTATAGTGAGTAGCACTGACCGACTTCACATTGCAGTTGAAAATCCAGATTTTATTTTCCCTGTTGAGTGCTGTTGACCTCCACACAGACTTGAGGGTAATGAAAGCTTGTCTTGCTTTTCCGATCCTTGCTTTGATATCTTCGTCAGTTCCGTCCGCCTGTAGTTGAAATGATGCTTCTCAGGTAGGTAAAGGAGGTTGTTTCTTTCAGGTTCCTCCCATTTATGCTGATTTTTGTTGTTGCTGTTGGCCAGGAATCTCTGTTTTATTTACGTTCACTTGAAGTCCTATCTTTGATGCTTCTTCTGCCAACTTGTTGCTACTTTTCACTTGCATATCTTCCAGTGTTTGTGGGAAACTCAGACATATATCATCCTCGGCGAAGTCCAGATCCTCCAATTTTTTGTGAGGGTGGTCCATCGTTGGAGATAGTAGGCAGCCAGCCAGCCGGCCTCGGCTTACTCCAGTCTTCACTTCTTCGAAGGCATCCGTTTCCCGAAGTTTCCTCTTTGTGGATGATTACTTAGCATACAGCATTGTTGTACAACTGTTAGATATGAGATGTATAATTGTCCGCGGCACCCCGTAGTAGTAGTGGTAGCGAAGATTGCAGATACACACGCCTTACTGTATACCTTGTGAATGAGTAAGTGCCAATAAGCACGAACACTTAGTCAAGCAGACGTCTTACTGTTGTCGATTACCTCCAATTCTATCTAATAACTAAGTACCTCATTCACACTGTTAGGCATTTCTCTTTAAGTAAGTCTTAACAAGCACATAAACCAACAAAAGGGATAATCATTAAACTATTATTATTATTATTATCGTTATTCACTTGTCTTTTGCGCCAATATATCTCTACACAAAAAAAGATCGGAAAAAAAAATCAAAATGCAAAATAAACCAAAAAAAATGAACGAGGCTGTTCGGGTTGTTGGGGGGGGGCCGGCGCGGGGGAGGACACTAGGGATAAATCCAAAACACCCACAAAACCAAACAAAACCCAAATTTATCATTGAAGTATATGCATATATGCAGATCAGACAGGTACACAATTTTTTTGTTTGTGTATTCTAATTTGATGTATCGTTATTTTGTAAAAAAGTGGTGAATACATTTCGAAAATGTTCTCACACCAATAAATAATTAATCAATAATAATAATAAGCGAGATGATAAATTTAAATCAAATGAAGTATGCAAAGTAAATTTTTCTTTAAAATTAAACCCTCTACCCTCTCATAAAAGCATATACAAGTAGTAGAATGAATATAAATATGTTGAACAGAAAGATGAAGGGACAATTACACAGGCACACACACCCACATCCACAGACAGACACGTACACGAATCTGCACTTAGAAGAGGAGGGTGAAACAGAGAGAGAGAGAGAGAGGGAGACAGAGACAGACAGTATCTGCGTGTTTGATCGACAGTAGGACAAACAACACACACACACACACATAGAGAAGAAAGATAAAGTGTGCGCCAAAATGTTGTGAGCAAGTGTTCACCACGGGGAAAATGATTTCTTGGTGTTTTACTAATAAGTGTACATTGTGAATGTCTTTTCACATTTTATCATTTGAAGAAAACAAAGGGAAAACACGAAAATAAAACAAAAAATAAATATACACAAAAATAAATACAATTAACAAACTAGTACCATTACTGCCAATATTATTGCAGACAGCTTCGTTTAAATTTCCCGCCTTTTCAAAATATGGTGTCATTTGAACAAATCGACAAAATAAAATGAAAAAGAGGAGACACACACAGCACGCCTATCTCTGATTGGTTAAAATAGTTTAATTAGGAAAGAATAGGAATAATAGTAATAATAAAGATAATAATAATGTTTTTATTATTTTTACACACACACACACATGGACACAAAATATAAACGAATCAAAAACAAAAATCCTAAAATAACGTTTTTGCATTTTTTTGATCCTTTAAGCGTTAGAAGTATGTGGGGCTTGATGCCAGAGAGAGGGACTGTGCATGTGTGTGTGTGTGTGTGCAATTGCGACACGACACGTGTAAGTGGGAATATAGTAGTAGTAGTAGTAGTAGTAGCGTCTACAAACAAATAAATTATTTAATGTACTGTGTCTACTTGATCACGTCTTTGGATTTCTTCCCCCCTCCCTCCAAAAGTACCAGAACTGAGGCACCTTATACACACAATGTTTGAAGTGAGAGAGAGAGAGAGAGATGCGAAATGAAACTACACACAAAGACATACACATACACACGAATACGAATTCATCACAATTTCTGGACACAAAAAACACGCACTTCTGATAGCTTATTTATAGACAGCTCCACAAAGATGGATATCCCCGCATACAGTGATAGTAATAATAATAATAATAACAGTTATAGTAGTGGTAATAAATGGTTGTGAATAATATATATATATATATATATATATATATATATATATATATATATATGTTACACAGGATCTTATAATACCTACAAAATGTATCATTATGTATAAATAAATAAATAAATAGAATAGAATAAATACGCAATCATTAGTCATTCTTGTCCCACAACCACAAACTGCTTACATCATCACAACAATAACAACAGAAAAGCGGGTGCACGTGCGCGAGAGAGAGAGGCAGACAGACGATTGTATTCATGAGATGTTCAAGCAAACTGTGAATGTCTCTCTTTTTGTAAGAAGTCCCACCCAGTACAATTATGCCATCTTTCATATAGACAATTTCTACATCACAATAGAGAAGAATTTTGAAGGATAATTGAAACGTTGTATATATATATATATATATGTATATATTCCTTGTCTATTCTCGTTGTGAATGCATGTATATATATATATATATATATATATATATATATATATTTGTGTGTGTGAATTAGTGTTAAATGTGTATGCGCCTGAAGAGTATCATTTTGATACAATATGAATAATAATTAGGAAAAATCAATTTGTCATCATCATCCATGATCAATCAACACCTTCAAATCCTTCAGCATTTTCTATAGCAATAATGAGTTTACAACGGAGTTCTTCAAAAGTTGTATAAGGCGGTAGATCCAAACGATTGAAACTAGAAGAGGAAAAAAACAAAAGAACAAACAAAACAAAAAACGATGAAGTACCTAGACTAGCTGGCCACTTCCAAGTGTATCTACCAATTCAACTGCGCTTGTGGTGGGGCGAGTTATATTGACCGTTGCTCTAGGAACTCGAATTTTTCGTGCTCTCTCGGGAACATCTCCCAGCATGCCCGAGTAAAGGTGTAGTAAAATCTCCATCAACAGTCCGATATCAGACCGCCTGGTCCAAACCAGATACAAAGCCAGCCAGCGTTGAAGAATCCTTCTCTATCATCATCTATCGGGTGCCTAATAAATTGCCAAAATCATCGAATCACCACATGCTCCAAACAGCACAGGCTATTGCGATTCGCCTCAAACAACCAGTACTCTATGTTCAAAAGAAGCAAGTCCAGCCCCTACTACTGCCCAGTCCTGACCTTCAGTAGAGATTATAAATTCATGAATTTGTAATATTATTTTTCCTAATTTTTCTGACATTCAGCTTATTTTATGTTGATGCTATTGAGCTATAATCTATTGATATTATTATTGTTGATTTCATGTTATTTAAACAGCATTAATGTTGTTCATAACACCAATTCATTCATTCATTCATTCACTATAATGTATATATAACTGTAGAGCCTGGTGATGAATTTATCGAAAAGAGTACTCTTTATTCAGTATCCATTCTTTTGAAAATTTTAATGGGCATTTTTAACCAGTTAAAAACCAAAAAAGTGAGGGGGAGGGGTTAGGAGTATGAAACACAGGTCTCGACAAAAGAATACGTCGTAATACTAACAATCCAGTTGGTTGGGTATGAAGGTTAGAAAGCCGGGAAAATACATCACGTTAATCAAGGAACTCTACTATAACCCTAAGGAGAGTTGTCATCTGAAGTGGTGTCCGTCAGGGATGCCCACTATACCCATTTCTATTGAATTTCATCATAGGTGTAGTAATGAACTTAAACCCTAACTGACTTCAACGGATCAGGAATTGACCTGTTACCACAACCAGGAAATAATTTTGTTAACTTAGAATATGCAGATGATATTGTCCTGTCCTCCTAGGTGAAGACACTGACAAAATGCAGAATCTTTTGAACAGAAATCTTGTGGAGCAGAAATTTTCGAATGTTTGACATGCGATTCGCTCTTGTCAAATGCAAGATACTACTACAGGATTGCACTACATCGACTTATAGCTTAACGGCAAGCAGGAGTGAAGTGGTACAGCGTGTTGACTACTTCACTTATTTAGGAAGTTGCATCAGCCAATACTAGCGAAATTTCAGCACGGATACAAAAGGTTTATGTGGTATTAATTGCCAGATTACGCCATCTTTGACTTTGGAGACGTGACATCCAGGTGGCTGCTCAGCAGCACTTCTTTCCATCCTCCTTTACTGCTACGAGAAATGGTCGTTGAAAGTGGAAGATAAGAAAAGGCTGACTAGCTGTCTTTACTCATAAATGTCTGCATACTATCTCCCATGTTTGTCAGTTGGTATAATACGGTTGTAACGACAGAAGGCAAGAGTAAGACAACAGATCATTTATTAAGGAAATCAACACGTACTTATATATTTTCATGTACATTATTATAAATTATTGTTAGCAGAGAAACACAGTCTTCTGATTAGTTGTTTCTCACAGACAGTTGACCTTGCATCTCTTTGTAACTGCTTCTTGAATGTCAGTTCATCTATATGTTAACTGTATCTGTCTACGCAAAGTGTGCTGTGGTTGGTTGTTGAATCAGTCTTGTTCATATTTCCTCACGACCGATATTTGGGACACAAACATTGACGTACATTATTGTCTACCAATTTGGCTAGAAGCCTACTCTCACCACAAGGTGAGGAATATTGAGGTTAGGCTTCAGTCGAGTAATAGGTGAGGAGGGGAAAATCAATCGACGAGGTTTCGAAGTTACACTGATTGAGATGGTTGGGGTATGTGCTACACAAGCCTAGTCATCTATAATGTTAGCTGACACAAGATTGATTGGGTTGGAACAGAGCTTGTGCTGGTCAAACCAAAACATGGCTTCATCAGTCAATGACTTCTATAACAACAGTTAGTTACAGCCAGTTACGCAGAGAGGTATAGACTGCCTGCCTACCTACCTGGTTGGCGTTCTCAGGATGGTAAGAGCCAATGACAGCTGGAGTCCATTGGTGATATGGCTCAAAATCATCCTTGTCAATGGCTGGTGCAGATACATTCACTCTTTGCGATTTACCATATTCCATAAAACTCTATTGTCCTTTCATATTACTATTCTTTTTGCCTCACTCACACCTCCGTTTATTATCTCTATTCTCTTGCTTGCTAAAAAAAACTGGTCAGATTTCAAAAGAAGTGGATACTGCAAATTGTTATCTGCAGAGTGAATGACCTACGTTAATCATCCAGACGATGACCAAAAGCGCGCCGACGGAGTCGTTATCATAGTGTCGTCAACAGGATGGAAGGCTTTCGTGCAGTGAGAATAATAACAAAATCCCATAATGTCAAGAATATGATTCGATGAAGACATTACCCACCTTCAAGAAGATTTGTTCAATATACACAACCACACTATCAATATACCTTCTGATAAGGTCAACCGAAGAGAAACATTTTCAGTGAAATATTTTGTTCAAGGGAAAAATGATGATTTAAAGCTTTTATTTGCCTTTCTTTAAAACGCATGACGTAAGTCATTCTGTGTGACGACTACTTACGTACATCGTAATGACATTACGCCATCAGATCTCTCAGTGTGGCCCATCCAGGATTAGAATCTCACTCGACCTAAACCAACTTAGGGCAACTGAGCAAAGTGATAGAAAAGTTGTTTGGAATTCACACATCATCTTCATTCACAACTCTCCCCAGAAACCTCTTTAGAAAACTATATGCTCGCACTAGTAAGTACAAAAGCTCAACCATACCCTTCTTAGCACGTTTTCTGTGCGATAAAGAAAGCATTAGGCGTAATACCTATAGCTTATTTAATAGTCAGTAGAACAATTGGATCTCGTCTTTCCAATTCATATCCTCTACAGGTACAACGTTTTCTTTCTCTCTTTTCCTTTTCTCTCTCTTTTTTCTCTGTTATGCGCTGTTTTGTTTCTCTCTTCCTTACAAACTCTACTTAAAACATTCTTCTTCGTTATTTCACACTCTGTATATCTCGTCCATTTTGTTACCGCTTACGCCAGTAAATATGCTAACATCTACTTTTCTAGCACCTTCAAACTGTTTAATTTTGGCTTTGCTACAGATGTGCTAATATGTTTTTGTCAAAAACTAACTGAGGTTGCCCTTAATCTATGTACAAACTGGATGCAATACTGAGAATTCCATTCTGTATTACAAGTACTGTTTTGGAATAAAGCAAATTATTATCATTATTATTGTGAGGAAACAAAACAAGTTAAACATACCATGTATGTGCACGAGGCAGTTGATCTACAGAGCCCCAACATTCAACAGTGAATTTTTGTGGTCCACTTGAACCCCATAATTCAGCGAAACCATTCATTGGTACACGTGATGTTCCAGTGACAAATTGTAATAGTCGACTTCTTAATTCATTGGTGAATGTGTAAATAGCCTTTTTTTAAAATAAATAACAGAATGGAAAATACACTTTTAAATCAATAGATGATTATTTCATTTAGCATGAAGTTAAATTGGTGAATGGTGGATGACTGACTAGCAGTGGAACTCGAAGCATCTGAGCATAAGGCACTGACGACATTTCAACCTGAGACCGATTACAGCAACACTTCGGTCCACAATCAATCCACGAGAAAGTCGAAATTGAATTACATCATTACACTGATACCCATTCGTTGCATAAGAAAGAAGTGGCTCTCGTCTGTCTGTTTTCGACAGAGAACTTTGCACCGATATATATATATATATATACTAACATCCAGGAGCAGACACATGACACAGATCACACACTAATAACCAACCCTTGTTTTGCACTAATTTCTCATTAGGTACTTACAATTATAAAATTTGATATTTATTATCGTTACAGTAAGGGCAGTTAACTATGAGGGTAGAATAACAGATTAGTGTAGTTAAAGTGTGACCAAGTAAATATGTAGTATTTATGAGTGAAACACTTGCTGGGCTGAATTCAATTACGCAATATTGTGAAATGAGACACGATGATGAGGGTGGTGATTAGTTATGACAGATTCATACAATGTGGGGGGGGGTGTAGGAAAAATTACCAAGTCAGTTCAAGGTTATACAAAAGGTGTCAGGTGAGTGGCTAGCACAAAGCATTTAAAGGAGATAGTAAGACTGCAGGGAAAAATTCATCATGAAATAGCTATGATTTGAAATGAATCAAATGGAGGCATGAACTGACTGGAGGAAAGGTTACCTCGTGAAACTACCAAAGAAGGGCGACTTACGCCTCACTCTGCAAGAACTGGCGAGGAATCATGCTCTTATCGACGCCAAGTAAAATCCTGAGTCGCATCATCCTGGAGAGATTAAAGGACGCACTGGAGACAGAACTCCGACCAGAACAAGCTGGATTCAGGAAAGGCAAATCATGTACTGACCAAATTGCAACTCTACGCATCATCATCACAGAACAAAGCATGGAATGGCAATCAAACCTCTACCTCAACTTTATAGACTTTGAGAAGGCCTTCGACAGCGTCGATCGTGAAGTAATTTGGAAATTACTCGAGTACTATGGCGTACCCCAAATATTCATCAACCTCATTCAACAGCTGTACGACAACGGCACCTGCCAAGTGATCCACAACGGAAGACTCAGCGAGGCGTTTGGAGTAAACACAGGAGTGAGACAAGGGTGCTTATTATCACCCACAATGATATTCCTAATTGTGGTGGACTGACTGGATTATGCGTCAGACAGTGAGTGGGAAACGAGAAGACAGGAATATCCTGGACCGACGTGAAGAACCTAGAAGACCTGGATTTCGCGCGGCAATGTTCTGTGTCTGATGTCACATACAATCGAAGACTTACAAGCGAAAACCGACAAACTGGTCGAAGAAGCAGCAAAGACAGGACTCCAGGTAAACATAGATAAGACGGAAGTTATGAAAATAACCAACCAACAACAGCAACAACATCCAACGTCAATCAGCATCAACGGGAGGGACTTGAAAGAGGTTACTTCATTCACTTATCTAGGGAGCATTGTCTCAACTACAGGAGGAGCGGACGAGGATGTCAAATCGAGAATCGGGAAGGCGAGAAACACATTCATCAGCCTGAAATCATTCTGGAAATCTTCGTCACTCAGCATCAACAACAAAATTCGGATTTTCAATACAAACGTAAAGTCAGTTCTTCTATACGGATCAGAAACTTGGCGGGTCACAAAGAATATTTCTAACAGCCAGTTGCAGACTTTTATCAGCAAATAACTGTCTTCACTCTATACTGAAGATCAGATGACCAGGCCGGAAAGTATCACCAACAAGAAACTATGGGAAGAAACAAAACAAGAACCAACCAATCGCCCAACAAATATGCAGGAGAAGGTGGAGATGGATAGGGCACTCGCTGAAGAGACCGCTGGGTGACATCGCGCGTCAAGCCCTCGAGTGGAACCCGAAAGGGAAGCGGCGAGTGGGACGTCAGTGCGAGGGTGACATGGAGGAGATCGTGTGAAGAGGAGTTGAAACAGTATGGACTAACTAACATGGATGCAGGTGAAAATTAAGTACAGAAGACAGAGGCAAGTGGAGACGTGCAGTTGAAGCCCTATGTTCCACTAGGAACCCAAGGGAACAATAATAATACAATAAAAAATGGAGGCATGTCTATTGAGAGAATGCTAGAATATATGGTATAAAAATGATAGCGAATAATAATAATAAGCAAAGAGAAAAAAGATATAAGGAGAACAGACACTCTTGGGAGGAAAACGAACAAGAAGACACTTTAATCGTAGGTTGGCCACGGTAGGAACAGAGTCTGAAAACGTGTTGTTTTTTGTGAATACAACGTTCCGGTTTAGTCAATCGTATTGCAACGGCTTCAGCTATTGTATGCACAAGACGTAGGCGAACTTTTGATTTGACACCAGTTAGTAACTAGCGTAATCTGTCTATAGTCCTTTGTCTGGTACAGACTGAATTCTATCAGTCATATTGGCAATGTGGCTACCATCACGGTGCACCTTCAATAGTTGATATTAGACAGTTGGAAGCAATTGGCAGGAAGCCTTGGACCTAGGTTTCATGCTAGTTGGCATATTATAGTAGTTATTGACTAGTATCCAATGTGAAATATCCAATACAATCCTACAGGAGGTCAATCGCGAGCCCGAATAACTCAATAGGAGCGTCTTCAACTGCAGCTCTCACTGTGTGACGCAGGTTCGAATCTCAGAAGGGAGATGAGTTCCTTCAAGGCAGTTGCAGACACGCCTTCCTGACGAGTCCAAGGATTCCTTTGAGCGATTGCCTCCAATCATCTAATATAAGTAGGCGAAATGTACATGATAATAACTTCGGAATTTGACAATATATAACTCTGAAGACTGTGTTAACGTGTCAGTTATAACTAACTAATTGCCACTAAAATCGCCTCTCATTTCACAAGATTTTGTGTAATTAAACTTCATTCAGCCTAGCTGCTCGTTTGTCATACAAACACTCTGCTAATCATCATGACAATTACACAGACAGACTTTACGACAGTCATATATGTCCAAACCAAGTTCACATTTAACAGTTTCAAAAAATTCGGGCATTGGGTATATGATATTCATTATAATAAAGGTTTCTTGCGTATTTCCCAATGAATGAAAAACAAAACGATATTGTCGTTGTTTTTTACCGACTTTTCGCTATTTAATCCTGCTGCTAATAGCTTTCTCAAAGTAGTATTATTAAACAGGAATTTACAAAATCTCAGCATATATATGACAAAGAGTTAAGGGGTGAGAAAACAAACTACTTAGGTTAAGTTAAGCAGATATACTGAAAGTCAATATAACAATGGAGATCACTAAAGCCAAATATCAAAGTTAATAATATATCTGTTATGATATCAAAACAAAGTTTAGTAACTTGATCATCGTTCGTTCTCGAATTGGCCAATTGGAAAAGATAACAAAATCAAGTGTAGATTGTTGGATTTTATCAGTGTGTAAAACTATAAAAGTAGTGTGTGTTTACATAGTGAACTTGCTAATCACATTTGTGTTGATTTTGCCACTTCATGGGGGTGGGGGTGGGGGAGGTGTTGTAACCAGGTCAGATTCTGTTTTAGTCCATCATTCCTATTTAGGCAATTTGGATTCCACTTGATATGAAGTGCTTCTGATAATGTTAGATGTTCTTTGTGATTTCTGAAGTTTTTCTGGTTTATTTCAGTATTGCCAAAATCAATTTTGTGGCCTTATTCTATAGCATGTAGATGAGCTATGGCTGATGATCAACACCAATGTGGTATGCTAGTTCAATATGTAAACACACACTGCTTTTATAATTTTACACACTTATCAAATCCAACAATCTACACTTGGTTTTGTTACCTTTACCAATTGGCCAATTTGACAACGAAAAATGACCCAATACTGACGAACGATGATCAAGTTAGTTTTGATATCATAACAGAAGTACCTTTATTATTTGGTTTAGTGATCTTCTATAGTTTGGTTTGTAAGGGTTAGTTATCTTAGTTAGAGATCTTGTGGTGACAGCAGGCTGCTAGCCAATTGGTAGACATTAATCTACGTCAATGTCTATGTCGCTAATATTGGTCGTGATAATATATGAGCAAGGCTGATTCAACGACCAATCACAGCAGACTTAACGTGGGCATATATGATTCGCAGATAGATGGCTCCATTTTCCGAGGTTAGCCGAAACAACCAATCAGAAGACTGCGTTTGTCTACTTCATTAAGCTATAATAATGTACAGGAAATATATATAAATACGTGTTGATTTCCGTAATAAAACGATCTGTTGCAGGCCCTTGTCTTCTGTTGTTACAATCTTTATTGTTATTTTGACTTTGAATATGTCCTTTCCACTTGACCTAACTTGCCCATTTTCTCACAACTTAACTCTTTGTTATATATATGCTGAGATTTTGTAAATTCTGGTTTAATAATACTTTGATAAAGTTACTAGCAGCAGCATTAAATAGCGAAACGACAGTAAAAACAGGCATATCGTTTTGTTTTTCTTTCATTGGGAAATACGAAAACCTTTATTTTATAACAGTCAGTTAACCAATCAATATGACCTGACCTTGTCTCTAGTGGTTATCATGTGATTATTGGTGTTACCACCTTCAAGTACACTCCCACCAACCTGGGAGAGTGTTGTTTTTCATTGCTTTTTTTTATTTTCACATGCATGTAAGTAAATGTAATCCACACATCAATATATTGCTCTAAACAACATCTTTGTCCTTCCCTTCATGATGAACAGTTGCGCCTTTGTGTATTTGTATTATTTCCTCAATATTTTCGAAATAGATTAAGTTTATTTTAAGTCAGTCAGTTAGTCAATCACCTGAGTTGTGTTTTTTTTTAAATTTATATTGTCAGTACAAATGATGAGAGTTGAAATTTGTAGGAAAATTTAACCCTATAAACACTACCTGCTTATTTTGTCACCTGATAACACTAGTCTGTTATTCTCTACGTGAAAAAATGTATCCACTGCATAAGCTAATCGACCATTAACTGTAACGACAACAAAAATATGATATTTTATAATTCCATATTAGTTTGTTTATTAGATGTATCACACAATGAAACAGTAGTATTTACGGGATGACAAGGTTTCGAACAGAATTTATTGTTGTTCATAATAATATCGATTATAATTACACAACTTTAAAACTTGAGTTTTATAGTTTTCTTTGTTCTCTCCTGTTCGTTGTCGTAGGGATAGTAGAATTTTCTAAATATCTGGGACAGGTATTGAATCATTCCTTTTACACGTATTCTCTCTCTCAGTTGATTCGATAAACAATCAATCTCATCTTATACCCTGTGACATTAGATTTTGAAACTGTCATCCTATCCCATCCTATTGTATGGTTGTGTGTAATTGCATTTAGTGAGTGCTATAGCTGAACTATTCTCTAGATTTCTTATCTTATTCGGGTCAACAAGTCTATGTTTTGCTAGGTTTTTATGCTTGGCTAGTCTGACTGCCCTGTTCTACTACTTTGACCTATGTAGTTGACCTGACAATGATTCCAGCAAGGTACTAGATAAACTAAATTGTTTTGTTTTAAAGGCTCCACGGGATCCTTTAACCGACAAAGCTTGTTTATGGGTTTGAATGCCAGCCAATTTTATTCGTGCCTTGTTAAGAATTCTGCGTAAGGTGGTTCCCGAGTTTCCTTCCTTGTATGGAATTACTACTGATGGTTTAGATTCCTTATTGTAGGTGTTATCTTGCGCATATTTGACATGCATGTCGTCATGAATATTAATATTATCACTATGCCACTATTATTATTATTTATTTTTACATTTCCTTATATATTTCCTGACTAATTTATCAGGGTAATTATAAAGTTTCAAGGCTCCCCTTATATGTATCACTTCCTGTCTTAGATTTTCCTTGGTGCAAGCCTTGAGAGGATTGGAAAGGCAGGATACGCCTTCATCAACCTGAAACCAGTTTGGAAATCTTCCCCTTCACTCACTCAGCTAGCATACAGAACAGGATTCAGATTTTGAACACAAATGTGAAGTCAGTCAGTCGGTTCTTCTATATGAGCCAGAAACCTGCACTGTGCGTCACGAAAGCCATTTTTCCAACAGACTACTACTGCAGATTTTTATCAACAGTTGTCCCCCCTCGCTGACTCCATACTGAAGATCAGACTGGCGATTAGAAATAATTAGCAACAAGAAACTTTGATTGGGAACAAACCGCTCCACTCAAGAACTTATTACTCAACCTATATGTGGAAGAAAATGGAAATGGATCGGATACGTAGTGAGGATACCACTGAGTGACGTCGTACAACAGGCCACATCACTCCGCGCGGAGATCGAATAGGAAACAACAGTTGTGATGAGAGCAGGCTGTCAGCCAAATCGGTAGACATCAATTTACGTCAATGTTTATCTCGCAAATATTGGTCGTGAAAAAATATGAACAAGACTGATTCAACAACCAACCACAGCACACTTTGCGTAGACAGATACAGTTAACATATAGATAAACTGACATTCAAGAAGCAGTTACAAAGAGATGCAAGGTCAACTGTCTGTGAGAAACAACTAATCAGAAGACTGTGTTTCTCTGCTAACAATAATTTATAATAATGTACATGAAAATATATAAGTACGTGTTGATTTCCTTAATAAACGATCTGTTGCCTGGCCCTTGTCTTTTGTTGTTGCGCAGTGACATGTAATCAACAAGGCGTATCTACGCCATCGTAGATATTCAAACCGACAACAGTCAATGTATGGTAGTTAAAAAAACCATACCACTGGAGCAGCTGATTTCATCATCACAAAAGATAACAATAAAAATATTTTTCACGAATTACCTTCCATAAATTCACAATCACTGGATGATTAGCATGATATTCGCCTTTATACAGAGTGTTAGCTTTCCAATCAGTGACACTGATATCTTGTAGACCACACATTAATAATTCTAATTCATTAGCATCAAATATCTGCAGCGCTTCTAAAGGTATCAAATCACTGAAACCTTCAAGAAATGCACACATTTGTTTCTCGACACGTGATACAAACCGCCAATTGATGATGCGTCTATAGAAAAAGAGAAAGAGAGAGGATATTGAATGCAAATTTACCATAAATTTGTTTGTGCGTCGGAAGCACAGCAGTTAAGACGCTCGCCGGTCCGGGGTTCGATCCCGGCCGCCAACGCACTCCTTTACCTCGCTAAACCAGAAATAATGCTGGAGTAAAGAGGAAATGTTGGACATGAGGCCAGCTAGCAACCCCCCATCCTGTAAAAATAAACACCACTGCTACAGAAACTTCAAGCCACTAGCTTGAGGCCTTATGTTCCACTGGGAACGTGAAGGAAAGTATAATAAAATAATAAATAAATTTTTTTTACAAAACTGAAATTTAATCCAACAGAGTTAATGATATCCAAGTGTTGGTTTTCACAGATTTCTCGTTGTATTTGTTGTTTTGGTTATAGTGAAATTTATAAATTCTTATAAAATTAGTTTGTAGGGATTCTGTTCGCTTCAGGTTACACCAAGGATTTCTTTTGATTATAGCTTGATTCCACACCGTATTTTCGGTACAAGTATGGAATTTCTAGCATGTGATACCGGTAGCCGAAATTTGGCAGACTGACCATTGATATCAGGTGTGCGTCGGTAGAGGATCATGTGCATGGTCAGTGAGAATCATAACTGCTGTGCCACCGACGCGCTGATATCAGTTAGAGCGGGAATCATTGAAAACCAGAATGGAGTACTACTGGACAGCTGTTCAGTCAGCCGGGAGTATGCACTCACCAATGGTGTTAGAACCCACGACCTACAGCCACTGGGACCCAACTCAATGACCAGCTCATGTATTCCAACTTCTACCAATTCGTAATGAGTTTAGCGCGACCACACTAACAAATGTCATCGGTGGGAACTCCACTGTCACTTCCGACTGGATGCACCTCACTTGTCACGACTTCTCAGCAGGGTTCACTCCAGGAAACTCTGTCATTAGCGAGCATCAGATTAATTTTCAAGAATTAGTATGTAGGGATTCTATTCGTTTCAGGTGGAGGAGAAAGTTGCCTGAAGTGAAAAGTCGAGACTAGTGGGGTCCATCCAGTCTATAGTGAGAATGTAGTACTCACCGATGACATCGGTTGATGACCGCGCTAAATGCATCACGAATTGGTAGAGATTAGAATTCATGGGGTGGCAGCCATCGAATCGAGTCAGTCCCAGTGGCTGAATGGTGTACGATCTTGCCTTGTAACCGGAAGGTCCTAGATTCTAAAACTAGTAGGTGCGTACTGCCGATGAGTCCGAAACTGGTGCGAAACAGCTCTTCAGTATTCCTTAGTTTTCAATGGCTCTCTGACTGATTATCATTCTCAAGTCTAACCTGACAGACATTTATAAAGGCGAATAAGTTTAAGAGGGTTATTCAGTCGTCTATTTCTTCTTTATGAACAGGATGATACCTCAAATAAGTGGAACTATTCATCACATTACTCTAAGGATTAAATAACGAGGATGCAAGAAAACGCCCTGGTACATCCAAGGGCCGATGGACTACGGTCCTTACCTCGAAATCGTCTTATGTGGCCCCACGCGTTTATAGTGCGTCGGTGGCACAGTGGTTAGGACTCTCGCCGACCATGCATATGGTCCGGGGTTCGATCCCCTGCCGATGCACACCTGATATCTATGGTAGGCATGCAAAATTTGGGCTACCGATATCATATGCTGAAAATTCCATACCTGTACTAAAAAATACGGTATGGAATCAAGCAGTAACCAAAAATAAAAAAATTAAAAAAAAATAGTTCCTATCAGACTTCACGGGGAGGGGTTATTCCTCACAAAAGTGAAAGGACGAATACAAATGACTAGTGCTTACACGTAGGAAAGCTGAGAAACACTGACTACATAGACTCCACAATCCGACGGGATCAAACGGTGTATGAACCTGTTCCGTACAACAGAAGCCGTGCGAATGCGCCTCCTGTCTTGTGGATCATACTTCAAAAGCCAAAGGCTCAGGAGATTATCCCTTGAAACAATTACCTGCTTCGGTCCCAGAGTCCGAGGGCAGTATCTCAACTCTCGAGCAAAATATGAGATTTTGTGCGATGTGTCTTTTGGTGCCCATAATGTATGAATTTTTCTTACAGGGTTTTTCATCGCGAGCTAACATCTGTTAGAGAGAACTATTGGAAAACCTAACAGTACTGGGCAGCTGTTTCGTCCTAGTTTTTGACTCCTCACCACCAGTCAGTATACACTGGAATCCCAACCCAGGACATTCAAGTTACAAGGCGACGGAGTTTGTATTTTAATAGCAATAATAATACTAAAAATCAAGTGCGAAAATAAAGAATTACGGCATTCATACCAACTTACTCTATATAGTGTGTTTTATTACTATTTGTAACACGAATATTTCTACCGTCTTTAACAAGATCCACTTCAACAGTTTCACCAAAATGCTCCTCTTCAACTGACATTGATAAATCCAAGGATGCAGGATCTTCTTTCAGAATATACTTTAAACTTCGATAGTATTCAGAGTCAACAGCTTCCATATCTTTCAATGATATTGTCTTACCAAGCATCATTTTGTAGAAAGGTCGAATGAAAAATCCATCTACCAGTTTACCATGATACACTGCCATACCGACAACACGACCAATAAATTTAAAATATTTTAAGTGTTCTTCATTAGCTACACCCGAGAGTGGATTGATTTGAAGGGTATAATTATCTCTGTTTGAAATAAAAGGAAACAATAATAATTAAACGAACGAAATAGAATTAATACCCCTCATGTAATTTAATAAATTCAAAATACACACACTCACATAGGTCAGGTCAGGGGCCAGCAAAGAATACTGTCATCCTAACTTTACTTTAAAGCCATACTGTGGTGAGAGCAGGCTGCTAGCCAATCGGTAGACATTAATCTACGCCACTGTCTAGGTCACTAATATTGGCCGTGAAAAAATATGAATAAGGCTGATTCAACAACCAATCGCAGCAGACTTAAACGTGGGCATATATGATTCGCAGATAGATGGCTCCACTTTCCGAGAAATCTCAAAAACAACCAGTCAGAAGACTGCGTTTGTCTACTTCAATAAGCTATAATAATGTACATGAAATATATATAAATACGTGCTGATTTCCGTAATAAAATGATCTGTTGCCTGACCCTTGTCTTCTGTTGCTACAATATGACAACACAATGTTGCTTAATTGAATTTTAGATTTTCAACCTGACACCGAGCACTACTTCGGTCCAATCAATCCGAGAGGTGGCTGTCGTGACCCAAGTAGTCTAGTGGATAATGCTTTGGCATTTGAAACTATGGGTGCACTGGGTTCGACCCTCGGTGGTGGGAACATCATTACTCAATGACTGGGGAATGCAGGCACATTCCAGCTGATGAGTCCCAAATAGGACGAATCGCGCTTTATCTTGGATTCCACTGCTAGGTTTCACCATCCATCAATTAAATTCTAATGTCGCTTAAAGGTGAGGGAAACGTCACCAAAGTCAATTGTTCCTATCGGTTGGGAGCGCAAAATATATGAAATTACATATTACAGAAAGATATTGTGTAATGTCAATTAATACTGCGAGACACTCATTCCTTATTGTCTTATGATTACGTAACTTAGGTAATATGGTAAAGTGTAATTCCATATTAGATACAGTGCTGCTGTATTAACAACTGGATGACAAGGTTTCGAGCACAATTTTATTGCTCATAATTATATCGATTTTAATCATATGGTTTTACAATTTGTCTTACATATATTCTTATTTTTCTCCCTGATCTACTTCCCCAACTCCTCTCGATTGTTTGTTGCCGATTTCCATTTCTCCGGTAGAGGCGATGCGTTGCGTCATTCCGATTACACGTGTGAGGTGTTGCATCGACAAGGCAAAACTTCAGTGATTAACCACCTGTCTCTTCATCTAACTATAACTATAGCAGGTTGACGATGAGGAAGTAACTCACTCATCGAAAAAGACATTGCAAAATGGTCGCGATATGTCGTGAATTGGCAAAAGTTAGAATTCATGGGCCATTGGATCATACCTTGCAATCACTGTGAGTTAAGTCAACTACACAGGTCAAACTGGTTGATCGGAAGTAGTCACATTTCACATTAGAACATACGAATTTAGCTAAGGGTTCAAATGATTGCTCTCACGAAGATAAGTAATTTAGAAGACAGCTCAGCAATTGGTATGGTATGTGGTAAATTATATTATTTTTCTTAATTTGGATCTATTGAGTCCTTAAGCCGACAAAGTTTATCTGTGAGAGAGTTAGCTGGCTTAAAAGTCACCCTAATTCCAGAGTCATTGGGCATTCTACGTAAGGCCTCTGACATCCTTTCTTCATACAGCAGGATTTCAGAGGCTTTGAATTCTTTGTTATTTCTGCTATGGTCTATGCTCTTTCACTAGTCGCTTTCTGTAAATACTTTTATTTTTTAATTTTACTTTCAGTTTACTTTTGCTTTAATAATTAATTCACTATTATCACTCTCGAATGTTTTTTTTTTCTACATTTTCACAATCTCTGCAAATTTGTTAAATTGACAATCACCTAAAACCTTTATTTTCACTCAATAAGAATTTTAACCTTAGAGATGATAGAGAAGATTAGTAACTCAGGTGGAATATTTTGATGTGGTTGTGTTTTCTGAGCTGGATAGTAAATTTGCGAAGCGAAGACAAAATTTATCAACGGAAAAGAAAGAAACCTCACACATAAAAGGTCAAAGTTCTAGTCCAGGAAACAATCAGTTCGAATACAAGTAGCCTAGAAGGTGTGAAAACACAAAAAAAAACGACCAATCACGTCCAAGGTGGAAACCGACCAGGAGAGATGATTAATAAACTCGTGGAGAAATCTAAAAGCTCACTTCAGATTGAAGTATGCGCTGAAGGAAGATGTTGTCTAGTAACACAATGATGAAAGCTTCACAAATAAAGCGTCCACCTCAGAGAACGTAACCACATCAAAAGTTTAACCTCATCAAATTTCTAACACTTTTTTTTGTTTCTGCTGTTAAGTACTGCGTAATTTACAACTTTTAATTTTTTCAGGATTTCATCATGAGCTGACATTAGTTAGAGAACCATTGGAAAACCTGGGAGTACTGGACAGCTGTTTCGTCCTAGTTTGGGACTCTTCAGCAGTACGCACCCACCGGGATTCGAACCCAGGACCTTCCGGTTACAAGGCGAGCTCGTATACCATTAAGCCACTGGGACCCGATCCAATGGTCCTTGAATTCTAACTTCTGCCAATTTAATTTTTTACTTCTAAAGCCACTTTTGAGTATTTATATCAATTGTCACTCCCCCCCTCCCCATATTACTCAATAATACATATTTTGTAAATATATAAATACGATTGTACGGCAGCCTCTGAAGATGATTTCGTCGATAGGGAAAATTTTGATGCCATTGAAAGGATTCCCACTCTTTTGAAGACGGTTAGTAGGTACTAAACCTTCATTCTTTTCAACACTGGAGAGTTACAGTGTATTTGAACTCTTTTAAACAATGTCTGCACACACTTTCTTCTGTGAGTAATTGGGTTACTACTATTGTAGTTGGGTGTTTGGTCTGTGTATAATTACGTTTCTAAGTGTCCGGTGTTAGTTATCAAAATTAAGACATGTGAGAATAGAGTTTTGTTATCTAATTCTTCTTCTCTCGTCAGTTTACTGTCTTCGAATAAGTTATTTGTTAATTTATGGGTGTAATCCACATAACCAGAAGATCCAGAGGTTTCAACCTCCTGTGGGGTGGGTGCGTAACTATCAAGGAGCTGCGAAGTACTCCCTGTCTGTCTGGTTTTCAAATGGTTCTCTCAGCCTGATATATCAATCCGTGACTAAACACTTGAAATAATATTGATAATATTAATATGAACAAGTCAAAGGAACACCCATGTGGTCGCCAATATCAGGTTTGATCGCAGAAACAGTGGTGCAAAGGTTCAAAAACATAATTCTATCAAAGAGCAAACCAAAGATTTGGATACGCTACGTCGACGACACATTTGTAATAACCATAAAAACGAGTTAGATAAAACTCACAACTTAATAAACAACGTCTTCAATGACATCAAATTCACAAGAGAAAAGGAATCCGAAAACAAACTCCCATTTTTGGACGTCCTAGTCAAGCGAACAACCACAGGGGAATCAGAAACTCAAGTTTATGGAAAATCAAGTCACACAGATCAAATCCTGAATTACAACAGCAACAATCCAATAACACACAAAAGGAACTGCATAAAAATACTATTCAAGAGGGCCAGTCAGGAATCATTGCAACACTCCCACCTTAAAAAAAATTGAAGAAAGATATATCATGGACGTCTCCCAAAAGAATGAATATCCACGGAAGTTCATCAAAATACATATACCCCAAGCCAACCTATCAAACCAAAATTATTATATTATATTATTGTATCCTTTAGTTCCTAGAGGAACATAGGGCTTCAGCTGCGCACCTCCATTGCCTTCGGTTTCCTGACAACTTTTTCACCCTGCTCCAGGTCTGTCCACATGCTTTCATCTCCTCTTCACATGACCTCCTCCAAGTCACCTTGGCACTGACGACCAACTCGACGCTTCCCTTTCGGGTTCCACCCGAGGGCTTGTCTACTGATGTCACTTGATGGTTTCCTCAGCGTATGGCCAATCCATCTCCATTTCTTTCTGCCTATTTGTTTCACAATCGGTTCCTGATTGGTTCGCTCCCAGAGATCCCTGTTGCTGATCTTTTCTGGCCATCTGATCTTGAGTATTGAGCGGAGACAGCTGTTAATGAAGGTTCTAAGTTTGTTTGGGATGCTCTTTATGACTCGCCAAGTCTCTGATCCGTATAGCCAGTACCACTGACTTCACATTGGAGTTGAAAATCCGGATTTTATTTTCCCTGTTGAGTGCTGTTGACCTCCACACAGACTTGAGCGTAATGAAAGCTTGTCTTGCTTTTCCGATCCTTGCTTTGATATCCTCGTCAATTCCGTCCACCTGTGGTTGAGACGATGCTTCCCAGGTAGGTGAAGGAGGCTGTTTCTTTCAGGTTCCTCCCATTTATGCTGATTGTTGTCTGTTGTTGCTGTTGCTGTTGATGTTGGCTAGGAATCTTCATCACCTCTGTTTTATCTATGTTCACTTGAAGTCCTATCTTTGATGCTTCTTCTGCCAACTTGTTACTTTTCACTTGCATATCTTCCAGTTTATGGGAAATCAGACATATATCATCGGTGAAGTTCACATCCTCCAAGTCTTTCGTGTCAGTCCATTTTATGCCCGTTCCCTCGTTGGTTGCCGCTGTCTGTCGCGTTATCCAATCAATTGCAATCAGGAAGATCATTGATGATAGTAGACAGCTTTGTCGCACTCCCGTCCTCACTTCGAAGGCTTCCGTAAGTTTCCCGTTGTGGATTACTTGTCATGCAGCATTGTCGTATAACTGTTGGATGAGATGTATCATTGTCGATGGGACCCCTTGGTAGTAGCGAAGTAGTTGCCAAATCACCTCTCGATCGACGCTGTCGAAGGCCTTCTCGAAGTCGATGAAGTTGAGCGGGATAGAGAGGTGACTGCCATTCCAAGCTTTGTTCAATGATGATCCGTAGAGTGGCGATTTGATCAATACATGATTTGTTTCTCCTGAATCCAGCCTGTTCCGGACGAAGTTTTTCATCTAGGTTGGCTTGTTTGATTCTCTCCAGGATGATGCGACTTAGTATCTTGCTTGGAATGGACAGAAGCATAATTCCACGCCAGTTTTTACATTGACTTAAGTCTCCTTTCTTTGGAAGTTTGAATAAGTATCCGTTCTTCCAATCCTCGGGTACTTTGCCCTCTTTCCACACCTTCTCCAGTAGTGGTGTCATCAAGTCCGCTGTTGTCTCTGGGTCTATTTTCAAAGCTTCTGCTGGGCCCCAAGGAAACCACAAAGAAAATTGCCTTACCATATCTGAAGGATATCTCAGAAATCACTAGAAGACTCTTCAAACCTTTAGGAATTGACGTCGTACACAAACCAACAAAATCACTTCACTCAGCTGGGTCTATGTCTACCAAACGACTTAACGATGGAATGAAGATAAAACCTACATCATCTACAAAAACACTACATTGACCAAAGTGGACGTCCCCTTCGTCTTTTTATCCACCAACATAAGCTAGCCGTCAAAAGACATGATATCCACTCCATCATATTACTACATACAGACAATCACGACATCAATTCGACTGGAACAACGTTCAAATATTAGACAGAGGAAACACCAAGAATGCTAGAGAATTTTTAGAAGCCTGGCATTCCAGTGAATGATCAATCAATAGACACATAGAGATCGACAAAATTTATCAAACGATGAGAAAGAAACCTCACATACAAAGGGTCAAGTTTCAAGTGAAAGAAACAATCAGTTCCAATACATGTATCCTAGAAGGTATGAAAACACAGAAAAACAACCAAAGAGTCACGTTCCAGGTCACTAGGAGAGATGATTAATAAACTCGTGGAGAAATCTAAAAGCTCACTTCAACAAATTGAGGTGTATACGGTGAAGATGTCGCCTAGTAGGGCGATGAAAGCGTCGCAAATTAACTATCCAGCTCAGAGAACACAACCACATCAAAATCATCCACCTGAGCTACAAATCTTCTCTATCATATATAATGCTGATAATAATAATAACGATAACACTTTAAAATAAATAAATAAAACAATTGACTTACGCAGCTGAATACTCGAATAAACCATAATAAGGATTGAACATTTCACGTGATAATAAGAAAAACCATTCTCTCTGTACACCCCCGTAATCTAAGCCTTTCTCACCGATAAACTCAATCCATAATCTGAAAAAATACATATATACACATAGAGGCGTGTAATTGAAAAAAGGAACACTGTCGATTAGATAATCACTGAGATATATAACGAGATCATATTTATCCATGAATTACTTCAAACAATAGAGATTTAATTGTTTTGGATGAAAGATTCCATCATGAACTGATATCAGTTAGAAAACCACTGGAAAACCCGTGAGTACTGAACAGCTGTTTTGTCCTAGTTTGGGACTCTTCATCAGTACGCAAGGACCGTGAACAGTGGTGGGCGACAAAAGCCAAAGAGATGGAGAAAGCTTTGAGGATAGGCAACACCAGGCAACTCTTTGGACTCATCAGGGAAACGGGTGGGAGAAGACAAATCATCAGTGAGACAATCTCGGAAAAAAATGGCACTATAATTAGCTCCAGGATAGACGACTGGATCGTTGGAAAGAGCATTATGAGGAGCAGTTTAATTTGCCCACAGCCACGCTCAACCTTCCGAGCATCCAACACCTCCCTGAATGGGATATAAACACAGGTCCTCCGTCACTAACTGAGGTTACTAAAGCTGTCACCAATCTGAAACTAGGCAAAGCAGCGGGACCTGATGGAATGACGCCAGAGGTATTTAAGTACGGTGGAGACAGCTTACTGTCCGGATTAACTGAGGTACTAGGCAGCGTCTGGGAATCAGAAGAAGTCCCATCGGGTTGGTGTAAGTCACTGATTATCCCCATATACAAGAAGGGAGACAAGTCTTCCTGTGATAATCACAGAGGGATTAGCTTGACTAATATAGTATCTAAAGTCTTAGGCTCAATAATCATGCGTAGACTGAGTGGTGCTCGGGAAGCACAAACACGAGAGAGCCAGGCAGGCTTTAGACCAGGAAGAGGGTGTATTGATCATATCTTCACCCTCCGACAGATTCTAGAACATAGGCATTCCTACCGGCGTCCAACAGTCATTATATTTCTTGACCTAAAGGCAGCATTCGACTCTGTCGATCGGGAAGTTCTCTGGAGATGCTTGGCTGTAAAGGGAATTCCAAGAAAATATATTGCACTGATTAAGGCACTCTATTCGTACTCATACAGCCAGGTGAGGGCTTACGGCGAGCTGTCATCTGAACTGATGACGACCAGTGGTGTCCGTCAAGGATGCCCATTATCTCCTTTTCTATTCAACTTCATCATAGATGTGTTAATGGACTTAACCCTAGGTGACTTCAGCGACTCAGGGATTGACTTGCTACCTGGGAATAATCTCGTTGACTTGGAATATGCAGACGATATAGTCCTTCTAGGCGAAGACGCTGACGAAATGCAGAGTCTTCTAAACACCTTGAGCCGCAATCTACGAATGTTTGGCATGCGATTCGCTCCCGCCAAATGCAAGATGATGTTACAGGACTGGACTACATCGACGCCTAGTTTAAAAATAGGAAGTGAAGTGGTAGAGCACGTTGACCGCTTCACTTATTTGGGAAGTACCATCAGCCCCAACGGGCTGATCTCTGACGAAATCTCAGCACGAATACAAGGGGCTCGTTTCGCATTTGTTAGTTTACGCCGACTCTGGCGTAGACGAGATGTTCGACTATCGACCAAAGGGCGGGTGTACTGCTCATCAGTCCGCTCCGTCCTCCTTTATGGTTGTGAGACCTGGCCACTGAGAGTGGAAGACATGAAAAGACTAGCTGTCTTTGATCATAGGTGCCTGCGTTCTATTTCCCGTGTAAAGTGGCATAATAAGGTGAGCAACATGGAGGTTAGGCGTAGAGTTCTAGGTAAACAGGGGAAATCAATCGACGAAGTCGTGAAGCTACAAAGACTGAGATGGTTAGGACATGTGTTACGTATGCCAAGTCATCGCCTCCCTCGACGAGCTATGTTAGCGGATATAGGGTCAGGCTGGAAAAAAGCTAGCGGCGGTCAAACAAAAACTTGGCATCAGTCAATGAAATCCACAACAGTTGGTCTAAGCCACGTAGGAAGGTGTAGACTTCCAGGCTGGGGTCCTCGGGACGGTAAAAATCTATGGTTGGAAACAATTGGTGACATGGCTCAAAATCGTTCTCAGTGGCGCAGATGCATCCACTCCCTGTGACTTATGATCTTCAATGAAACTGTTTTGTATTTCTTTATTACTCCTTTGTCTCACACCTCTGCTCACTGTTTCTATTATGCTTTTCTTGTACTTTCTTCTCTTGCTTCGCGTGCTACACGGAATGTGGCGACTTGAACTTCCGCACATTTGTGCAAAGTTCTATGTCGAAAACAGACAGACAGATAGACAGATGGGAGTATCCTTAACTGAACGTAATGACTTAGGAATCGACTTGTTACCAGGGAATAGTCTTATGGTCTTAGAATATGCAGATGACATAGTCCTGTTAGGGGAGGATGCTGACAAAATGCAGAGTCTTCTGAACACCTTGAGCAGCAATCTTCGTATGTTTGGCATTCGATTCGCCCCTACAAAATGTAAGATGCTGCTACAGGACTGGACCACGTCAACTCCTAACTTAGTGATAGGGAGTGAAGTAATAGAACATGTTGACCACTCCACCTACTTGGGAAGTTGTATTAGCACCAACGGACTGATTGGCGATGAAATCTCAGCACGGATCTAAAAAGCTCGAGCTGCTTTCGCTGACTTACACCACCTCTGACGTAGGCGTGACATCCGGTTATCAACCAAGGGACGTGTGTACTGCTCATCAGTTCGTTCCGTCCTTCTCTATGGCTCTGAAACATGGCCAATACGAGTTGAAGACATGAAAAGGTTGACTGCTTTCAATCATAGATGTCTGCGATCCCTGTCTCACGTTAGGTGGTTTCACAAGGTAAGTAATGTTGACGTTAGGCGTAGAGTGTTGGGCAAAGAGGGAAAATCAATCGACGAGGCTATAAAGTTACATAGATTGAGATGGCTAGGTCACGTGGTGCGCATGCCTAACCATCGCCTCCCCCATTCGACGGGCATTGCTAGCTGATATAGGTGCAGGTTGGAAAAGAACCAGTGGTGGCCAAACAAAAACATGGCCTCATCAATCCATGAAATCCTTGACAGTTAAACTGAGTCAGGTAGGGAGATGCAGACTCCCGGGTTGGGGCCCTCGGGACTGACTCTAGGAATCAATGGCTGGAGACAATAGGTGACATGGCTCAAAATCGTTGTCAATGGCACAGATGTATTCAGTCTCTGTAATCTTTCATATTCCTTTCTACCATTACCCATTCTGTTTCATTCTTATACTTGTCAGACTGTATTGGTTCTCTTCACCCATCTTCTTGTCTACCTCTGTGTGCTATTTGGAAGGTGGCAACTGGAACTGGTGCACTTCGGTGCCAAGTTCTATGTTGAATCCAGACAGACAGACAGACGCACCAACCACAGGGGTTCGAACCCAGGACCTTTTGGTTACAAGGTTAGCCAGGTCGTAGACCATTGAGTCACTGGGACTCGATGGAATGGTTCGAAGCCCGGTAGGTGTGTGCTATTGAAGAGTCCCCAACTAGGACGAGACGGCTGTTCAGTAATCCCGGCTTCTCCAGTGATTTTTCAACTGATATCACCTCATGATGAAATTCTCCATGCAATCAAACAAAATCCCTACAAAACCAATACTAGAAAATTTAATTCTTTTCTCCATCTGATATATATACTAGAAGGTTAAGAGTGTTGTCACTCACCCTTCAGAAAGAATATTGTTAGTATTATTGTTATTCTCTAAGATTCCAAGTAGAACACAGGGGTTCAACAGCATATCTGGTTTATCCAGGGACACTGAACAGAAATTATTTATTATTATTTCCTTTAATTCCCAGAGGAACAGCTGCACGTCTCCATTGCGTTCGGTTCTCTGCTGACGTTTACACCTGGCCCTAAGTCTGCCCACATGCTTTCATCTCCTCTTCACATGACCTCCTCCAAGTCACCTTGGCAAGTTGAAAATCCGAATCTTATTTTTTATGCTGAGTAGTGCTGTTGACCTCCACACAGACTTGAGAGTAATGAGAGATTGTCTTGCTTTCGCGGTCCTCGCTGCTTTGATATCCTCGTCAGTTCCGTCCGCCTTTAGTTGAAACTATCCTTCTCTGGTAGGTGGGTAGGTATAGGAGGTTGTTTCTTTCAGGTTCCTCCCATTTATGCTGGCTGATTGTTGTCTGTTGTTGTTGCTGTTGGCCAGGAATCTTCATCACCTCTGTTTTCTCTATGTTTACCTGAAGTCTTATCTTCGCTGGATGCTTCTTCTGCCAACTTGTTGCTTTTCACTTGCATATCTTCCAGTTTGTAGGGAATCAGACATATATCATCGGCGAAGTCCAGATCTTCCAAGTTTTTTGTGTGGGCCCATTTTATGCCTGTTTCCTCGCTGCCCACTGCGCGTCTGTCACATTATCCAATCTACTGCAATCAAGAAAATCATTGGAGATAGTAGGCAGCCAGCCAGCCTTGCTTTACTCTCGTCTTCACTTCGAAGGATTCCGTAAGTTTCCCATTGCAGATTACTTGGCATGGAGCATTGTCGTACAACTGTTGGATGAGATGTATAATTGTCGGCGGCACCCTGTAGTAGCGAAGTAGTTACCACTGAGCCAAAAACTTGATAATATTTGTGATGTACTAATCAGATACGGATATGAGAATAAATTGTTGAACAAACACATGAACTCAGCAAGTAAAAATGCAAGAGCATAAGGAAGTTTTTAAAACTGCATTGATTCACCTTTTTCAAATTTGGTAGGATTTCGATGGCAGACATACTCACACCACCTAGGACACTTGTCATATTTTCTATAGTTTGGTTTGTAAGGATTAGTTATGTTTTACGAGTTGATCACGGATTGATATCAGTCAGAGAACCATTGAAAACCAGGGAGTACTGGACAGCTGCTGCCTTGTACCTGGAAGGTCCTGGGTTCGAAACCCAGTGGGTGCGTACTTGTCATATTCTTCTAAAGAGTGTTAGGTTTTGTAGGGATTTTATTTGATAGGTTCGAGGATTTCATCATAAGCTGACATCAGTTAGAGAACCAATGGAAAACCTGCCAAGGAGTACTGCCAGACAGCTGTCTCTTCAGCCTAGTCAGGGACTCTTCACAGTACGCACTCACCACCGCCAAGGTTCGAACCCAGGTCCTTCTAGTTACAAGGCGAGCTAGCTCGTTGACCATTCACCCACTGGGACCCAATTCAATGGCCAGTCGTCCATGAACTCTAACTTCTGCCAACTCATGACCTAGCGCAACTACTCCGCAATATCTTCTTCGATGAGTTACTGCCCAGCCTTCAACCTGCTGCACCTTACTGGTCCCGTCTTCCCACTAGAACACCAGGTTAACCACCTGAATAGGGCCAGTCGCTAGTGAGCATCATATTATTCTTACTCGGCACATAATTATTCGAAATGTGATAACACTAAATGTGTGGTGAGAGCTGGCTATGAACAAGCCAAAATTGTAGACAACAATTCACATCAATGCTGTTTACGTCTCGAATCGGGGTCATGAGGCAAAAAACAATAACAAAGCTTAACCTGAGGAACTCACCAACCAATCATGGCAGACTTGAGATGTGCAAATACGATTGGCATAAATGTGGCTTAACTTTCTAAGAAACGGCCACAAGTAGTACAAACAGAATAACCTTCAGTAAGAAAACAACCAATCAGAAGAGCTTGATTCTCTGCTAACACTAACAATAACGCTAATAATAATGTAAACAATAATCTATACATATCTGTTGATTTTATCAATAAACGATCTGTTTGTTGCCTGGCTCTTGTCTTCTGTCATTGCAAATGGACCCCTTCTACACAACGACCTATAGTTTTCAGTTGGTTTAAGTGGCTATTTTAAAAGTCATTAGCGAGTAACTCTTGAAAGTATTCGCATGTCTGCAAAAATCAGTCAGTCCATTCTCGACATAGAACTTCGCACATTTCCTGTTGTGGATTTCATTGACTGATGAAGCCATTTTTTGGTTTGACCGCCGCTAGCTCTTTTCCAGCCTGACCCTATATCCGCTAACATTGCTCGTCGAGGGAGGCGATGGCTTGGCATACGTAACACATGTCCTAACCATCTCAGTCTTTGTAACTTCACAACTTCGTCGATTGATTTCCCCTGTTTACCTAGAACTCGACGCCTAACTTCAATGTCGCTCACTTTATTATGCCACTTTACACGGGAAATAGAGCGCAGGCACCTATGATCAAAGACAGCTAGTCTTCCCATGTCTTCCACTCTCAGTGGCCAGGTCTCACAACCATAAAGGAGGACGGAGCGGACTGATGAGCAGTACACCCGCCCTTTGGTCGATAGTCGAACATCTCGTCTACGCCAGAGTCGGGGTAAACTGGCAAATGCGAAACGAGCCCCTTGTATTCGTGCTGAGATTTCGTCAGAGATCAACGTGTTGGCACTGGCTGATGGTACTTCCCAAATAAGTGAAGCGGTCAACGTGCTCTACCACTTCACTTCCTATTTTTAAACTAGGCGTCGATGTAGTCCAGTCCTGTAACATCATCTTGCATTTGGCGGGAGCGAATCGCTCGCATGCCAAACATTCGTAGATCGCGGCTCAAGGTGTTCAGAAGACTCTGCATTTCGTCAGCGTCTTCGCCTAGAAGGACTATATCGTCTGCATATTCCAAGTCAACGAGATTATTCCCTGGTAGCAAGTCAATCCCTGAGTTGCTGAAGTCAGCTAGGGTTAAGTCCATTAACACATCTATGATGAAGTTGAATAGAAAAGGGGATAATGGGCATCCTTGACGGACACCACTAGTCGTCACCAGTTCAGATGACAGCTCGCCGTAAGCCCTCACCTGGCTGTATGAGTACGAGTAGAGTGCCTTAATCAGTGCAATATATTTTCTCGGCATTCTCGGCATAACATGGAAATATATAAATACGTGTTGACTTCCTTAATAAACGATCTGTTGCCTGGCCCTTGCCTTCTGTTGTTAAAGTGGCAGTATTTAGGGGTTTCAAAATATGATATGATATAACTCACCTATGCATAAGAACTTCTGGTCTTTTAATCCCATAAATAAGTCGAAATGAATCTTCAAAAATACCCGCTCGAGTGACACGTAATTCAAATTTCGCTTGTGGATCACGTGGTGCCTTAAGTCTCGAACGAAAGTAATCATATTTTTGTTTATAATTTCTTGAATATGGAACAGCTGGCCCGCCTAGTCGTTCCAACCGTGGATCTTCCCATTGTGTAGTTCGAGCATCTAGGATAAATCATCAAATTAGAGATAAAAAAGAAAAGAGAAAACCAACGCATGAGAATCAATGTTACACTCTGTGCTGATGCAAGTTACCACATTTTAGAGCTGATAAAAGGAGGGATATATAGATAACACATATATAGCAAAAAGGTGGTGAGAAAGTAACAAAGGGCAAATAGGTGAATACGACAAACCCAATCCTATAGTGATTTCAGGATTTCATCATGAGCTGACATTAGTTAGAGAACCATTGGAAAACCTGGGAGTACTAAACAGCTGTTTTGTCCTAGCTTGGGACTCTCCAGCAGTACGCACCCACCGGGATTCGAACCCAGGACCTTCCGGTTACAAGGCGAGCTCATATACCACTAAGTCACTGGGACCCGTTCCAATGGTCCTTGAATTCTAACTTCTGCCAATTCACGATATAGCGCGACCGCTAGCCAATGCCTTCGGCGAGTATTCGTCCTCACGCCCGACCCGCTGCACCCTACTGGTCACGACTTCCCACTGAAACCCAGGTAACTGCCTACCTGAATAGGGCAAGTCGCCAGTGAGCATCTCATTGGTATTCAAGTGATGGTTTGTAGGGATTTGATTGGTTCCAGGACTTCATCATGAGCGGACATTAGTTAGAGAAGCATTGGAAGACCTGAGAGTACTGGACAGCCAGCTGTTTCGTCCTACTTTGGGACTCTTCATCAGTACGCACCCAACGTGATTCGAACCCAGGACCGGTTTGAAACTTAGACTACCGAAAACCGCTACCAATATATAATATTGCAAATAAATTCTCTTATTCACACTTTGTTTAAATCTCCTAAATTATGATCTCTAGTAGTGATGTTTACTCTTATTTTTTGTTTCCTTTACGTTCCCAGTGGAACCATAGGGTGGCTTCAAGCTCGAGGCTTTTGAAGTTTCGGTAGCAGTGGTGTTTACTTTTACGGGATGGGTTTGCTAGCCTCATTTTATGAATGATAATAATAATAATAATCTGCTTTATTCTAAAACAGACAGTACTGAATAATACAGAATGGAATTCTCAGCATTTGTCACAATATGGCATCTGATTTACCCTTAAAATATAAATAAAATAAACATTTAAAACAAAATAAATCAGAGGAATTTGTCCACGTTTACGATATAAAGTCAAAAATATTCGAAGCACGAATTGAGAATATTAAAAATAAGAATAATAATAATAACAGTGAGTTTGTTTCAAAAAAGTATTGTCGATTCAATTTGGAAATTTTATCATGCTATAGATTATTGGATCTAATGTTCTGTTGACATAGCAGCATGGTGAGGAGAAATACAAAATTAACAGTTTTAACACAGCTTAAACGATGTTCACACTTATGTAAAAATAAATAAATAAAAACAAAAAATTGAGAGGATTATAAATATATAAGAAGTACAATAACAATAAAGGTTGATGTTGTAAGGGTGGAGGAAATGGTTTACGTATTAGTGAAAAGATGGTTAGTTAGTTACTTCGTGCCTGACACTATTTTCATCACATAAAACACGTGCAGAGAAATATGGTATAGTGTGCCATCGCCAGGCATCTCCTCGACACAGGTCATGAGGTGGACGTCGAAAAGTCGTTCAAAATTATCAATTGGCAAAAGAGCTGAATCCTCCTTAAGTTTGCTGAAGCCATTTGCATCAAGCGCCTGAAACCTGATTTATGTATCCAGAAAGAAGCGGTTATCAGTCTTTTTTGCCCTGGTAACTGGATATTTTCACCTCTTTTCCTCTCGAATGCGAAATGCTAAAAGTTTTCATTGTGTATGATTATTATTGTTGTTCGGAATAGTGTTTAGTATTGCATATTTATATATGTATATATTTTTAGTGTATGAGTATATTGATCGATTAATTTTTGTTTAAAATGAACTCTGTGTAAGTATGTTAAAATTGTTGTTGTAGATATATTTAATAATGTCTTTGCCATGTAAGCAGCTGACGAGAAGGCAACGGAATAAAAAATGGTACCATTTTATTCTGCTAAAACTGTAGTTCTTGCTTTGTTCAAATCCATTAAGGGGATAAATGTATGGAATTTTTATACTTAGACATACATGTATGAAGTCTTCTGAAAAGACTTCTTGTTTTACGTGAGGAGACACAAGGTTGGAGCTGCGGGTGCTGTGGTGGGTGGTCACAGTCTGACGAAATTCCTTTAGAAAATTCGTTGCACGACATCAAGTGCCTATTAGTGACAATATCAAAGATATGGCCCAATGGGATACCACTTAACCTACAGACAGTCTTTAGAGTTCTACGAAGTATGAAATAGTCTTTTTAAGCAATCCAGTAAAGAACAAGGGTGAACAGTTAAGAAGAATAGGTAAGATTCTCGAGTTGACAAACTGTAAGAGGAAGAGTTGAGTTATGCCTGAGTGCCTCAACTTCTTAATGTAAAAAGTCAGACGAAATATTCTTTTAGAAATCGCTCAGACATGGGAAGACGAGGATAGGTCAGAAGAAAGAATTAATCCAAGACACTTAACTTCAGACTTGGTTTCTATATCAGTATCATAAATTTTGAAAGGGTCATAGGAACCAACAGCTTCATTTAACTTTCCCTTACATAGGAAAATGAAATTGACAGTCTGGCATTTGGAAGGATTTAGTTTAAGGCCGTTAGACTGATAGAAAGCTGTTCATCTTAGCACAGTCAAGCTGGCTTAGCGAGCGATGTAAAGGAGTGCATCGGCCAGGAATCGAAACGCGGACCACATGAGGCGTGGTTGATAACCACTCTACCGCTGTGCCACCGACGCGTTGTTTCCTCTGGTGAGTATTTAAAACATTTACAACCTGCAGTTTCCCAAGTTTCTGCTTAACATGAAAAAAAGCATTATACTCGATGGATAACATCTTCTCCAAATGATGATGTTACGTAATTTCGATTGTATGGACAACATATGAATGAAACTGTTTTGTGAATAACTGTACTCCCCGGTGGTTTTCATTGGTTCTTCAACTGATATCAATCCGCAGTCCAAGCTGAAACAAATAGAATCCCCATAAACCAATTCTAAAAAATTAATCCGACGCTCACTAGTGACACCCTACAAGATGAAGCTGTCTGGAGTGAGTTCTAGTGAAAAGTCATGACCAGTGGGGTCCAACCATCCAATCGGGAATGACGATAGAAGTCCCACCGATGACATTGGTTGGTGGTTGCGCAAAAAGCATCACGGATCAGTAGAAGTTAGAATTCATGAACTGGCCATTGAGGAGTCGTGGGTCTCAGTGACTGAATAGTATATGATGAGCTTGCCTTGTAACACGAAGTTCCTGGGTCTGAATCCTGATGGTGGGTACGTACTGACTATGAGTTCTAAACTACCATATTTATCCAAATCATTTGTTGGTATTCTTTTAAACATCTTAATAAAATATGCACAATGTATCCACCCCTGCACTCCAATTTGAGCAAACACTTGTCAAAAATTGTTTTATTCGAAGAAGAAGTATACTGAAATTTGAAGTACAATGTAGTGTAACTAACTAGTATTTCACTCTATACACACTGTCTGGATTCAACATAGAAATTGGCACAAAAGTGCAGCAGTTCGAGTTGCCACGTTTCAAACAGCCTCCAAAGCCTCAGGATGGTCAGGGGTGGGTGCCTTGCGCTGCGGGTTGGCCACCCCTCCGTACACCTCTTGAAATGCTCCCATATAACCGGGCGTCTTACATAGCCTCTCCTGAGGAAGTCCTACTCACTGCCTTCACGTGACGGAGGTGTTTTTCACCGAAGTGAGAGGGCAAAGGCGGATGCCCGGCGCTCTTCACCGGGTTGACTGTCCATTGGATGACAGTCTAGGGGAGATGCCTAACCCTGATTCCAAACCTCCAACGACTGGCGTATGAAGCTCACCGGAGTTCACCGGCAGACGTATGGACAAAGGGCTTATTGGATGCCCTGGATGTCTGGCCCCATTCAAAAAGGCGTATGAACCGGACTCCGGTCACCGGCTTCCAATGGATAGTGGACTCCCTACTCCACTCCTGCTGCCTTGTAGGTCACACTTGGTTGTGTAAAAGGCTAGAGCTGCACTCTCAAACAAAATGCCGAGCGATTCTGGGGACATCACATGTACCTAATTCCCATGAAACTTCATGAACTCTCTCTTAGTTTTAAATCCCTCGCCATTTCCATCTTGGCGACGTCTCAGGGGTGGATAGCTGAAAACATGGCTTGGTACAGTCAAGGCTGATATAAAGTGCCTGGGGCTACAAACCGTCTACGGAATCCGTCTGTGGAACAAGAATTGGATAACCCTGCATCAGATCGCCGCGCCTGGGCAGCGATGACTCGAGATGTTCATGAAGCCAGCTCATCCTCCCGTAGGAGATAGCCGAAGTAAAGTAAAGTAAGTAAAATAGCACACACAAAGGTAGACACGAAGATGAGTGAAGAGAATTAGTAGAGTTTGACAGACATAAGAGAGAAATAGAATGGGTAATGGTAAAAAGGAATATGAAAGATTACAGAGACTGAATACATCTGCGTTGGCCATTGACAACGATTTCGAGCCATGTCACACCTATTGTCTCCAGCCATTGATTCCTGGAGTCCTGAGGGCCCCAACCCAGAAGTCTGCATCTCCCTACCTTACTCAGTTTAACTGTCAAGGATTTCATGGATTGATGCCATGTTTTTGTTTGGCCACCACTAACTCTTTTCCAGCCTGCACCTCTATACACACATATGACAATGATTCAATGAGAAGTTACAAGTATCGATGCAAAAGGTGAGAAAATGGAATTATCTCTCCCTGTATGTGTGTCGAATAATTCACTGGTAATTCCATATTAGTTTGTTTATTAGATATATCACACATAGTGAGGGAAACAGTGTTATTTACTTAATGACAAGGTTTCGAACAAAATTTATTGCTGTTCATAATCATTCCATCAATTATAATCACACGACTTTGAAACTTGAGATTTATTAGTTTTATAGAGCACAAAAACTAAGTAGTACTAAGGAAAATCAAAGACAGGAAGTGATACACATAAAAGAAGCCTTGAAACTTAGTAATTACCGGGATAAATTAGTCAGGAAATATGTAAAGAAATGTAAAAAAATAAAATCAATAATGATAGTAATTATTCATACATTTGGCTCCCTTGATAAATTTCGATAAAGAAAGGAAGACGAAATTTGCAGTATAAAATTGCAGTAGTAATCATAGTGATAATCATAATAATAATATTAAGAATAATAATATTAATGACGACATGCATGTCAAATATGCGCAAGACAACACCAACAATAAGAAATCTAAATCATCAGTAGTAATTCCATACAGGGAGGGAAGGTAGGGAACCTTACGGGGAATTTTTAACAAGGCAGAAAAAAAAGTGGCTGGCATTCAAATCAACCACAAACTCAATTAGAAACAAGCTTTGTCGGTTAAAGGACCAATCCTGTGGAGCCTTTAAAACAAAACAATTTAGTTTATCTAATACCCTGTCTGCGATAGGTCAAACTAGTAGAACAGGGGCAGTCAGACTAGCCGAAGATAACCACGGAAGCTTTCTTAGTCGAATCAGCTACAAATACATGTAAGAGGAATGATTCAGCACCTGTCCTTCCGGGAATCTGCAAAGTTCTACTACCCCAACGACGACAAATAGGAGAAGACAAAAGAAGGTATAAAACTCAAGTTCCGAAGTCGTGTGATTATAATTGATGGAATGATTATTAACAGCAATAAATTGTGTTCGAAACTGTGTCATCCAGTAAATAATGCTGTGTGGTAACATCTAATAAACAAACTAATATGGATTTAGTTACTACCACAATGCCCACGTTTTATACATATATTATTTCAAGGGTAACTTTACAAAATGTCATGACCTCATTCATTATTTAAAGCGAACCAAAAATATTCAAAATATTTGAATATATGCAGACAAACCGGTGAGTCATAGTTCAACTTCGTTTTTTTTAAAATTTGTTTATATTCAACATGCACAAATAATCCGTAGAACTCGATTGATCACATGATGCATAGACAGACAAGACAACAAAAGAAATATTTTTAAAAAATTCATATTTCAGTATATTGACTTAATATTCACACACACACACACACACAAAACCGTTATCTACACACACTGTGAAGGCAATGAAATGAAAATAATAATTTGCAAAAGAAGGGTGGAGGTTAGTGAATAAAGAATACGCTGTTTTTCGACAACTCTTTAATCCTTACGAGTTGATCACGAATTTAAATATCAGTTAGAGAACCATTGAAAACAAGCACTGGAGTACTGGAGTACAAGCGGATTGATGCTCGCTAGTGACTACTGGCTACAGGATGGGGTTTCCTGGAGTGAGTCCTAGTGAGAAGTCGTGACGAGTGAGGTCCATCCAAATGTCACGTGTGAGGATGGACGTCCCACCGATGACATTGGTTGGTGCCAGTCGCGCTAAATGTATCACAAATTGGTAGAAGTTAGAATTCAATGACTGACCATTGAGGAGTTGGGTCCCAGTGACTGAATGATATACGACCTTGCCTTGTAACGGGAAGGTCCTGCGTTCTAAATCCAACTAGTGGGGGCGTACTTCCAATGATTCCCAATCTCCCAGCTGGTATTCAATGGTTCTCTAACTGATATCAATCCGTGATCACCTAATAAAAACAAAACTAACCCTTGCAAACCAAACTACAGAAAATGTTACATAGCCAAATAATCATCAGGCCTTCTCCCTCTCTCTCTGAAATCACAAATGTAAAACAAATCACAGTGGGTAAAAAGCCAATCTACATTCAGCTTGATTATAAAGGTGAAAACATTGCAGCGATGATCAACAGAAGGCTGAGTACATCACTAGCCATAGCCTATCCTGCAGCTAAGCTCGTTCCCGTCTATCGAACAACTTGCTCCTTGATGCAATTAAAAATCAATAGATATATTTTTTATTTTTTTTAATATTTTTGATTCACAGCTTGATTCCACACCGTATTTTTGGTACAAGTATGGAATTTTCAGCATGGATATCGATAGCCCAAATTTCGTAGGCCGACCATAGATATCAGATGTGCGTCGGCAGGGGATCGAACCTCGGACCGTGTTCATGGTCGGCGAGAGTCCTACCCACTGTGCCACCGACGCACTCGTGTTAACTCCAAATGTATATACAAATTTACATGGATCTGTGGGAACAGTTACGTTGGAAGAACAGAATAAGGAAGGGCATATCTACGATTTTCTGAACATATAACAAAAAGCTCATGTCTACAGCTGGGAACAAATGCTGTAAACAGTGCCATCCCCAGACATCTCTTTGACACGAGCATGAGGTGAACGTCTCAAAATCGTTCACAGTTATCAATATGCAAGAGAATTCAATTCTCCTTATTTTGTTGAAGCCATTTCCATCAAGCGCCTGACACCTCATTTGTGCTCTGGCAACTGGATAATTTTATCTCTCTCTTTCATCTGAATGCGTAATGCTGAAAAGTTTCCATTGTGCATGACTGTTACTGTTCAGAATAGTGTTTAATATTATATATATATATATATATATATAAAATTATTTTTGATTACAGCTTGATTCCACACCGTATTTTTTGGTAAAGGTATGTAATTTTCAGCATATGATATCGGTAGTCCAAATTTTGCATGCCTATCATACCAGGTGTGCGTCGGTAGGGGATCGAACCTCGGACTATGTGCACGGTCGGCGAGAGTCCTAAACACTGTGCCGCCGACGCATGTGTATGCATATATTGATCGATTGATTTTTGTTTAAAATGAACTCAGTGCAAGTGTGTTGAAATTGTTTTGTATATATAATCAAAAATGTCTTTGGCTTGTAAACAGCTGACGAGAAGGCAACGAAATAAAAGATGGTACCACTTTAATTTGTAAAATTTGTAGTTCTTGCTTTGTTCAAATGGTGAATGAATTAGTAATATTGACGACATTAATGTTGTTATTTAAATAACATCAAATCAATAATAATAATACCAATGGATTACAGTTCAATAGCATCAACATAACACCAGACACTGAATATCAGACGTAGAAATTAAGAAAAATAACAATCCATGAATTTATAGTCTCTACTATAGGCCTACCAGGACAGTAGTGTAGTGGCCGGACTTATTTATTCTGTACACAAAGTAGATCTTAACAAGTACATCCATAATTATAGTAGTAGTAGTGAATTAAATAAGGTGCAGCTCAAAGTACTTTCTCTTGGCCTTAGATTTTGCGATTGACCGAAAAACGTTAATCACTGAGATACTGATATTGATTTTGAAAACCTATGTGGTCAGACAGGGGATCTAATTGCATCATCCACCCTAGAACTAAGAACGCTTCAACAAATCCAGTCTAGTGGATTGTTTACAGGATTTCATTATGAGCTGACATTAGTTAGAGAACCATTGGATGACCTGGGAGTACCGGATAGCTGTTTCGTCGTAGTTTCGGACTCTTCAGTAGTACGCGCCAACACTGGTGTTCAAACCCAAGACTTTCTGTTTACAAGGTGAGCTCGTATACCACTGGGACCCAATTCAATGACCTATGAATTCTAACTTCTGCCAATTCACGACGTAGCGCGACCCCTCCCTGTCTAGTACTCCCAGGTTTTTCAATGGTTCTCTAACCTAATGTCAGGTCATGATGAAATCCTGTAACCAATCAAATCCCTATAAACCAACACCTGAATAACATAATTAGTCAATGGTTAAACAAAACACAAGCGTATCTGTGAAGTAGTACAGATGCACAGATGTAAAATGATATAAACTGTCTGTGTGTGTGTTTCTACAACGCAGAAATGTAGATGGCAACAGGAAAATATACTGCTACCTACCTACCTAACTAACTAACTAACTAACTAACTAACTACTATAAGTGGACACTAATTAGTAAAGAAAAATAGTAATGATAGTAATAGTGAATAATAATAATAATGGTAGTAATAATGTGTGCACCCATAATATATGTATGTAGAAACTGTAAGTACAGATAAAGACTTACTGTGGTTAATGTAAAAGATGCGACCATTACTATGTACACGTTCCTCCCAACCAGGCTGTAAAAGAGGAGAAGTAAAGTATCAGGGAACAAGTTTATATATATATATATATATATATATATATATATTATATATAACAGATAGAAGAGGCGTTGGTGTTAAATAACTAACTATCCTATAAAATTCATTAGGAAGATCAATAAAGGCGAAAAATAAAATAAAAATAATTGTGGATCTAGTAATGATAACATAAATAAGAGGGAATATAAGTCATCGACTGTCATACCATATAAGAAGGGGACATCTGAGAACCTCCCTGCGTAGGATTCTTAATAAAGCAGGAATCACATTGGTGGCATTCAAACCTACAAACTCACTCAGGTAGGACAAGGTCTGTGGGCTAAAAGACTCGGTGGAGCCAATTAAACAAAATAATATCATTCACAAAATACCCTGCAATGACTGTGAGTGAGGTCAACTACATAGGTCAGGGGGTAGTCAGATTGTCGGAACATAAGAATTTAGCTGAGGTAAGAATGGTTGATCCTGAAAAGATAAGTAATTGAGAAAAAAGTTCAGCTATCGCACCTCACGCATTAACAAACAACCACACAATGGCGTGGGAGAGGGTTAAAATTCTAGGAAGTAATATAAGTAAGTGGAGAGAGAGGTAGATTACGGAATCCTTGTTCATCGAGTCTACACCCAACACAACATATGCAACACAAATGACTCAATGCAAATACCAGAAATATGGAAGGTATTATTACCACCGGTCAGTCCGTCGGTCAAATCAGAAGAGGATAATAAATAATCTCAAAATTCTATTTCGATTCAATTCAAGCACATCATAACATTCTAACAAGTTACTTATTATGACTATACAAACACTGGTCTTATTTCCCATCTGATTGTAATTGATGAATAACAAACACTCGTATTAATATTTCTGAATGTACAATAAATCATATTGATTTTTAATCCAATATCTAATCGATTCCACACAGGTATATATATGAAAGAAAAAAGTTGTGAGTAACCTGATATGATTATGAGTGGGAATAGTTTGTGCTCGAAACATGGTCATCAGTTAATATTACTGTGTAACACTGTGTCACAGTTTATCAAAATAAAATCTTATCCATAATAGACATATTAAAACCCCTCACTTTAGCCATTAACTGAATTAAAGGCAAATCAACATTTGGATATCTTGGGTTCTCAGGGGAATATAGGCCTTCAACAGCACATTTCCACTTATTCCTGTTCTCTTCCATCCTCTTTAGAGCTGGCCATACACACGTTGCCCATAATAGGTGATTTCTGCCTCAAACGATCTCCTCAATGTCTCCCTCAGACCAACGCCCATCTCGACGTTTCTCATTCAGGTTGCATTCGAGAGATGGCCTAGTGCGTGATATCACTCAAAAGTCTCGTCTCTCCTTAGCGCATACCTAATCTATCTCCAGTTTCTTCTGCATATCGGTTGAACAACAGGCCTCTTGGTCAGTTTGTTCCCAGCCAGAGTTTCTTCTTGCTAATTCTTTCTGGTCAGCCATTTGATCTGCAATATGGATATCTAGCAGAATAAAAACAACCTACGATGAACAGACTTATTCTCAACTATGTTTAATGGATGATATACGGTTGTCGACCAAAGGGTATGTGTACTGCTGAGCAGCAATTCGTTCCGTCCTCCTTCATGGCTGTGAGCAAGACATGACCACTGAAAGTGGAAGACATGAAAATGCTAGCTGTCTTTCATCATAGGTGCTTGTGTTCTATCTCCCATGTTAAGTGGTATAATAGGATGAGCAATATTCAGGTTAAGAGTCGAGTGCTAGGCAAAGAGGGGAAATCAATAGAAGAGGTTATGAAGTAACACCGACTGAGATAGTTAAGGACATGTGTTTCGCATGCTAAGCCATCGCCTTTCTCGACAGGTGATGTTAGATGACATTGTATTAGATCGGAGAAGAGCCAATGATGGTTAAACAAAAATGTGTCATCAGTTAATGAAATCTATAACAGTTAGTTTAAGCCAGCCACGTATGCAGGTGTAGATTTCCTGATCGGTTGGGTTCCTCAGAATGGTAAGAACCAATGACAATCGGAGACAATTTATGATGATATGGCTGGCTCAAAATCGTTCTCAATAACTGGAGTAGATGCATGCAATCTTTGTGATTTCTCATATCCAATAAAATTCTATTGTTCTTCCACATTACTGTTCTTTTTGCTCCATATTTCTATCTATTATCTCTGTTTTGAATCTCTCTCTACTCTCTTCTCTTGCTTTGTGTGTTCCATTGAGAGATAGAGTGGAAAGTGGAACCGCAACACGCGTGTGCAAAGCTTTACGTTAAAACCAGTCAGTCAGTCATGTTTAGGGATGTATACAAAGGGCACAGATGCACAAATTACTTTAATTTACCGTAATGCCTTCTTCTGTAGACTCATTGGTATAACGTCGGGTTGAAAAAGACAGGTTCAATTGAGTGAGACATGACGTGAATTCATGAAGTCATTGACTGTTGGGTTTGAGATATGTGTGACAGTATGGAATAAATGATTCAGGTCCTTCAGAGACAGTAGGATAAGTGGTTAGAAAGACTGTTGTGGCATATCTTGACACCCTGTTCAATGTGAACTTCTAGATGCATTAAATTTTCCTTAGCTTTTCTCATAAATTTTTCGTTTTATTGTAGTTTCTTCGCATTTCCTTTCTGTCTCTCTCTCTATGGGTGCTTTGAGAAGTGTGTGTGTCAACTTGAAACACTGCACTTTTGTACACTACAGCTCATAAGGCTGATTGCATAAAAAAAGAAAATGATGTGAGCCTGTTTTACTCTCTCTTGTTCACTTGGTGGTCGATTTATGTGACCGGGTGTTGCTTTTTCATTGATGTTGGTAATAGATACAATATTAGGTAAGGAATATAGATCAGTCTCTCTCTCTCTTTCGCTCTCTCCCTCATGTAGTAAATCCTCATCGACTTATGTGAATGAGGTTTCAAGTCACCTGACAAAGTTTGAATAAAGTTCAATATATATCAGTAGTAATCATGACAACAATCCCTTCAAAAATATTAAATTTTGAGGTAGGCAGGTATGTAGGCGTGAGGGTAGGCTGGTCAACTTAGGCTGTCTAAGTTTTAAGACTCAATGACTAGACAGATTGAGAAATATAAGCCAATAGTACTTCCATATTAGTTTGTTTATTAGATGCATCACATAGTGAGGAAACAGTATTATTCACTGGATGCCACAGTTTCGAACAAAATTTATTATGGTTCATAATCATATTAATTGTAATCACACGACTTCGAAACTTGAGTTTTATAGTTTTCTTCATTCTTTCCAGTGTCTGTCGGAGGGATAGCAGAATTTTTTAGATGTCAGGGTGGACAGGTGTTGAATCATTTCGATTACACGTATTTGCAGCTTATTCGATTAACAAAGCTTCTGCTATCAATCTTCTGCACTCGCCATCCTGTGACATTAGATTTTCAAACTGTCATCCTATCCCATCCTATAGTGTATGGTTGTGTGTAATTGCATTTAGTGCTATTCTCTAGATTTCTTATCTTATTCGGGTCAATCAATCTAGATTTTGCTGCTAGGTTTTTATGTTCGGCTAGTCTGATTGACTGACCCTGTTCTACTAGTTTGACCCATGTATTTGACTTGACAACCCCTACAGTTGGAGTATTAAATAAGCTAAATCGTTTTGTTTTAAAATCTGATGTCACAGGGTGGAAGGAGAGATTGATAACCACGGAAGCTTTGTTTATCAAATCAACTGCAAATACGTGTAACAGGAATGATTCAACACCTGTCTACCTGAAAAATTGTACTACTCCTACGACAAATAGGAGAGGACAAAGAAACCTATAAAACCCAAGTTTCAAAGTCATGCGATTATAACTGACGATATGATTATGAACCACAATAAATTTTGTTCGAAACGTCATCCCGTAAATAATAATACTGTTTCACTGTGTGACACATCTAATAAACAAACTAATATGGAATAACTTACTACCAAACTGCCCATGTTTTACACAGATATTAAATGAGCCAATAATACATCTAAAATCTTTAAATTCTTCCATATTATTTTTCACCTGACTCATTTGTAGACTTCCTGGTTGGTGTCCTCGGGACGGCAAAAACTAATGAAGGCTGGAAACAATCGGTGATATGAATCAAACTCATCGTTCTCCATGGCTAACGCAGATGCATCCACTCCTTGTGACTTATGATTTCCAGTAAAACTGTATTGTTCTTCGTTATAACTATTCCTTTGTCTCACACCTCTGTTTACTATCTCTATTATGCATTACTTTTTACTTTCTTCTTTTGATTTGTGTGGTACATGGAGGGAGTGTGGCGACTTGAACTGACGCACATTGGTGCAAAGTTCTGTCGAAAACAGATAGAATGACAGACCTGACTCGTGCTCCTCTCCACTAGGTATGATAATTGTAAAACAGAATAATTATTTGACAAATCCTTTCTGTGAACGATTTACTCACAATATTGTCTTCTCTGAGCTTGTTGGTTCAATTGCAAAGCTTCCGTCGTCCTTCTGGACAATATCTTCAGCTCAAAGCAAGTTTTATTTAGCATAAAATGAACTGATTTAAATTCTCTATGAATGAAACAATTGTGTCGCCTGGCAACCAACCATCTTCGTGACTGGTAGTCAGTTTACATCTGCACCGATGATTTGAACTTTCCCGTCTAGTTGATTTACTTACTTTTTATTAGTTGTTAAATTTGGTCGATATTAATATGTTTGTTAATCGCTGGCTGACTCACTCGAGTGCCAAGGAGGCTTCTAGGAATTCTCTGGCACAATTGGTGTCTGTTTACAATTTTGACATTATCCTAATCAAAGTGATGTCAATAATTATCTACATGCATTGATATGAAACAGGAATATATATCACGTCTTTTCATAGCTAATTTGTGTTCCTGGATTCTGATTCGACGGGGACGTCCACTTTGACTGATGTGATGCCTGTTACAGTACATACATGCAATTTATTTTGTAAATGGTATTAATTAACAAAGCTTCTGCTATCAATCTTCTGCACTCGCCATCCTGTGACATTAGATTTTCAAACTCTGTCGTGAATTGGCAGAAGTTAGAATTCAAGGACCATTGGATTGGGTCCCAGTGGCTTAATGGTATACAAGCTCGCCTTGTAACCGGAAGGTCCTGGGTTCGAATCCCGGTGGGTGCGTACTACTGAAGAGTCCCAAACTAGGACGAAACAGCTGTCCAGTACTCCCAGGTTTTCCAATGGTTCTCTAACTAATGTCAGCTCATGATGAAATCATGAAATGGTATTAATGTTATCTCCTTTTTCTGTTGGATCTTTCGGTTTGCATAATATATCGAATTAAGTGATTTGACTGGCTTGTGTGCCATATCTATATCAAACGCCTTTGATATTCTAGCTGTTATTTCAGAGATATTTTTTCCATGTATTTTCTTGTATTCTTTGATGATGGTTTCTCGTTGTTGGTGCTGTGACTTAAATTTAAACTTTTTTTGATGAAATTGTGCGGATATCCATATTCTTTCTCAAGACATTTAGTAGGAGGTATTTTTCTTCCATTCTTTTCAACGCTGGAGTAGTGCTACAGTGTGTTTAAATTCTGTTAAGCAATGTCCGCCCACAGTTTCTTTTGTGGGTAATTGGGTTATTGCCACTAGAGTTGAGTATTTGATCTGTATGCGTTAATTGTCTTTATACTTGTGTTTCAAAATGTCCTGTGTTAGTTCGCTTGATCAAGAATGGAATTTTGTTGTCTAATTCTTTTTCTCTCGTCAGATTAATGTCTTCAAATATGTTGTTTATTAATTTGTGGGTATATTCCAAATCGCATTTCTTTTAATTATTACAATTAAACCAACCAACCAGCTCAGAGAAGACAACTAATACCAAATAATATACTCGAAGAGACAAAAAAATTTTCTCTATTATTTCGAATAAACGTCTGTTTGACGTTGTTGGAGAGAGTTTTGTGATTGTGCGTGACTCAAAGATGTTTTTGTCAGCCAGACAACTGTCTGTCTGGATTCAACATAGAACTTGGCACCGAAGTGCACCAGTTCCAGTTGCCACGTTCCAAATAGCACACAAAAGTAGACAAGAAGATGAGTGAAGAGAATCAATACAGTCTGACAAGTATAAGAGTGAAACAGAATGGGTAATGGTAGAAAGGAATATGAAAGATTACAGAGACTGAATATATCTGCGCTAGCCATTGACAACGATGAGTTTGAGTCATGTCACACCTATTGTCTCCAGCCATTGATTCCTAGAGTCCCGATGGCCCCAACCCGGGAGTCTGCATCTCCCTACCTGACTCAGTTTAACAGCCAGACAACAGGACGCAAACATCTGTTTCTCGGGGTGAGACGACAACAACAGGTCGGTTTTACTACTGATCACTGAAAACACGAGCAACACACACACAGACAGACATTTACACTGTAACACTGACTGTGTGTACCTGTTATTCAAAAGAGTTTGTTAGTACGGATTTGATTTGTTCCAAGTTTGACAGTGGATTGAAAACCATCAGAGAGAGTATTGAATAATTGCATTGAATTTGGACCCATTGGCTGAACAGTCTACTTGTTTGTCTTGTAACCAGAAGACTGCGGGTTCAAAACCCTGTAGGTGCGTACTTGTTATTTATCATCAATAGTTTCTCATTGTATAACAAAGTGAGTATTTTCTTCTTTACACGGAAATAGGCTTTAGAATAGTCGTCTATTCAACACTAGAGACTGTCTCTATACAGGAAGTTATCTGCAGTTTTAGTGAGAAGTAGTAACTAGTGGGGATCATCCATCTAGTATGGTGAAGGAACAGTCAGTCACTCTTATAAATGTATCACGAATTAGCAGAAGTTGTAATTCATGCACTGGTCATTGGATCAAACGCCCAGTAGCTGAATGGTCTACTAGCTTGCCTTGTAACCGGCCGGTCACAGATTTGGAAAGGGTCCTTTGAGACAATCATCTGCTTAGATCTGTCTGTTTGTCTGTCTGTTTCCGACATGGAACTTTCCACCGATGTGCACCAGTTCAAGTCGCCACACTCCCTCCATGTACCACACAAACCAAGAGAAGAAATGCATAATAGAGACAGTAAACAGAGGCGTGAGACAAAGGAATAGTGATAACGAAGAACAATATAGTTTTACTGGAAATCACAAGTCACAAGGAGTGGACGCATCTACGCTAGCCACTGAGAACGATCACTTTGAGCCATGTCACTAATTGCTTCCAGTCTTCATTGGTTTTTACCGTCCCGAGGACCCCACCACTTTCCTACGTGGCTGACTAGCTTAAACTAACTGTTGTGGATTTCATTGACTGGTTCCATGTTTCGGTTTGACCACCGATAGCCCTTTTCCAGCCTGATCAATCCTATGTCAGCTAACACTGCCCGTTGTCGAGGAAGGCGATGACTAGGCATCCTTACGTAACACATGTCCTAACCATCTCAGTCTATGTAATTTCACAGCCAACTCGTCAATTGATTTCGCCTCCTTACCTAGCACTCAACATATGGCTAACCTCAATATTGCTCACCTTATTATACCACTTAACACGGGAGATAGGTCGCAAGCACCTATGATCGAAGATAGCTAATCTTTTCATGTCTTTCACTCTCAATGGCCAGGTCACACAGCTAGCCATAAAAGGGGACGGAGCGGACTGATGAGCGGTACACCCGCCCTTTGGTCCCAAACTAGGCCAACAAGACAAGCTGACTGTCCAGTACACTCTACAGGTTTTCCAACTGTTTTCTCTAACTGATTTGAAATCGTGATCACATCTGTGACCACCAATCAAGTCCTTACAAACCAACGCGTAGAACAATTTCTCAAAGCCATAGGCATGTATCAATTCAGGTATTACACCAAGATACCATCCAGCACAATGTTATCATTGTAACAATTATATGCAAAACAGATAAAATTTAGGGCTTAAAATGCAAATTACATGTAACACACATACATACACACATGCGCACACACACATTGACCTATAGATACCATTCGAACTGATAAAAAACACAACGTAAAAACCTGTTATGCATAGAGTAGTGTAATGTACACACAACTACCAGAGTGGATGATAAATGGTCATGTCATATACAAAACAAAACAAAAAAGGTATAACAACACAATGTGATATTGATTAAAGAAAATAAACGACGACACTATCGATAAAACAAAACAAAACAAGCCAATAACAACCAATCTGAGACACAGAATGTGACAGCGCATCTATGCATAGAAAATCACACTAGGTTATTTATTATATGTTCACAAAAATTCAACCATCCGATAGATAGTACTAATGATTGTAAGTGAAAGGAAAACGATACGGAAAATTCAAGAAGTCAGCAGATAGATGTCAGCTGAAAACAAAACTTGCCTAAACAGAATTCAATGACTGGGCACTGACTGGTGCTATACTATTATTACTACTATTACTGGATTTCATCATGGACCGATATAGATTGGAGAACCATTGGAAACCAAAGCAGGTAGTGCTGGACAGCTGCTTTGTCCTACTTTGGAACTCTTCATTAGCGCGCACCCACACTGCAAGGTTCGGACCCAGGACCTTCTCGTCACAAGAAGAGCTCGCAGACCAATAGAGCAAGCCACTGGGACCCGATCCAGTGGCCAGTCTATGATATCCAATTCACGATATAGCGCAACTGGCACCCCGACGAGTCTTTGTCCTCACACCCGATCTGTCGCACTCTACTAGACACAATTCCCCACTAGAACCCCAGGTAACTACTTACCCTACATGTGAATAGGGTTAGTCACTAGTGAGCATCTCAGTCGAATCCCTACAAACCAATACTTAAATATTATTATTGTCGGTGGTTCAATAGCAGGAGAATAGTCAAATTCCTGGTTCGACTCTCAATCGATGTACTACCACTACTAAACCTTCCTTAGCCGGGTAAAGAGGAAAACCTGGAGCGCTGGGCTTGCAACTTTAACACCCCCTCCCGGTAAAGTAAAATACCCTTGGCTAGTGAAACTTCAAAGACCCAGCTGGAAGCTGTATGTTCCATTCATAACGCAAAACAAAATGAAGAAATGAATATAGTTGCATAGTAAACTCTATGTAGACCATTTTATTATATTTTTCCCAATTTTCGTCAGTCATCTTCAAAGAGCTTCGTTCTCTCGTTTCCCACCAGTTGTTTCCGAATGTGGTTATTCATTATTTAGCCAATTTATTGTCAACATTTTCGATTACATATATTATTAGTGTTATTATTTAAACGCAGAAAACTTGGTACAATATGGCACCAATAATAAAAAAACAATATAGATCAAAAGTAAAAAACATGAGTAGAGAACGGATAAAGAACTTTATCTGGAAGGAAAACAGTCATACTTTTAAACAAGTTCAAACAGTATCCCTCAACTATCATCAGGAAGAGAAGAAAGAAGGAAATTACAGCACGCTTTTTCCATCCAGTCCAGGGCTAGCGAACTGAGACCTGTACAGAAGCCTCTGGAATGACATTCCTAGCACATATCCAAGCCACCGGAGCCAGTGTTTCCAGATGACAACACTCAAAAAATGGTGATACCCACTGTGTTCAAACACACGCCGCAATGATGCCACCGAACATCAGCAATCCTGAGATAGCGATAGTCGAATACGCAAAGTCGATGCACATCCTAAGCTTGGAGAGGCCAAGTTTTTATTTTTTATTTTTTTAATATTTGATTACAGATTGATTCCACACCGTATTTTTGGTACAAGTATGGAATTTTCAGCATGGATATCGGTAGCCCAAATTTTGCAGGCCGACCATAGATATCAGGTGTGCGTCGGCGGGGGTTCGAACCTCGGACATATACATACGGTCATATACATAGGTCAAACTAGTAGAACAGGAGCAATCAGACCAGCAGAACATAAAAACCTAGTAAAATCTAGACTGAACAAGATAAAAAATCTAAAGAACAGTCCAGCTATAGCATTACATGCAGTTACACACAATCATACAATATGGATGGGTGGGATAAGACGACAGTTTTGAAATCTAATGTCACAGGGTGAATGGAGGGAGAGATTGATAGCAGAAGTTTTGTTTATCGAATCAACTGAAAATTTGTGCAATAGGAATCATTCAACACCTATCCACCGAGACATCTGGAAAATTCTACTACTACCCCAATGACGACAAATAGAAGAGAACAATGAAAACTATAAAACTCAAGTTTTGAAGTCATGTGATTAGAATTGTTGTAGTGATTATGAACAGTAAATTTTGTTTAAAACGTCACCCAGTAAATAATAATACTGCTTCACTGTATGGTACATCTAATAAACAAATTAATATGGAATTATAGCGCCCCAGTTTTATACTTATATCAATAACCTTGAAGAATTCAACAACCCATCACAGCACACTTAGCGTAAGCGGATGCGATTCGCAGATATATATCACCGGACTGTTTACGAAACGGCCACAAAAAGAGATGACAGAATAACCTTTGGCGAGAAAACAACCAATCAGAAGACGTTGTTTCTTTACTAATAATAAAGCGAATATTAATGTACATAAAAATCTATTTTATGAATAAACGATCTGTTGCCTGGTCTTTGTCTTCTGTTGTTGCACTACCACTATATCTGTGAGTTCTACACCAGAGCGAAACAGTGATTCGCATACTTCTCCTTTTAACATTTCGTAATATATATATATATACATATATAACTGAAAATACACAAATCATGATAAAACTTCATCGAAAAAATCACAGTGGCAAGTGCTACTTAACTTACCTCTCCATGTTTTAATTACATAATAATATGCGCAAAAATCTTCACACCTTATCACTCATGTACGTTGATGTATTTTTTTTACTCATTGACAATAACCTGTAACCACTGTTCTCAGTTTAACCCCTTATAGATAGCTGTACAGCTTTGAATTAGAGTCATGAAATATCTGTTTGCTGACTTGTGTTCTTCAAAAGGTTGTTATTTGTTATAAACCTTTACTCGATTTGCTTTACAATAAATAAACTCAGTGTGAATCATTTGATGAAAGGAGTAAGATAAGGTTGGCTACCCAATATCACTTGATGATATTCCTAATTACGATGGGGAATGGATTATTCCAGAGATAGCGCGTGTAGGAAGTGTACGAGATGACAGGATAACTTCTATAAGATATCGATTCCACTGTTCACTTATGTCAGGTAGATGCACAGTCAACAAAGACTTCAAAGGCTAACATTGCCAATCAAGGAAGGCAATAGCACAATATGTGAGACATACTTCAACGTCGATGTCACTGGAAGGGCAAAAGTAATCATATAATCAACTAACTAACTGACTAACAACACCAAAAATAACAACGAAATCGACGCAATTCGACTCACCGGTAGTGGACCCAAATCTTTCATTAAATGCCGTTGAGCTTCATGTGTCAACAGGGAACCATTAATCAGTTGATTATTTGATCGAGTAATTCGAGGATCATCCTTGTATATAACAAACAGAAAAAAAAGAATGGCAATAGGAGAATGAAAGTCGTAGTATATAGAGTGAAACAGCATTCTAGACCTACTAAAGAAACTTAAAAAAGTTCCTCATTTGTGTCCCATAGAAAAAATTCCAGTTTACTCCTTTCTACAATGCCTTGATCAACCGAATACGCTACCCATTAGATTATTGGGAAAACATTTAGGCCGTACAGGGGTGAGAAAGTTCCAAAACTGTTTCCTACCAGAGGTCAATATATAACAAAGTTACGCAATACGAAAAGGAGGTTAAGCCACAAGAAGAAAAGCAAACAAGAAGTTCAGATGGTAATGATCTTCATAAGAACGTAGACTGTTTATGATGGTTATGATGAAGCCAAAGACGAAATGAAACTTCAGGAAGCTAGATGGTGCTATACTCAGATGGCTTAATTAATCTGAAAGGTTTGACAGGATCTCAAATGTAGCGGAATGTCCTGACCACACAAGATATTCTATTATCTAACTATAGACACATTTTTCTATCCTTTCGTTGCTGGACAGGCTGGATAGTGTTCCTAAATGCATTTTACAAGCTGACACATGATACGACTAGTGCACGTAGATGAACTGGACTGATATAAGCACTGTTGATTTGACCCAAGGAGGCAGCTTGTCTCGACGTGCAGGCCGGACACTTTCTTAGGAGAGTTGGAGGCGATAGATGCTTCACTGAGTGATTTTGAAAGCGTTATAGGAAAATTTCTGTCAAACCTGCATCTCTGCAGTTGCATTTATTATTCCGACTGCCTGATTACTTTATTTTAATCCCCAATTTTGTTACGTAACTCTTTCTCGTTATTAGTTGAATTTTGACCTCTGACCGGAGAGGAGTTCTGGAACTTTATCACGAAAGTGCACGATCGAAAAGAAAGATCATTCTTTGTTGCAATACCTTGATCATTCTATTGTTTCCTTAATACCTGTATTGTGTTTCAGTACAGTTTTAAACGTTTGCCAATGAGCTTACTAACGAAAAGGAAGCCAAAAACACCATGATAGATATAGCAGATAATTTTACAACTGACAAATATCAGATAACATAATGTGTGATCACAGATTCATATAAGCTACAGGACCATTGAAAACCAGGGAGTGCTGGATAACTGTCTGTTTCGTTCTAGTTTGAGATTCCTCAGCAGAATGTACTCAGAACCTGCAAGTTACAAGACGAGCTTGTTGACCATCCCCAGCCACTGGAACACAACCCCATGGCTCATTACTTCTAGTTTCTGTCAGTGAACGACACATAGCGCCAATGACATCGATGGCGAGCATTTTCCCCTACACCCGACCCGATGGTCCCCACTCTTCGCAACTTCAATAATACTAATAATAATTGGCTTTATTCCAAAACAGTATTTATGATACAATGTTGAATTCTCAGCATGTGGAACAATATTATCGCATCGAATTTACTCAACTACACAGCAAAACAAAAATAGATATCGTCAAAGCATTTCCACAAGAAGCCGACATGTCAACCTGAAACCGAGCACTTCCGTCTAGTCAAATCGACGGGAAAATCTAAAATTCAATTAAACAATTAATATGGCCCGTTGCATGAGAGGTGGCTCTCGTGGCCCAAGTGGTCTAGTAGATAACGCTTTGGTGTTTGAAACTATGGGCGCTGGGTTCAAGCCTCGGTGGTGGGAACATCATTACTCACTGAGGAACGCAGGCACATCCAGCTGACGAGTGCCAAATAGGACGAAATGTGCTTTATCCTGGATTTCACTCCTAGTCACCGTCCACCAATTACATTCTAATAATATCACAGGATTGATATTGGCAGATGTTTTGGTAATCGCTTGTGGAGCGAGTTATATCGGTCGTGGGTCTAGGAACTTGATTTTTCGTGCTCGTTCGGGAACATCTCCCGGGATTGCGAAGTAAAGGTGTAGTAAAATCTCTATTAACAGTTCGATATCAGACCACCTGGTCCAAACCAATATTTAAGAATCCCTTTCAATCATCTAACGAGTACCGAATAAATTGCCAAAACATCCAGGTACTGCATGCTCCAAACAGCGGAGGCTATTGCAATTCGCCTCAAACAACCAGTGCTCTGTGTTCAAAAGAAGGAAGTCCAGCTAGAACCTGCTACTGCCCTGGCCAGCCTTCAGTAGAGACTATAAATTCATGAATTTGTAATATTATCTTTGGTAATTTTTCTGACATTCAGTTTATTGTTATGTTGATGCTATTGAATTATAATGCATTCATATTATTATTGATTCGATGTTATTTAAACAGCAACATTAATTTTGTTCATAACATTCACCCATTCATTCACTATAATGTATTTATATATAAATGTAAAACCTGGAAATGAGGAAGTTATCGAAAAGGCATATTCTTTGTTCAGTAACCAGTCTTTTGAAAATCATGATAATAACGTTGATAGCTGAAATTATAAGTGTTAATTGAAGTAGTGTCACCATAGATAGCGAACGAATAAGAGAGAATATATGAGCCGACTATTTTGCTAGTTACATAGTAAGTTGTAAGTTTCTCACTTAACACTATCTTGACCACATTGGAGGCAAACATAACATGGTATCGGTTGAATTTTTGCACTGGTGGTTGTATTAGCGCTTAATCTTTTATAATGACTTCTAATTCTACCTAACAAGATGTAAGGGGAAGGGGAGAGTTGAGAGTTGGACAACATACGGATTTGGAGCATTTCTCACATGAGTTCATGTGTCTGTCGACTACAACAGTAACGACCTGGTTGACTAAGTGGGACACCACTTGCCCTACACTAAAAACCTTTAATCCTCTTCGCCTCAATACAATATAATCATTTATGAGCAGCTCAGAAAAGACTAAGGAGGAGCAATAAAGAATACTAGGTAAGACACAAGAGTTAACAAACAGTAAAAGTGGAGATTGAGGGATTACAGATTGTTTAAATATACTTCTTAATGTAGTAGTAGGTTAGATAAAACATTTTTGTATAAATCGACAACAGGATATTGGATAATCAAGAATATTCAGAGGACAAAACTATCTCCAGGGGATATACGCTTGACTAAGTTGTCATTTCAGTGTCCTCTACGCTACAAACATCATATAAACGAGGAACCAGTTCTTGCAGCTAAACGTGAAGTTATAATCGTCTAACATTTAAGCTTTTCAATAGCATTCTAGGAAAGTTACTCATGTAGCCATAGTTACTAGTGACTATTACACTAACTTACTAGTGTCGGTTTTTAGGGTCTTAGTTCGTTTCGACTCCTCACCATTAAGAGATTCAAAATGTACAAGAATCGATATCTGAAGTAATTTATAATAATAATAATAATAATAATAATAATAATTTGCTTTATTCCAAAACAGTACTTGTGATGCAGAATGAAATTCTCAGCATTTCACTACAGCATTGCATCCAGTTTGTACATTAACAATAAATAAAATTCTACATAGATTAAGGGTAACCTCAGTTAGTTTTTGACAACAACATATTAGCACATCGGTAGCAAAGCCAAAATTAAACAGTTTGAAGGTGCTAGAAAAGTAGATGCTAGCATATTTACTGGCGTAAGCAGAAGAAAAAAACGAAGCTGCACATAACGGAAAAAAGAGAGAGAAAAGGAAAAGAAAGAAAGAAAACGTTGTACCTATAAATGATATGAGTTAGAAAGATGAGATCCAGTTGTTATACTGACTATTTAATAAGTTAAAGGCTTCACGCCTAATGCTTTCTTTATCTCACAGAACACGAGCTAAGCAGGGTATGTTTGAGTTTTTGTACTTGCTAGTGCGAGCATATATAGTTTTCTATATAGGCTTCTGGTTCTGCCTGATGAGATAGATACAAGGGGAGAGTTGTGAATGAAGAGGGTGGTGTGAGTTAGATAGATAGAATGGATTTAGCCCATTTTTCACATGAGTCCATGTGCCTGTCGACCAGAATATTAACAACCTGGTTAAGTGGTACATTGCTTACCCTGCTGATAACCTTTAACACCTTACGTAATAAGACAGTCCTTCTTCAGTAGCCCAGGGAAAACTAAGGGGGACAATATGGAAAAATAGGCAGAATACGGGAGTTAACGAATCGTAAGAGTAAGGGTTGGGTTGGGTTATTCCAGAATGTCTTAACTTCTTGATGTAGAAGGTAAGACGGAATATTTCCTTAGAAATCATCAAGATATGAGACGACCAATAGTGAAAGATCAGCAGATAGAATGACGCCTAGGTATTTAATTTCCAACCTGGTCGCTATTTCAATGCCATCTATGTTGCACACTTCATGAGGGCTAACCAGAGAAAACAGAAATAGTGCATAGAAAAAAAACAACAAGAGAACACATTCATAACAAGAGACTTACCCAAGTAGTAGTATGTTCATTATGATTGATGAAAAATTTACGACCACTAGCTGTTCTTGCCAACTCCCAACCTTGTGGCAAAGGTTCTTCGCCTGGTGCAATATTCAATCCTAAAACAATTTCACCAATCCTCCTATTTCCACTATCTGTACTGTCTCCTTCTTGTTGATTTGATTCGCCACCACCACCCCCAGCACCACCAGCTGTTGATGGGGTAGTCTGCCCTGTTGAACTAGACGATGAGTCTATTGTTGTCTGTTGATTATCACTTTCAGCAGAATTTGAAGATATTGGTAGAATCGGTTCAGAATTTGGGGCTAATTGAAAAACGAAAAAAGGGAATAAATGGAATACACAGAGTGAGATACGATTTTAATTCAATGTTAAAACACAGGGGTGTTGTCGGTCAGTGTTATGACAAAATAGAAATAAGTTCATGTTCATACACACATACAAAAAAAGAAACAACTGTACAGCAAATTGTACACATTTGTCATTAAAAACGTTACATGATAACTCCTGGAGTCGGATCACTCCCTTTGCTTACTCACCATTATCTTCAAGCCTAAGAAGATCGATCCACAGAAAAGCTACCTGGAATGGTCAACTAACAAGCTTCTATAGTTAGGTACCGATTCAACAAAAGCGGAATTTAATAAAATCATTTGCCACCCACATCCGACGCATCTGTAGTCCCAACGTTCTGGAAACAGAAGTAGATATTGTGAGAGAAATCTTCATCCAAAATGGATACGCAGTAAGATTCATTGACAAAAATATCAAACCAAGAATTCGGAGAAACGAAACTTTAAATGCGCCTAAAAAGAAACTCTACATAGACTTAGATTTCAAAGGAGATTTGACAAGCGATATTCTCAAGACAAGGATCACATCATCTCTGAGAAGAACATTCTTTGCAGTAACACTAAGAATAGTGTTCTCCAGTGGTCGCCCACTGATCTGCAGAAGCCAGCCTCAAGGACAAGATCCCACATCTGACCACTTCTATGTGTATATATCAGTTCACCTGTTGCTGTGGAGCCGGCCAGGCACATCGGTCGTTCGAAGCACACCCTGTCCAAGAGGATTCAAGAACACTATCCAGTCAGCATGGTTGAGAAAAGGCAATAGTGGTGGCGCTGTAAGGAGTGCGATAATTGAACACTTGGTTAACACTGATCATTCCATCTCAACAAACACCTCCTGATTCAAAGTAATCTACGGAGTCAAGAATAACCTACCACCAAAGGCAATATGCTTTCATCTTCTTTGTATCACTAAAGCTCTGGCCATTCACATAGATTAACCAGAGCTGTGCATACAAAAGAGAACTACTCAACCGCTTCTACTGTCATGGTAACAACTTTGTTGATTTGGATGACTTAATTTTGTTTGTGTGCCTGTTCTTTAATTGCCTAGAATTCTTGTATTCATTTAGAACTCCTACGTAATTTCGTATTCTCTACTTTGTTCCTATGTGCATCCTGAGTAAAACTCAATCATCAAACTATTCATATTATTACATAACTCCTTTTTTAACAACTGTTTATGACAACTCATCATCTTTGTTACTACGCCAATTTCATTGACATCTAATTTTCTTGACTGATTTTGTATTACGTAACTCCAACAACCAATCTTCAACCGTAACCAATTGTATTTTTGTTTGACAAACTTAATGTACACATACATACGAAATATCACACATATATTTGCGATTGTACAGCGAAGAAAATGAATTCGCCGAAAAGAGACACTTCGCTGAACTACGTATTTTGTTTTCATTCATGCCTGGATGAGGATTATCCATGAATATTCAAGTATTGCTGTGTAGGTATTTGACTGATTGATTACAGGATTTCATCATGAGCTGATATCAGTTAAAGAACCATTGGAAAACCTGCAGGAAGTAGTGGAAGGGTGTTTTATCCTAATTCTATGGGATTCTTCAGCGGTATGCACCCACCGGGGTTCAAACGCAGGATCCACTGGTTACAAGGCGAGCTAGTAGATCATCAAGTCACTGGGACCGAATCTAATGACAAGTCTATGAATTCCAGTTTTTCCCAATTAACGACATAGGACGACCACTAGCCAATGTCTTCGGCGAGGTTTTGTCTTCACACTCGACCTGCTGTACCCCACCCCACTGGTTAGGATTTCCGGTAGTCAGCTCATGATGAAATCCTCTAATCAATCTTATATATTAACAGTCTCATAATACCTCGCATACACCACATGTGATTTATAGTTTACTATCAATCAAATAATGTTTTCGACTATTATTGGTGCAATCTAGTTGCTAAAACTTTGGGACAGAGACAGTAGAATTAGAATCCTATAACAGACTTCTCTCATGCATTAGGCTAGGAGAAAACGTGTAATTGTGCGAAACATTTCACACATTCTCATCATACACACGTACTTGTCATATACACATTTATTATCAAGCTGTACAATCGTATATATATATATATATATATATATATATATATATATATATATATATATATATATATATATATATATATATTATATAACCTAATTCATTCGCTCTGCTTTAGGATAAGGAAAATTTGTAGTTCTGATTGCGTTGACTCAGAACTTGACTTCTTAAGAGCCACGCTCGCAGAAAACCGATTTATTGACAGCAACATGAAAGATAAGCAGTGTAAACTGATCACCGACTCAGTTCCAAAGAAAACCTTATCCATCAACTTGGATTTCAAAGGTGATCAAGCTTCAGATATGCTCAAAAATCGTCTCTCTAAATCAGTCAGTGAGACGATCTTTGCAGCAAAGTTACACATGACGTTCACTAGTCGCAAGTTGTTCTCTATCTCTGTAAAAGATAAACTCCCCCATCTGGCCGCCTCCATGTGCATCTATCAGTTCACCTGCCCTTGTGGAGGAGATAGGTACATTGACCGTAGCCAGAGAACGCTCTTCACACGGATACGATAACATATTCCAGCTTAGTTTTACAAGGGAGAAAGCAAGTATGTGCGAAGCTCTATTCTGGGACACCTGGTCACTCGGTCTGTCACTCGGTCAACTCTGACCTTGATTTCAAGGTCATATATATAGAATGCACGCTAACTTCCTGCGTTTTCTTCGTTACAGATTTCTAAAGATAGTTGAGGCCTTGGCAATTCATGACTTTAAGCCAGCCAGACCCTTGTGTACAAAAGTAGTATGTACAATGCCTACATCTGCCTTAACCGTAGAGGGATAGACACTTGTTTATTTTGTTTATTTAGTTATTCTATTTACTTTTCCCTTATTACTACGATTATTATTATTGTCATTATTATTACTATTCTCACTCTGAATCGTTTCCACTTGTCCTACTTGTCACCACTGAGTGTATATGGGTGTATTTAAAGCTGAGATAATAAGTATTAGACTTTCAAATAGTATAGAGAGAGAGAGAGAGGAAAGTGGGGTAGTGAAAACAGTTGTGAAAAAAAACTCGGCAAGAAAGAGTACAGGGAAAGAGAGAAGATGAGAATGTTTCAAAATTGAAAAAATAAAAATGACAAAGACGACGCATAACTACTCAGTAGTTATGATCAGCTTTCAGTTAAAATATCAATAAATGAAAAAGATTTCAAAATTACATATTATCAGACAACCTACACAACTCAGACTAAAACACTTGCAAATGCACTGATATTATAGATCTTAGTTTAGTTACACGTAGCTTTCACTTAACTTAATCTTGTTTCAGCTACATATTTATGTTTTTTCTTCCCTTCACGTTCCCCAGTGGAACATAGGGCTTCAAGCTAGGGGCTTGAAGTTTCTGTAGCAGTGTTTATTTTTACAGGATGGGGTTGCTAGCCTCAGGCCCAACAACTTTCCTCTTTACCAGGATTAGTTATGGCTTAGCGAGGTAAAGGAGTCTGTCGGCCTCGGATCGAACCCCGGAGCATGTGCATGGTCGGCGAGCGTCCTAACCGATATACCACCGACGCAAACATATATATGTACTAGTTGATTGTTTTGTAAAGAATTGCTTAACCTTTGTTATGTGAAGCTCTAAGCGTTGGTTTCCTAGGATCTAATTGATTTTCAATCTGACCACCAATTGACATCAGTTAGAGAGCCGGTGAAAATCAGAGAGTACTGGACAGCTCTGTTTCTACCTTGCCTTGGAGTCTTGATCAGTACGCACTCATAACCTCAGAATCCCAGAAGTTACAAGGCGCGGGTTTATCAACCATTCAGCCAATATATTACACGACTGAAAGTCTCAACAGTATACCTTCCGAGTGGAACGTAAGGCTTCAAGCATATTAAGCTCTGAAATTTCCATAGCAGTGGGATTGCCAGCATCATTCTCAACCCTCCCTCTTTATCGACCTTGCTAACGGTTTAGAAAGGTTTAAGAGTGCATTGGCAGTCGAAAGGGGGTGATCGAACCCCGAACCACCACCACCACCACTTGGCGCACGTAAAAGACAAAGGAAGACAAAAGTATGTTCAAGCCTACTTAATCATCGGTGAGTAACCGACCAGAACTGAACATTTTAGCCTTCTCATGCCTTTGATTTAGTAGGAGAAACACGCTGAGAAGCAGAAATGACCATTCTTTTTTTAAAAATGTTAGAAATTTGATCAGAAACAGTGTGTGATAATACAGTAAAGCATTTCGTGTTTCAATCAATCAAAAGACTTAAAAATGACCTATAATTACAAAATAAAAAGAACTATATATATATATATATATATATATATATATATATATATATATATATATATATATATATATATATTTTAAGGATAACAAAGATCACATCCTTTTTAGTTAAACAACACCAACAAAAAGTGAACAAAAGCATAAAAAAGACTTGAAAAGAAATAGAGAGAGATCAAAGTAGACGTGAATATGTTTTACTTTTCTGTTACACAAAGAAAAATTTAATCCGCTAGCACAATCAATTTCGACAGAATCTATACCTCGATATCATCCGTTAATTAAAGAGATGCACAGTTCAACTATTATTTGTTTGAGTATGAATGTTAAACTGGTTAAACTACAAAGGATGGAGAGAAGCATACACAGTTCAAGATGCGAACTTTATAACTGTAAGACCTGGCCATTGAGAGTGGAAGACATGAAACGACTATCTAGCTGTCTTTGATCATAGGTGCCTCCGTTCTATCTCCAGTGTGTGTTAAGTGGTATAATAAGGTGAGCAATATTAAGGTTAGGCTTTGGTCGAGTGCTAGGTAAGGAGAGGGAATCAATCGACAAGGCTGTGAATCCACATCGACTGAGATGGCTAGGACATATGTTATGTAAGGATGCCTAGTAATCGCCTTCCTCGACCGCGGGGTAATGTTAGCTGATATAGGGTCAGGCTGGAAAAGAGCCATTGGCGGTCAAATCAAAACATGGCCTCACCAATCAATGAAACCTACAACAGTTAGTTAAAGCCAGCCAGCCACGTACGAAGGTGTAGACTTCCTGACTGGTCGGGGTCCTCGGGACGGTAAAAACGAATTACGACTGGAAACAGTTGGTGATATGGCTCAAAGTGATCGTTCTCAATGGCTGGCGCACATGCATCCACTCCTTGTGACTTATGTTTTCTAATGAAACTATATTGTTCTTCGTTACTACTATTCCTTGTCTCACACCTCTGTTTACTGTCTCAATTGTACATTTCTTCTACTTTTTTCTCTTGCTTTGTGTGTTACAAGGAGGGAGTGTGGCGACTTGAACTGGTGCACATCGGTGCAAAGTTCTATGTCGAAAACAGACAGACAGACAAGATGTGAACTTATGCACACATAGATTAGGTAGTTATCTGATATGAAGTATTACTTGGTAACCGTTTTAAATTTTCTATGTTTTGGTAGAAGTTAGAATTCATGGGCTGGCGGCCATTGAATCGAGTCAGTAGGTGAATGGTTTACGAGCTCACTGGGCTTGTAACCAGAAGGTCCTGAGTTCGAACCCCAAGTGGTGGGAGCGTACTCCCAATGATTCCCAAACTAGTTGGATGAAACAGCTCTCCAGTACTCCTTATGGCTGGTTTTCAATGCTTCTCTAACTGGATATCAATCCGTGATCAACTCGTAAAAACTGTTTTAAAGTCATTATAAACGATTGTTGTAAAAGAGAAACTTCAACCTTACTAGGTTAGAGTAAGTAAGGTAGTATTCATAACTGGATGGCAAGGTTTCCAGGCTTGAATTATCGCAACTCATAATCATATCGATTTAGTCACGTCTTCATTTCCATTGAACATTTGCACTGTGTTCAAACGACAAACAAAGATTCCATGGAGGATATCATCAAGAGCTACCATCAGTTAGAGAACCACTGGAAAACCTGGAAGTACTGCACAGCTGTTTCGTCCTAGTTTGAGACTCTTCATCAGTACGCATCCACACCACGGGCTTCGAACCCAGGATCTTCTGGTTACAAGGCGAGTCCCAAACTAGAACGAAACAGCTGTCCAGTACTATCAGGTTTTCCAGTGGTTCTCTAACTGATATCAGCTCATGATGAAATCCTCCATGCAATCAAACGAAATCCCTACAAAACCAATACTTGAAAACAAAGATTCAGCGATTAACCTATCTCTCTCTCTCTCTCTCCACTTAACTACATTACTTTTTAATACTCTCATACAGTCACACTCAACCTATTTTGTGATTACATGGATCGAAAAGTACTATGGCAATGTTCGACTATGAAGGGAGTACCAAGAAAGTACATTGCACTAATTAAGGCACTCTATTCAAACTCATGTAGTCGTGTAAGGGCTTATGGGGAATTGTCATCTGAATCGGTAACAACCAGTGGTGTCCGACAGGGATGTCCACTTTCCCCATTTCTGTTTAACTTCGTCATAGATATGCTAACGGAAGTATCCTTAACTGAACGTAGTGACTTAGAAATCGACTTGTTACCAGGGAATAATCTAATGGACTTAGAATATGCAGATGACATAGTCCTGTTAGGGGAGGATTCTGAAAAAATGCAGAGTCTTCTGAACACCTTGAGCAGCAATCTTCGTATGTTTGGCATTCGATTCGCCCCTGCAAAATGTAAGATGCTGTTACAGGACTGGACCACGTCAACTCCTAGCTTAGTGATAGGGAGTGAAGTAATAGAACATGTTGACCACTTCACCTATTTGGGAAGTTGTATCAGCACCAACGGACTGATTGGCGATGAAATCTCAGCACGGATCTAAAAAGCTCGAGCTGCTTTCGCTGACTTACACCACCTCTGGCGTAGGCGTGACATCCGGCTATCAACCAAGGGACGTGTGTACTGCTCAGCAGTTCGCTCCGTCCTTCTCTATGGCTCTGAAACATGGCCAATACGAGTTGAAGACATGAAAAGGTTGACTGCTTTCGATCATAGATGTCTGCGATCTCTGTCTCACGTTAGGTGGTTTCACAAGGTAAGTAGTGTTGACGTTAGGCGTAGAGTGTTGGGCAAAGAGGGAAAATCAATCGACGAGGCTATAAAGTTACATAGACTAAGATGGCTAGGTCACGTGGTGCGGATGCCTAACCACCGCCTCCCCCGACGGGCTTTGCTAGCTGACATAGGTTCAGGTTGGAAAAGAGCCAGTGGTGGCCAAACAAAAACATGGCATCAATCCATGAAATCCTTGACAGTTAAACTGAGTCAGGTAGGGAGATGCAGACTCCCGGGTTGCGGCCCTCGCGACTCTAGGAATCAATGGCTGGAGACAATAGGTGACATGGCTCAAAATCGTTGTCAATGGCGCAGATGTATTCAGTCTCTGTAATCTTTCATATTCCTTCCTACCATTACCCGTTCTGTTTCACTCTCATACTTGTCAAACTCTATTGATTCTCTCCATTCATCTTCTTGTCTACCTCTGTGTGCTATTTGGAACGTGGCAACTCGAACTGCTGCACTTTGGTGCCAAGTTCTATGTTGAATCCAGACAGATTACATGTAGGTCTCACACCTCTGCTTACTGTCTCTATTATGCTTTCCTTGTACTTTCTTCTCTTGCTTTGTGTGCTGCATGGAGGGAGTGTGGCGACTTGAACTGCCGTACATATGTGCAAAGTTCTATGTCGAAAACAGACGGACAGACAGAGGTGAATGTAATGACCAAGTTTTTTCTAGGTTATTTAACTTCGCAGGGTCAACCGTTCTAGGTCTAGCGAAACATTTATGTCGCAATATTCTAATTAACCTTGATATACTAGTTCGACTGACTGAAGTAATTGAGCTTATTTATACTGATTACATGGTACCTGGTAAATTACATTATTCTGTGTAATTTGATCTATTGGGTTTACATCTCTGAGAAAGTTGATTGGTTTAAATGCCACTCTGACTAATTCCAGCCTCATTGAAAATCCTACGTAAAATCTTTGACGTTCCTACCTTGTACGGCAGTATTATAAAAGCTTTCAATTCTATATTTCCTTTACTAATCTTATTATTTTTTTTTATGAGTCCTCATTCATTTCTGTACAAATTCTGGTGGGTAGTTAGTCATTAGTAATACTTCCTTTATTTGTTTGATTTGACTATTTAAATCAACTTTGGCTTCTAGTTAAATCATTGAATCTTCGTGTATCGATTCAACACCGCACACGTGCAATCGGAATGACACAACACCTATACCGGTGATACGGAAAGTCGCAAAAAATACCAACGGGAGAGAATGAGACAGCATACAAATAAGTCTGTCTGTCTGTCTGTTTTCGACATAGAACTTTGCACAAATGTGCGGAAGTTCAAGTCGCCACATTCCGTGTAGCACGCGAAGCAAGAGAAGAAAGTACAAGAAAAGCATAATAGAAACAGTGAGCAGAGGTGTGAGACAAAGGAGTAATAAAGAAATACAAAACAGTTTCATTGAAGATCATAAGTCACAGGGAGTGGATGCATCTGCGCCACTGAGAACGATTTTGAGCCATGTCACCAATTGTTTCCAACCATAGATTTTTACCGTCCCGAGGACCCCAGCCTGGAAGTCTACACCTTCCTACGTGGCTTAGACCAACTGTTGTGGATTTCATTGACTGATGCCAAGTTTTTGTTTGACCGCCGCTAGCTTTTTTCCAGCCTGACCCTATATCCGCTAACATTGCTCGTCGAGGGAGGCGATGGCTTGGCATACGTAACACATGTCCTAACCATCTCAGTCTTTGTAGCTTCACGACTTCGTCGATTGATTTCCCCTGTTTACCTAGAACTCTACGCCTAACCTCCATGTTGCTCACCTTATTATGCCACTTTACACGGGAAATAGAACGCAGGCACCTATGATCAAAGACAGCTAGTCTTTTCATGTCTTCCACTCTCAGTGGCCAGGTCTCACAACCATAAAGGAGGACGGAGCGGACTGATGAGCAGTACACCCGCCCTTTGGTCGATAGTCGAACATCTCGTCTACGCCAGAGTCGGCGTAAACTAACAAATGCGAAACGAGCCCCTTGTATTCGTGCTGAGATTTCGTCAGAGATCAGCCCGTTGGGGCTGATGGTACTTCCCAAATAAGTGAAGCGGTCAACGTGCTCTACCACTTCACTTCCTATTTTTAAACTAGGCGTCGATGTAGTCCAGTCCTGTAACATCATCTTGCATTTGGCGGGAGCGAATCGCATGCCAAACATTCGTAGATTGCGGCTCAAGGTGTTTAGAAGACTCTGCATTTCGTCAGCGTCTTCGCCTAGAAGGACTATATCGTCTGCATATTCCAAGTCAACGAGATTATTCTCCCCGGTAGCAAGTCAATCCCTGAGTCGCTGAAGTCACCTAGGGTTAAGTCCATTAACACATCTATGATGAAGTTGAATAGAAAAGGAGATAATGGGCATCCTTGACGGACACCACTGGTCGTCATCAGTTCAGATGACAGCTCGCCGTAAGCCCTCACCTGGCTGTATGAGTACGAGTAGAGTGCCTTAATCAGTGCAATATATTTTCTTGGAATTCCCTTTACAGCCAAGCATCTCCAGAGAACTTCCCGATCGACAGAGTCGAATGCTGCCTTTAGGTCAAGAAATATAATGACTGTTGGACGCCGGTAGGAATGCCTATGTTCTAGAATCTGTCGGAGGGTGAAGATATGATCAATACACCCTCTTCCTGGTCTAAAGCCTGCCTGGCTCTCTCGTGTTTGTGCTTCCCGAGCACCACTCAGTCTACGCATGATTATTGAGCCTAAGACTTTAGATACTATATTAGTCAAGCTAATCCCTCTGTGATTATCACAGGAAGACTTGTCTCCCTTCTTGTATATGGGGATAATCAGTGACTTACACCAACCCGATGGGACTTCTTCTGATTCCCAGACGCTGCCTAGTACCTCAGTTAATCCGGACAGTAAGCTGTCTCCACCGTACTTAAATACCTCTGGAGTCATTCCATCAGGTCCCGCTGCTTTGCCTAGTTTCAGATTGGTGACAGCTTTAGTAACCTCAGTTAGTGACGGAGGACCTGTGTTTATATCCCATTCAGGGAGGTGTTGGATGCTCGGAAGGTTGAGCGTGGCTGTGGGCAAATTAAACTGCTCCTCATAATGCTCTTTCCAACGATCCAGTCGTCTATCCTGGGAGCTAATTATAGTGCCATTTTTTTCCGAGATTGTCTCACTGATGATTTGTCTTCTCCCACCCGTTTCCCTGATGAGTCCAAAGAGTTGCCTGGTGTTGCCTATCCTCGAAGCTTTCTCCATCTCTTTGGCTTTTGTCGCCCACCACTGTTCACGGTCCTTGCGGAGACTTTTCGTAAGTTTCCTCTTGTGCAGCTTTCGCTCCTCATTGAATTCGGAGCTCGCCGGAATAAGTCTTCTAGCATCTATCAGTTCGGATGAGGCGGTGGAGATCCAGTGGTTTTTACTCACCTTTGGGTTTACCTTATTCACAGCTTTTACAGCTGTATCTATGGCTGCCTGGATATTTTTCCAAGCTTCTTCAGGGTGAGCACAGCTGTCGAACACAGATATGTGTTTAGCTAGTTCTTCCTCAAATACGGATTTAGTTTCCTGATCGAGCTGGGGACGTGATGGTTTTACCGCCAGCTGTTTCCTACGTCCGTTCAGTCGTAAGCACACCCGAGCGCGGACCAGTGCATGGTCGGTATCTACGCACGTGTTCCAGAAGGAGCGACAATCTCCTACCGACCCACGCCAACGATAGCTTATTGCTATGTGGTCTATTTGTGTCCAGCGTTGGTTTGATGAAGGGGGTCTCCAAGTCAAACAGTGTCTCTCCTTGTGTTTGAAGTTAGTGCTTACAAGAAACAAATGATTATCAGAGCAGAACTGTAGGAGACGGTCACCGTTGTCGGTTCGCTGGCACGGAGCTCCATAGGTGCCACCGACATCCTTCTCAGATTGACACAATTTCCCTACTTGAGCGTTAAAGTCACCAGCTAGAACGACTATGTCTGAGCGTTTAGCCTTTCTCACCAAACTAGACAGCTTTTGGTAGAACTCATCCTTCGTTTCATCTGAACTGCAGTCAGTGGGGGCGTAGGCGGAGATTACGAAAAGGCATCGGCGAGTAGTGCAGTCCTTCCTCCTTCTTACTGATCCGTTCAGGCGGACAGCACACATTCGGCTATCTACCGGGATCCAGTCAAGCAATGTCTTTTCTGCCCTAGTACTCAAAGCTATCCCTACGCCAGCTAATCCTCGTGAACTAGCTGTGGCATCTCCTGACACCCTCAAGGTGAATTTTGCAGATTCAACCTGTTGGCCAGGTGGGGTTAGGTGAATAACCACACTTGGGTCTTGTATGCGTGTTTCTGAAACACAGCATACATCAATGGCTCGTGATGCCAGGGTCTTGGCTAGTGATGCTTGTTGTCCTATTTGGCAAAGTGTCCTAACATTAAGAGCTCCTATATGAAATTGGTGGCGCGGCTTTAAGAGGCTGTCGGTGGTGGTTTTTTGGCTTCCATCGTTTTTAGTGGACGCAGAGTGGAGAGGAAGTGGAGAGCTATCAAGTCGAGGAGTTGCATCAGTGGAAGGAAGGCAAGATGATAGAGATGAAGATGAAGACAAAGATGAGTGAGTAATAGAGAGGTTTCGTGTGCATTTCGGATTGTGAGGGCGATTGTTACTTCCCGGCTGCCCACACCGTGGAAGTTGGTTGCGTGACCGCAGAGCCCAGGGGACAACTGCTTGAGGCCGGTCACACGCGGCCTGTTTTTGTTCGTTCTTTTTTGTTTGGTGTGTCTCAGTAGCAGATTTATCACTCCTGCCCTGTGACACGGCAGCAGGAAGCGCGGTCGTTGTTAATCCGGGCCACGGCCGATCCGGCATGAAATTTTGTAATTTTGTATTGGACATGATGTTGGATTGGGTAGCTGCTTTTTGTTTAACCGCTATCCAAACAACCTGCCTGGCATGGTAGTACCTCAAGAGACATAAGTCTCAGCCAGTATAGCTTGAATAGATCATTGCGGTGTTCAAGCCCGACCACCACGTCAAGGTAGCAGCTTTCGGTCGGGCCCATACAAATAAGGCAAACTGTAAAGCCTTGTGACTCAATTGATGTGATTAAGAGCAATAATTTATGCTCCTAAGGTCATACACTTATTAATACTACAACATTACTATGTGATATTTAGAATAAACTTATGTAATAGGAAATTACATTCTACGGGATACACACTTTCACAAAAGCTATAAGTGACGCATTCACGCGTTAATAAAACTTCAAATAAAATGCATCTACTTCAAATATTTTCTGATCTATTTACGACATGAATACAAGTCTATAGTGTTAGTCTATAGATGAACCTTTTTCCAAAACCCAAACGGTAGGGGGTTGGGAGGGGGAGCCATATGTATTCTCTATGTAATCGCCCGAATGCACAAAACCCTTCAGGTTCCCCATGTTACTATTTTCTGTCCCGTAAAAATTCTGTGCAGCACAGATTTAATTAATTTCTTTTACATTTCATCTTCCCTATGTGTGCTACATGGAGGGTGGTGAAGTGATTCACTTCTGTGTTGAGTTCCTCATTAACACTGGGTTAGTCTGACTAACTGACAGGTTTCAATATGGGAAGTGAGTACAGTAACGGAGATTGAAATGAGCAATCTCTTGACAGAAACGAGTCGATCATCTTACCCGTTCATGGTGATATATGTGTGGTGAATCACTGGAAATGAGTCTGTTATCTATTAGGATTCCTAGACCACTGTGGGTATTCAATCGTTTCCGAAGGTTTTGTGAAAAGAAAAAAAATACGTGATTAAGCCAAAATCTTGTGTTTAAGATTAAATCAGTTTTTCAGGAAATCTGTTCGGGGATTACATTCTGAAAAGCAGCTGTACAATCGCATTTATATAGATTAGTTTACATGAATACATTTACCATTTGTTGAATCCCACACAGTTAAGAAGGAGATAATAATTTTCAACTTGGTATGAATGTTTGAAGATACGTATATAGATTACAAGGGGTTTAGACACAAAATTGCATAGGATTAGAAAACAGTTACGAGGTATGCAAAATTAATATTTGATAACTGGAGAAATAATAGTTTTAAAGGCGAATAAAAGGTGGTAATTGTTTTCAACTTGATATGAATTACAAGAGGCTTTAGAGACGCAGGGATAGAAGGAATTACAGGTGTGAACAAAATGAGCATGGAAACAAGTTAAAATCCAAATGTTCAACTTGAAATGTAAGTTAGGAGGTGTGTGAATATAGATTACAAAGAACACAAAGAAACTAGTCCAGCCTTTACACCTACCATGAACCTAGTTCGGTATGTACCCTGATCCTTCAGTTTTTTTGTTTTCTTTTCTTCTCTGTTCGTGTAATTTTCTCTCTTTGTCTTCATTCAATTCATCCTATTTTTCAGATATAAAATCAGTCATTTTAAGTTTGTTTCCATGCTCCTCCCGATCACACTTGTAATCCGTTTAGAATAACCATTTTACAATTATATTCTAATCCAGTGTAATTTTTTTTTGTTTCTATACCTCTTTTAACCTATATTCACACCTCCTAACTTACATTTCAAGTTAAACATTTTGATTTCAATTTGTTTCCATACTCATTTTGTTCACACCTGTAATTCCTTCTATCCCTGCGTCTCTAAAGCCTCTTGTAATTCATATCAAGCTGCAAAACAATTACCACCTTTTATTCGCCTTTAAAACTATTATTTCTCCAGTTATCAAATATTAATTTTGCATACCTCGTAACTGTTTTCTAATCCTATGCAATTTTGTGTCTAAACCCCTTGTAATCTATATTCGTATCTTCAAACATTCATACCAAGTTGAAAATTATTATCACCTTCGTTACTATGTGGGATTAGACAAATAATAATTGTATCCATGTAAACTAATCTATATAAATGCAATTGTACAGCTGCTTTTCAGAATGAAATCCCTGAAAAGATCGCCATCTTTGCTGAACTTCATGTTCTTTTCCCTCTAATGTCCCAATGGGTATTTTCCACGATTTTCAGGAAAATATTATAGTTGCGAATTTCAAATTACTTTCCCATTTTCACACTTGTCTGATAAAAATACTCATGCATCAAAATGTTAATTTGACCAAGCGACAACTTGGTTTGAACAAAACCTGATCACTCCGGTGGCCAATCAAATCTGCTCACTAGCAACTGGCCCAGCACAGCTGAGAAGTCGTAACCAGAGGAGTCCGTCCATTAAGTCAGGTAAGAGGGACAATTACTCGCCTGTAACAATGACGAGCGAATCCGCTTAACACTCTATATCACGAATCAGTATAAGTTGAAATGCATAGACCATTAAGTCTACAACGTCGCCTTGTAACCAGAAGGTGCTGGGTTCGAACTTTAGTGTGTGCGTGACTGCGTGCTGATGAGGAGTCTCAAACAAGGGAGGAAGGGGAACGAAACAGCTGTGTATAGTACTCCCTATCTGATTTTCCAAAAGCTCTCCTAACCAATCGAATACCTGCAAACCAACACTTTATCAAAAGGCTATATCCCCAATTAAATAAGCTTAGAAAGCAGGAAAAAATCAATAGTAACAAAAATAATAATTATGCTAAAAACAGTAATGGCAGTATAGAAATCTTCTCTGCCTTCCTCTTTTTTTTCCATTCTCTTTCACAATAATAACAATCGTTTTCATATTAGAGTTCAGAGTTTTATCAATATTTACAATACAAAAAGATGATAACGGTGATGATAAGAATACGAGATATACACAGTGATAAACGAAAAAGGACGATAACTTACCATTATTGGCAGGAGACTGAATTTTGCAACACATCCACACATGCATCATGTGTGAGAACGAACACATTTTATTAAGTTGGGGGGAAAAAAGAGGAAAATATATAAAATTTATGATAGATAATAATATGCAGAAAACAAAAACAAAAACAGAGTAGCTAAATTCGATATTACATTATTCACAGGTAGCCTAACTCACTTCAGAGACTCAGGGATTGACTTGCTACCAGGGAGGGAATAATCTCGTTGACTTAGAATATGCAGATAGCGATATAGTTAGTCCTTCTAGGTGAGGACGCTGACAAAATGCAGACACGGTCTTCTGAATACCTTGAACTGCAATCTACGAATGTTTGGCATGCGAGCGATTCGCTCCCGCCAAATGCAAGATGATGTTACAGGACTGGACTGGACTACACTGACTCCTAAAGTAGAAATAGGGATTGAAGTGGTAGAGCACGTTGACCACTTCACTTATTTGGGAAGTACCATCAGCCAGTGCCAACACGTTGATCTCTGACGAAATCTCAGAAACGGATACAGAGGACTAGTTTCGCATAAACTCCCCAGTTCACGCCGTCTCTGGCGTAGACCTGATATCCGGCTGGATATCGACCAAAGGGCGGGTGTAATGCTCATCAGTCCACTCCATCCTCCTTTATGGCTGTGAGCAAGACATGGCCATTGAGAGTGGAAGACATGAAACGACTATCTAACTGTCTTTGATCATAGGTGCCTGCGTTCTATCTCCCATGTGTGTTAAGTGGTATAATAAGGTGAGCAATATTGAGGTTAGCCATATGTTGAGTGCTAGGTAAGGAGGCGAAATCAATTGACGAGTTGGCTGTGAAATTACATAGACTGAGATGGTTAGGACATGTGTTACGTAAGGATGCCTAGTCATCGCCTTCCTCGACAACGGGCAGTGTTAGCTGACATAGGGTGGATCAGGTTGGAAAAGAGTTAGTGGCGGTCAAACCGAAACATGGCTTCGCCAGTAAATCAAATCCACAACAGTTAGTTTAAGCCACGTACAATTCCAGAGTGGTCGGGGTCCTCGGGACGCTAAAAGTCAATTACGCTGGAAACAATTGGTGATATGGATCAAAGTGGTCGTTCTCAATGGCTGGCGCACATGCATCCACTCCTTGTGACTTATGATTTGAAATGAAACTGTTTTGTTCTTCGTTATTACTCTCCCTCTGTTTCACACCTCTGTTTACTGTCTCTATTATGCATTTCTTCTACTTTCTTCTCTTGATTTGTGTGCTACAGGGAGGGAGTGTGGCGACTTGAACTGGTGCATATCGCTGCAAAGTTCTATGTCAAAAACAGACAGACAGACATTTACAGGTTATTGATTATTGAACACAGAGGTCATTTTACTTTTTGACTCTAATAACTCACCATTTCTGCACGATATGAAACGTATTCTATCAATCAATAAAGTTACAGTTAGCAGTGTCACCTATTGAAGTGTATATTTTCTTCTATGCAGGGGGATTTATCAACTGGACATATATATCTCTCTCACTGATTGACGTTCTCCTAATAAGTGAACACCAACGAATTCGTCAATTAAAGTATGAATTCAAAATAACTGACTGCTTTCAACGTAGAAATTTGTACAAACGTGCAGCAGTACAACTTACCAATGAGGAAACAGGCATAAAATGGACCCTAACGAAAAACTTGGAGGATCTGAACTTCACCGATGATATATGTCTGATTTCCCACAAACTGGAAGATATGCAAGTGAAAAGCAACAAGTTGGCAGAAAAGCATCCAGAGAAGATAGGACTTCCTTCACGTGAACATAGAGAAAACAGAGGTAGGTGATGAAGATTCCTGGCCAACACCAACAGAAAACAATCAGTATAAATGGGAGGAACCTGTAAGAAACAACTTCCTTCATCTACCTGTGAAGCATCGTTTCAACTACAGGCGGAACTGACGAGGACACCAAAGCCAGAATCGGAAAAGCAAGACAAGCTTTTATTACTCTCAAGTCTGTGTGGAGGTCAACAGCACAGCACATTCAGCATGAAAAATAAGATCCGGATTTTCAACTCCAACGTGAAGTCAGTCAGTGCTACTATACGGATCAGAGACTTGGTGCGTCATAAAGAGCATATCCAACAAACTCCAGACCTTCATTAACAGTTGTCTTCGCTCAAAAATCAGGACCAGATGGCCAAAAAGATCAGCAACAAAGATCTTTGGGAGTGAACCAACACAGCAGGAACCGATTGTGAAAAAAATAAGTAGGAAGAAATGGAGATGGATTGGCTTGCCATACTCTGAGAAAACCATCAAGTGACATCACTAGACAAGCCCTCGAGTGGAACCCGAAAGGGAAGCGGTGAGTTGGTCGTCAGTGCAAGGGTGACCTGGAGGAGGTCATGTGAAGAGGAGATGAAAGCATGTAGGCAGACTTGGAGCGGGGTGAAAAAGTTGGCAGAAAACAGAAGGCAATGGAGACGTGCAGCTGAAGCCCTATGTTCCTCTAGGAATTAAAGGAAATAATAATAATAATACAACTTGCCACTAGTCCTCCATGTAGTACACAAAGCAAGAGAAGAGAGTAAAGAGAGATTCAAATGAAAGATAAATAGAAGTGTGGGTGAAGGGAAAAGAATAGTAATCCTATGGAAGAAGAAGAATAGTTTTAATAGACATGACAAATCGGTAAGATTGAATGCACCTACTCCAGCCATTAAGAACGAGGATTTTGAGGCGGCCATATCACGAGTTGTCGTCTCCAGTAGTCATTGGTTCTTAGAATTCTAAAAAACCCCAACCAACTGGGAAGTCTACACCTTCTTACGTGACTGGTTTAAACTATCTGTTGCTATGGATTTCACTGACTGAGAAAGCCATGTTTCGGTTTGACCACTACAACCTCTTTTCTAACCTGATCCATCCTATGTGGTGTAACATCGCCTAGGTATCGACTAGGCATGCTCAACACATGTCTTAATTATCTCAATCTGTGTGTAACTTCAGAACCTCGTCGATCGATTTCCTCTCCTTACGTGGCACTCGATTGATGCCTAACCTGAATATTGCTCACCTTATTATACCACCATATCACACGGGAGAGAGAACGCAGGCACATATGATCAAAAACAGCCAGATAGTCGTTTCATGTCTTCCACTCTCAATGGCCATGTCTTGCTCACAGCCATAAAGGAGGATGGAGTGGACTGATGAGCATTACACCCGCCCTTTGGTCGATAGCCGGATATCATACGGCATTCTATTAGTATACACCACACAAGAACGGGAAATCACCGCAGAACTTTGCACAGAAGTAAGATCAGATTGTTAAGCTTTCGAACGGGTGCAGGCTGAACTAAACCTATATATAAGGAATGAATTGGTGATGCGCACACAAGACCAGGATCGCATACGACATCTCAGATTGACAAAGTTATCTTTTAACTATATCCGCAATGCTATTGACTTTCTATTCACAGTGAGAAACTAAACCTAATAGGAATTGTATATAAACATTAGATCCACAAACAGGCTGTCTAAAGTTTGTGTTACAAATATATACAATAACACTGTGTGCATGTGCGCACACATGCATTTCGTTACACAGCCAAAATATATAAGATAAAAAAAATTATTGATTTGCACAGTAAAAAGCAAAACGAGAAGAGGATATTGATTTCAAGAAAAGATGAATACAATTAATAGTCTCTATAAATGTCTGTCTGGATTCAACATAGAACTTGGCACCGAAGTGTAGCAGTTCGAGTTGCCACGTTCCAAATAGCACACAGAGGTAGACAAGAAGATGAGTGAAGAGAATTAATAGAGTTTGACAAATATAAGAGTGAAACAGAATGGGTAATGGTAGAAAGGAATATGAAAGATTACAGAGATTGAATACATCTGCGCCATTGACAACGATTTTGAGCCATGTCACCTATTGTCTCCAGCCATTGATTCCTAGAGTCCCGAGGGCCCCAACCCGGGAGTCTGCATCTCCCTACCTGACTCAGTTTAACTGTCAAGGATTTCATGGATTGATGCCATGTTTTTGTTTGGCCACCACTGGCTCTTTTCCAACCTGAACCTATATCAGCTAACAATGCCCGTCGGGGGAGGCGGTGGTTAGGCATGCGCAGCACGTGACCTAGCCATCTTAGTCTATGTAACTTTATAACCTCGTCGATTGATTTTCCCTCTTTGCCCAACACTCTACGCCTAACGTCAACATTACTTACCTTATTAAACCACCTAACGTGAGACAGAGATCGCAGACATCTATGATCGAAAGCAGTCAACCTTTTCATGTCTTCAACGCGTATTGGCCATGTTTCAGAGCCATAGAGAAGGACGGAGCGAACTGATGAGCAGTACACACGTCCCTTGGTTGATAACCGGATGTCACGCCTACGCCAGAGATGGTGTAAGTCAGCGAAAGCAGCTCGAGCTTTTCGGATCCGTGCTGAGATTTCATCGCCAATCAGTCCGTTGGTGCTAATACAACTTCCCAAGTAGGTGAAGTGGTCAACATGTTCTATCACTTCACTCCCTATCACTAAGTTAGGGGTTGACGTCGTCCAGTCCTGTAGCAGCATCTTACATTTTGCAGGGGCGAATCGCATGCCAAACATACGAAGATTGCTGCTCAAGGTGTTCAGAAGACTCTGCATTTTGTCAGCATCCTCCCCTAACAGGACTATGTCATCTGCATATTCTAAGTCCATTAGATTATTCCCTGGTAACAAGTCGATTCCTAAGTCACTACGTTCAGTTAAGGATACTTCCATTAGCATATCTATGATGAAGTTAAACAGAAATGGGGAAAGTGGACATCCCTGTCGGACACCACTGGTTGTTACTAATTCAGATGACAATTCCCCATAAGCCCTTACACGACTACGTGAGTTTGAATAGAGTGCCTTGATTAGTGCAATGTACTTTCTTGGCACTCCCTTCACAGTCAGACATTGCCATAGTACTTTTCGGTCCACGGAGTCGAAGGCCGCCTTCAAGTCAAGAAATATGACAATTGTTGGACGCCGAAAAGTGTGTCTATGTTCTAGAATCTGTCGAAGAGTGAAGATATGATCTATGCACCCTCTACCTGGTCTAAAGCCTGCTTGATTTTCCCTTGTCTGTTCCTCCCGAGTTCTGCTTAGTCTATGCATGATTACTGAGCCTAGGATTTTAGAGACTATGTTCGTTAGGCTGATCCCCCTATGATTATCACACGAGGACTTGTTTCCCTTCTTGAATATCGGTATAATGAGTGACTTACCCCAGTCTGATGGTACTGTCTCTGATTCCCAGACTTTGCCTAGTACCTCAGTTAATCTACAAACTAGTATGTCACCCCCATATTTAAACACCTCCGGAATAATTCCGTCGGGTCCTGCCGCTTTGCCTCGTTTCAAATTACTGATAGCTTTTGTAACCTCACCTACAGACGGCGGACCAGTGTCTATATCCCATTCGGGTACGTGGTGGATGGCGGGGAGGTTCAGTGTGGCTGTAGGCAAGTTAAATTGTTCCTCAAAGTGTTCTTTCCAGCGTTCAAGGCGTCTATCCTGAGAGCTAATTAAGGAGCCATTTTTCTCAGAAATAGTCTCACTTATGAATTGCCTTTTCCCGCCCGATTCTGTGATGAGTCTAAAGAGTTGCCTAGTGTTGCCTATCGCCAATGCTTTTTCCATCTCTTTCGCCTTTGTCACCCACCACTGTTCACGGTCTTTGCGGAGACTTTTAGTAAGTTTCCTTTTGTGCAGCTTTCGCTCCTCATTGAATTCGGAGCTCGCCGGAATAAGTCTTCTAGCATCTATCAGTTCGGATGAGGCAGTCGAAATCCAGTGGTTTTTACTCACCTTTGGATTTGTTTTATTCACAGCTTTTACAGCTGTATCTATAGCTGACTGAATATTCTTCCAGGCTTCTCCAGGGTGAGCACAGCTGTCGGATTCAGATATGCGTTTAGCTAGTTCTTCCTCAAATAGGGATTTAGTTTCCTGATCGAGCTGGGGGCGTAATGGTTTTACCGCCAGCTGTTTCCTACGTCCGTTCAGTCGTAAGCACACACGAGCCCGGACCAGTGCGTGATCGGTATCTACACACGTGTTCCAGAAGGAGCGACAATCTCCTACCGACCCACGCCAACGATAGCTTATTGCTATGTGGTCTATTTGTGTCCAGCGTTGGTTTGATGATGGGGGTCGCCAGGTTAAACAGTGTCTCTCCTTGTGTTTAAGTCTCTATAAATACAATATGACGAATAGTTATAAAGAGAAAAGGAAAAAAGGATAGATTGAGATTTGTTGTATGAACAAGCTTATTATTATTATTATTATTATTATTATCAATGTTCCATTGGGTTCCGAGTGGAATATAAGTCTTCTCCAATTTTCCCTATTCTCTGAAGTTCTGTTTAGCTGTCCTCACGATTGCGCTCACAGTCTCTCATCTCCTCTCTCTATCAAACAATCTCTTCTACTGGTAATCACCATCCAACAACCACTAGTTACAGGACTGGATATCGTAGAAGCATCTGAGCACAAGGAGCCGACACGTTAACCCGAGGTGGAGTACTTCGGTTCAATCAGTCGATGGGATAATCTAAATTGAATTAAATCATGTAGTAACGAAGAGTCTCTAGCCATTTAGGTTCTTAGCATACTGAAGAGAAGACCCTAACAAAGAAGCCTACACCTACCTACCTGCGTTAATCAAACCAACTGATTGCAGGTTTCAATTCGACCAAAACTAACTCTTTTCCAACCCAACTCTATGTCAGTTAACATTGCCCGTCGAGGAGGGCGGGAGGAGCGATATCTCAGGATGCACAACACTTGTCCTAGCCATCTTAATCGATTGTAGTCTCACTACCTCATCAATCAACTTCCCTTTTGTGACCTACCTAGCACCCTAAGCCTAACAACTTTCATCCTACTAGCTCACCATATTGTACCACTTAAAGAAGGAAGATAAAACGTAAGCATATGTGGTCAGAGACAACCAGCCTTTTTTCACATATCTTCCACTTTCCATAAGGCATGTGTCTCACAGTCACACAGCAGCACAACGAACTGCTAAACAGTACATGTGTCCTCTGACGGATAACCAGATGATAGTTTGTTTATTAGATGTATCACACAGTGAAACAGTATTATTATTTACGGGATGACGTTTCGAACAAAATTTATTGTGGTTCATAATCATATCGTCAGTTATAATCACATGACTTTGAAACTTGGGTTTTATAGGTTTCTTTGTCTTCTATTTGTCGTAGAGGTAGTAGAATTTTCCAGATATCAGGGACAGGTGATGAATCATTCCTATTACATGTATTACATGCAGTTGATTCGATAAACAAAGCTTCTGTTATCAATCTCTCCCTCCACCCTCTTAAATAAGATTTTATAACTGTGATCTTATCCCATCGTATTGTATGGTTGTGAGTAACTGCATGTAGTGCTATAGCTGAACTATTCTTTAGATTTCTCATTTTATTTGGGTCAACCAATCTAGATTTTGCTACGTTTTCATGCTTGGCTAATCTATCTGCACTTGTTCTACTACTTTGATGTGTGTATTTGACCTGAAAATCATTAAGGCAGGGTATTAGTTAAACTAAATTGTTTTGTTTTATAGGCTCCACAGGATTGATCCTTTAACAGGCAAAGCTTGTTTGTGGGGGGAGGGGTGGTTGAATGCCAGCCACTTTTATTCCTGCCTTGTTAAGAATTCTGAGTAAGGTTTCCGAAGTTCCTTCCTTGTATAGAATTACTACTGATGATTTAGATTCCTTATTGTTGGTGTTGAGCGTCAATCACCATCAACGCGAGGGATTTCAAAGAGGTTACTTCATTCACTTATCTAGGGAGCATTGTCTCAACTACAGGAAGTCGGAACGGACGAGGATGTCAAATCGAGCGAGAATCGGGAAGGCGAGAAACACATTCATCAACCTGAAACCAATCTGGAAATCTTCGTCACTCAGCCAGCATCAACAACAAAATTCCGTCGGATTTTCAATACAAACTAGTTGCAGACCTTTATCAACAACTAACTGTCTCCGTTCTATACTGAAGATCAGATGGCCGGGGCGGAAAGAATCATCAACAAGGAACTATGGAGACAAACAAAACGAGAACCAATCGCCAGTCAACAAATATGCAGGAGAAAGTGGAGATGGATCGGACACTCGCTGAGGAGACCGCTGGGTGACATCACGCGCACGTCAGGCCATCGCTCGAGTGGAACCCGGAAGGGAAGAGGAGAGTGGGACGTCGGTCCAAGGGTGACATGGAGGAGATCGTGTGAAGAGAAGTTGAAACAGTATGGACTAACATGGATGCAGGTGAAAAGTACAGCAGAAGACAGAAGTGGCAAGTGGAAACGTGCAGTTGAAGCCCTATGTTCCACTAGGAACTCAAGGGAGCGATAATAATGATAATAATGTGAAATATGACCTGATACAAGACATACTACCGAAGAAGAAAGGAAAAAAATGTGAATGAGACTTACAGCATCTAAATTTATAGGGACACGGGATACAGTATCTTCATGGCTAACTTGTCTACGCCGCATATACATAGTCTGTGCAGCGCGTACTTCATCGATCACATTTTGACGATTAGATATACAACGGGGTGCTGCTCCTGTTGTTGTTGTTGTTGCATTTACTCCATTTCTTGCACGTATTCTTTCAGCTATAGTTAAACTACGTTGTGTTTGACGCGGATTATTATTATGTCGTAATGCTCCACTATTACTGTGTACTTGAGATCTTGAATCGGAGACTTTTGTATGCGTTGGAGATGGTGGTCCATGTTCAGATTCAGGTGAGCGATTTTCTTGATTTTCACTTGGACTATTCGATGATTCAGCATTGGCCTGGTATTCCGGTTCGGGTTCACCATCTCCGTTAGCTACTTCGCCTAAAGTGTCGTGAATGTCAGCAACAATAATGGGAGAAACACAATGAACTATGCGTAAAAACAGGCATGATATTATGTGGCGTATATTAAGAAAAGCAGTTCACAATTACTAGCACATCTGTAACAGTATTCATTTCCCGAAGAGGAGAAAGTGCCATTCCACTTATGCCACCCTTTTGTCTAAATTCCTCTCGCATCCTATAATTTAGTTAGTTAGCATTTGGTTTCCTGATTCAGGTTTTGTATGAATCAGCTTTCCAAACACACTTATTGTACTATGACTTATGAAACTACTCACTTTCCCAAATTGGAAGTAAATGAGAGGCTATCCAATGCTGGCTGAAAGCTGACTGACTGCCTTAAGCCAGTGAATGAAAGACATCTCAACGAGAATTACAAATATGTTTCGATAGAGGACAGCAAATTTACTATGATTTGCCGAAGCGATCGCAATCAAACGATTTAAACCAGACTTATGCATACAGAAAGAGAGTGTGATTAACCTTTCACTCCCTTAGTAACTGAATTTTGATTTTGATTACATTAATTAGTCATCTAATCTAGTGATCTCAACTCACTTTTTTTGTCCTTCACGTTCCCAGTGGAACATAGGGCTTCAAGCTAGAGGCTTGAAGTTTCTGTAGTAGTGTTTATTTTTACAGGATGGAATTGCTAGCCCTATACCCAACCTCTCCTCCTTATCAGCTTTTATTACTGGCTTTGGGAGGTAAAGGAGTGCATCGGCCGGGGATCGCATAGTATCTTTTCTCTAGCACCACTCAAACATTAAGGTATGTTATTATCATCTATAAAACCATTGTAATTTCAGCTAGTCTACAGCTGATGAGAACCTGTGAAATAGAATTATATCATTTTACACTGAAAATTTCGTCTTCCTTTCTTTATCGAAATTTATTAAGGGAACCATTTGTCCAAATACCATTTAGCAACCGCAAACCGGCAATAAAATTCAATCTGCCAATGGAAAATGAAACCCCGTAAATTATAAATATTACGTCACTCAATTTACTTATTTACATTTTACTTTAGTTCCTACCCAATTAACGCTCCACACATTACATGATTTGTTATATAAAATTTACAACTCAAATGACACATCATCTTTGGAAGTATTCCTTGCCTCACTCTGATGAAGTGAACTTTGTCAAGTATGCCGATGATTTAACTATTTTAGTGTCTGTTAACTCCCAGCTTGACTGTACCAAGATAAACAGCTTTCTATCAGCAGTTAGCAAATGGTCTTCGTCTAACGGCCTTTAACTAAATCCTTCCAAATTTCAGACTGTCAATTTCAGTTTTCGATGTAAAAAAAAGTTAAGTGAAGCCGTTGGTTCCTATGACCGCTGTAAAATTGATGGTACTGATATAGAAACCAAGTCGGAAGTTAAGTGTCTTGGATTAATTCTTTCTTCTGACCTATCCTCGTCTTCCCATGTCTTAGCGATTTCTAAAAGAATATTTCGTCTGACTTTTTACATTAAGAAGTTAAGGCGCTCACACTCTGCATAACTCAACTCTTCCTCTTACAGTCTGTCAACTCGAGAATTTTACCTATTCTTCTTGACTGTTCACCTTTATTCTTCCCTGGATTGCTTGGAAAAGACTATGTCATACTACGTAGAATTCTGAAGACTGTCAGTAGGACGAGTGGTATCCCATGGGGCCATATCGTTGACATTGTCATGGATAGGCACTTGATGTCACATGCAACAAATTCGATAAAGGAATTTTTTCAGACTGTGACCACCCACCACAGCATCCGCAGATCGAACCTTGTGTCTCCTCGGGTAAAACAAGAAGTCTTTTCAGAAGACTTTATGCACGTACGTTTAAGTATATAAATTCCACAATACCATATTTGACGGCACGTATTTTATGTGATGAAAACAGTGTCAGGCATGAACTAACTAATCTTCTTTGCACTACTAAATAAACCATTTCCTCCACCCTTATAGCATCAAACCTCATTGTAATTGTATTTCTTATAGTTATAATTGTCTCAATTTTTCTGTTTTTACTTGTTTATTTTTTCATAAGTGTGACCATCATTTAAGCTGTGTGGATAACTGTGAATTTTGTATTTCCCCTCACCATGCGGCTATATCAACAGAACATTAGATTCAATGCTCTATAGTAACAATCTAAAATTTCCAAACTGAATTGCCAATACTGTTTGAAACAAACTCACTGTTATTATTATTGTATTTAATACTCTCAATTCGTGCTTCGAATACTTTTGACTTCATATCATAAACGTGGACAATTTCCTCTGGTTACTTTTGTTTTAAGTTTTAATTTTATTTACATTTTAAGTAAATCAGATGCAATATTGTGACAAATGCTGAGAATTCTATTCTGTATTATAAGTACTGTTTTTTTGGAATAAAGTAGATTATTATTATGATGATTAAAATGAACCCAAGGACTGCAGTCCTATGAAAACGCCTCTACAGATAGTTCCTATATATAATAGAAAAGATTGTAACTCAGGTGGATGATTTGGAATTGATAGTGTTCTCTGAGCTCCTTGGTTTAATTGCGGAGCTTTCATCGTCTTTCTGGACGACATCTTCAGCGCAGTATTTGGGATCCTATATATATATTTATATATATATATATATATATTCCTATATATTCCCGGTGGAACATAGAGATTGAAGCTAGAACTTGAAAGTTTTGGTATTAGAGGTGAGGTTGTTAGCCACACGCCCAGCCTTCCGTCTTTGCCGACCTTAATACCAGGCTTAGCGAGATTTAGTAATGCATTGGCCGGCGAAGGGAAAGGGGAAATCTAACCCTGGACCAAGCGTGTGGGATGGATGGTTGGCAAGTGTCCCTACCGCTGAACCACAGACGCAGCATAGTTCAACAAGTTATCCTATTATTACTGGACGGTTTTCTTTTTAATTCATCAATTAAAAAGCTTTTTATAAAAAAATTGCCTTTTACCTTCAGCAGGTGGTTCATCACCATCATTAAATGTATCTGGACTGGTAGATGAATGTGGAGGTGATGCTTGTAGCCGAGATCCCTAACAAACAAACAGACAAAAAACAAGCAAAAAAGGAGGAAATGAGATCAGGATTAAACCATCCAACAGATTTTAACAATGAAAAAAGAAAACTATGGCACAGTTTATTGAGGACATATCACCAACACCGCCAGCCATACATACATTTCTGATTTCTTTGAGCACAAAATATCTGACCAAAACACCAGTGTAGATATTATCCCATTACTATGATGCCAATGTTACATAACCGAATAATCATTTTACAAATGAGAGAATATATTTGTATTTGATATGTGCTGAACACTTTAACCAAACTATGCAATAATCTTGTTTACCGACGAAATCATCTTCAGAGGCTGTACAGTCATATTTACACTTATAAAAAAATATGTAGTGGTCTATTATTGAGTAATAGGACGACCTGATGGTTCTCTTCAAAGATCGATCTACACGAAACCAACATGGAATGGTCAGTACACAAATCTGCATAGCTGGGTCCCTTTAAGAAAGAGAAATCTGATCCACTCTTTATCCTCAAGAATAAGGAGGATATGTTCCAGTGATACAATCGATGGGGAGTTGGGAGAACTCAGACAAGTCCGCATAGAGAATGGATATCCTCGAGAGAAAAACATGAAGTTAAGGGAAAAGCTTGAAAGAATCCAGACGGTGCCGAAGAAACTGCTATTTATGAGTGTTGAATTTAAAGGTGATACCGCAGCTGAGGTCCTGAAGAATCGCTTATGCAGAGATCACTGAGGAAAGCCTTCTTTATGACTGAGCTACGTATCAATTTCTACAGCTGACATATGATCAATGAATGTGTGAAGGATAAATTGCCGCTTTGGACGGGCCACCTCAATGTTTGTTTATAAATTCGCCTGCTCGTGTGGGGCTAGTTATATTCGCCGCTCGCACAAAACCTACACTTTCCAAACGCATCTCTGAACATTATCTGGCATGGTTGGCAAAGGGAGAAATGCAAAACAATTACTAGCTCGATTCTGGAGCATTTGGTAAACTCAGGACACGTAGCTACACCAGAGTCGTCTTTCAACATTATATACAAAGTGAAGCCAAATGGTACAAAGGGCGTCAGGTTTCCGCTTTTGTGTATGACGGAGGTGCTAGTAATTCGTCAATACAACCCTGAACTCTGTATACAGAAAAAGTTTGTCCAGTCTCTTATTCTACCTTGGTCTTAATCTCTTCACTAGTCGTTCCCTGTATAAAAAAATTTTGATTTTTCTTTACTTTTTCAATTTTACTTTTAGTTCGCTTTTGCTTTAATAATAAATTCACTACAATCACTCTCATATGCTTCTTCTGTACATTTCACGCCCTCTTCACACTTGTTAAAATCGACACTCAAATAACTTTATTCTCACTCAAGAGCAATTTTAACTTTATCAAACTTCTATCTTTGTGCCTTTGAGTACCACGTAATTTACAACTGTTAATTTTCACTTCTAAAGCCACTTATGAGTAATTATATCAATTATGTCACCTCCTATTACTCAATAAGGGACCACTATATATTTTTTGTAAGTATAAATACGACTGCACGGCAGCCTCTGAAGATGATTTCGTCGATAAAGAAAATTTTCTTCGCTGAATTTGTCTTTTATTTTCTTCATGAATCAATGGGTATTTTCGGTGATATGCAATAATCCCCTTTTTTCATCATACCACAATTTGTGTTTTTGATATAAGTATAAAACTTAAGCACTGTGGAAGAGTATAACTCCATTATAGATAAGATATGTTTATCATCTCTCTGTCTGTCATTCCTTTTGCATTGCCGGTGGTGGAATACATGGCTTCAAAAATTAGGGTTTTGAAGCTTCAGTAACGGTGGTGTCACCAGCCTTACATCCAGGCTTCCCTCTTTGCCTGGCTTACCACCAACTAACTAAGCAAGGCTTGCGAGTGCATCGACAGGGAATCGAACCCTGACCAGGTGAGTAACTTGGCAAGTGTATTATACCACCAGTCGACCAACCCACCAACACACACTTGTGTTGAATCCTGGTTATCCTGAAATGATGTGTATCTGTGCTATATGAAGGTGAAAACTAGTGCCCTTTAGACATCAACCTCGGGTAGTTTCTTCGCTTTAATAGAAAGAGAGGCGAAACACTGTCAACACGCGCATACATACATTCACTGTAACATACCAAATTGAGTACGCGAACACGAGTAATAGGCAGAATGTTTCTAGACTGATCGCAGAAATATTGCCCTTACAACCCTGTCCTCCAATTTGTCTAAATTATGAGAATATCATTAGTGAGTATCTTTAGGAACTCAATCTACTTTTTTTGCTTATTTTCTCTTTTTTTAAGCACTAAATGACTTCTTCTCTTGAATAAACATGTAGCCACAATAGACCTATGTTGGTAGTGTCTGTCAGATAACTTCTCACAAACTATCAAAAGACGTGAGTAGTAACACGGAGCTGCACCTTTGCTCCATATTGGAGATCAAATGAACCGAAAGAATTAACAACAAGAAACCCGGGAGGTGACGCATCAACCAAGAACCGATTCCTCAACAAATAATATTCCAAAGAGGATGGAAATTAACTTGGCACACACATACACACACTGACGAAACCGTGGAGTGGTGACATCGCGCACTAGGTCATCGCTCGAGTGGAACCAGAATAGGAGTTAGTTCAAGGGTGAAATGGAGGAGATCGTATGTGAGGAGTTGAGAGACTATGGAATCGCAGAGAATACGACAAAGTAGAGACGTGCTGTTGAAGCTCCATGTTCCATTTGGAACCCAAGAGAACAATCTGTCTGTTGGAAGTGTGTAGGCGGTTGTTACTTTCCGTCTGTCCACACCGTGGAAGTTGATTGATTCTTCGAGTACCTGAAACAGAAAGTGTTGCGTGACTGTAGAGTCCAGGGGGCAAATGCTTGAGGCCGGTCACACACAGCCTGTATGAACTGGTTTCTGGGATTGGTTCCGTATTAGTAAACTTACCGCCGGTTACAGATAACCGTAGGGTAAGTCGGGATGTACAATTTTTGTGGTCGACCTTTTCTAACCCCATCTCTCTCTCTGAAGTGGAGAGACAGCATAGCTGGTTGGCATGCTGGTCATCTGAGGGAAACACCTCACTGCTGTTACACCCCTGTTCCCCAGCAGTACGACTTCGCCCTCAGATCCCCAGCATAGTGTAAGAAAGATTCTTACACAATTCCGGTAACTGCTTTCAGTCTAATCGCGACCCTAACAACCTTCCTGGCATGGTAGGACCTGCAGGAACGTATGTTCCAGCCAGTGTAGCTTGTTGGGTCATCGCGATTTGCAAGCCCGACCTCCACCTCTAGGTAGCAGCTATCGGTCGGACAAGAGAACAATAATAACAATAGTAATAATAATAATAATATAGTAACACAGAAGAATGTTGGTAGTTACCAAAACATCTGGAATTCAACATCAGCTGAATCGACAGAGAAGAAATTATGCATGTCTGAGAATTCCACAAATAGGTCAACTAACTTAGAGAGTACTTGACGGCTTGAAACAAATTCTACTAGTCATATCAAGTTCTTTTTGAGAAACATTCTCGAACAATTGATGTCAAATGAGAGAGTCAACACACACTCAACAAACACTGTTCACACAATCGGTGATTCTTCAAAAGTTTAAAAGGTGAATATATCATTATGTCATTGATACTTGTCAATAAAACTTGTCAATGATTACCTCAGACAAAGGATGATACCATGTAGTTCTATGATTTATATGATCCACATAATAGACTCGACCATTGGCATCAGTTCGTTGCTCCCAGCCTTGTGGTAATCGACTGTAACATTGAAAAAAAGAAGCACAGATATGACTAGACGTATTTTTAATCGACACCAGATAATAAATAGCTTTAGAAAATTTTACATCTAATGCACTTACTTTTATATTCTATTGAAAAGATAAAACTCACTTATCCAGGTACGATACTACTACGGTACCGTAGTACAACAACAAAAATTCTTAAGTGGGTTGGGATATCAACGACCTTGGCAGCCTGTTTGAATATTTTAGGCTACCATATTCCATGTACATTTCGCATCTATTTACTCATATTTTATTGGTGTTTACGTATCAATGAAATTGAAAGCAAGTCAAGCGGATTAAATACCTTAGGGATTAGTTCTTTCCTCTGACCTCTTTCATGGTCATCCCACATCTTACGTTTCGTCTTACCTTCTATATTAAAAAGTTAAGACAATCAGGTATCAACCAACCTTTACTTCTGCAGTTTGTAAACTCCTGTATTTTACCTATTGTACTCTATTGCTCTCCATTAGTCTTTCCTGGGCTTCTCAAAAAGACTATATCATATTACAAAGGGTATTAAATGCTGTGAGTAGGGCATGTGGTATGCCACTGCGTGAGCTCGCCAATATTATGGTCGAGAGACATATAACATCTTGTACAAAATGGGCAAAGGCTGTACTGTCAGATCCCCTGACCCCCTTTATTCACAACTATCCCGCTTGCATCTCATCAGGTAGGACGAGAAGTCAATATTAAGAGGTTATATACTCGAACCACTAAGTACAAAAATTCTACAATACCCTATTTAGTCCGTATTTTATGTGATGCAGACACTGTTAGACGTGAAACATATGTTATACTATGTAATTAGCAAAGTGAATCGACCCTTTCATCGTTCATCTTTCTGTATTATATGGTGTCACATACATAGGTCAGAGTAGTAGAACAGGGGCAGTCACGCTAGCCGAGAATAAGAACCTAGTAAAATTTAGACTGGTTGACCCAAATAAGATAAGAAATCTGGAGAATAGTTCAGCTATAGCACTACATGCAATTACACACAACCATACAATACGATGGATAAGATCAGTTTTAAAATCGAATTCAAGAACAGGATGGAGGGAGAGATTGATTACAGAAGCTTTGTTTATCGAATCAACTGCATGTAATACATGTAATAGGAATGTATCAACACCTGTCCACCCAGATATCTGGAAAATTCTACTATCCCAATGACGACAAATAGGAGGAGACAAAGAAAACTATAAAACTCAAGTTTCGAAGTCGTGTGATTACAATTGATGATGTGATTATGAACAATAAATTTTGTTCGAAACTGTATCATCCAGCAAATAATGCTGTGTGATACATCTAATAAACAAACTAGTATGAAACTAAAATCAACAATATGACCTGTTTAGATGGATTCAGTTTACGACCATCTGAGTGAGACTATTTGTTAATTTCAGATAAGAATCTCTTCACATAGGAAAAATCCAATGCAGAAACTACTGGAACAGAAATGGTTAGATCATCAGTATTTTTTATTGAAATTGGCTTTGGAAGAATATGGAAGGTCATACAAAAAGAACGAGAAATGGAATGGAGAGAGTACGACACCTTGAGGCACATTAGTTTCTGTTAACAACGAAGTGGAGTGCTCTCTATTCAACACAGTATATTATTTTCTATCCGAAAAATAACAAGACAGCCAGCGACCTTGTGATCCCAGGACTCAGTGATTGCTGAAATCAGTCTACTTAGTAAAACTGCCCTAGAAATAGAGTCCAAAGCAGCAGTGCAGTCTAAAAATGAGGCTCGAAAAAACTAACTTTGCGCCTTTAACAGGAATTGAAACAACATTGTGGTGGAGTACAGGGATACCATCTAATGTGTTTCTACTGCATTTTTAAGCAAACTGCTTTGGGTTACTAGCAGACTTCAAAGAAGGTTGAAGAACATGAATGAGAAGTTTCTCCACAGTTTTCAAAAATGGAGACATGACGACGACTGGTCTAAACTTTAGCTCTCATCCACATAATTTTGGTATAGGGGCACCACCTTTATTCCTTTCCAAGCAACAGGCACTAACCCTGAGAAATGACGCATTAAAGATTTGTGTAAGAAGGTAACATAAAATATTAGCACACTTTTAAAGCGAAATGCTTAGTATATCATCATAGGGACCCAACCTGTGTGATGGATTTAAGTACCAACTAAGCCTACTGACTTTCTACAACTTCTGATAAGTACATCCACCAATTGCTCATTTATACCAGCATCAGTTATCCTTTTTGAAAAAATACGAGATCCCTGAATTCTAAAAACAAACTACTCACAATGAAGGTCTATCCCATTGTGTACGTTTATTCACATGATCCACATAATATGTACGTCCATTTTGATCCACTCTTTCATCCCAACCTGGAGGTAGAGGATCTGATACCATTTCAACTGAAGAACTATCATCTAATGATGTGGATAGCATTGGTCCAACAACACTCTCATTAACACTTTCAGCATCCATTTCTATAGGTGTATTTCTAACAATTACACAACTATCAGTACCATTTTCTGCAGTACCAGATGTTGTAGAAATACCAGGACTGTGGGAAGATTGTGTTTGTAAACTAGAACGATGTGAAGAAACTTGAGTAGGCGAGATTTGACCTTCACTATGCCTTTGCTCAGATGACTGGAATAAAATAAAAATTAAAACATGTAAACATTTAGAAACAAAATGATGAATACTGCTCTTAGTTTTTAAGTTGACATAAGTATGTAAAAGTTCAACGATAATTTCTGGGGATTTTTCTGAGCACAAACTTATTTACCAAGAGATGTACCCCAATGCTGTTTTAAACTTTGCACTAATCTGTTATCCACATCTTGTGTGGTGACTACCCGGACACCTAGATCTAAGATCAATCGACGAGGCTGCGAAATTACATCGACTGAGATGATTAGGACACGTGTTACATATGCCTAGCCTAGACATCGCCTTCCTCGACTGACAGGGAATGTTAGCTGACATAGGGTTAGGCTGGAAAGGAGCTAGCGGCGATCAAACCAAAACAAGGCACCAGTCGATGAAATATAAAACAGTTAGTCTAAGCCAGCCACGTAAGAAGGTGCAGACTTCTTGGTTGGGGTCCTCGGGACGCTAAAAAACAACGACGGCTGGAAACAATTGGTGATATGGCTCAAAATGATCGTTCTCAATGGCTAGTGCATATGCATCTACTCCTTGTGATTTATAATTTCCAATGAAACTATATTGCTCTTCGTTATTACTATTCCTTTGTGTCACACCTCTGTTTACTGTCTCCATTATGCATTTCTTCTAATTTCTTCTCTTGCTGTGTGTGCTACATTGAGGGAGTTTGGCGACTTGAACTGGTGCACATCGGTGCAAAGTTCTATGTCGAAAACAGACACACAGATCTAAGCAGATGATTGTCTCAAAGGACCCTTTCCAAATCTGTGACTTGACACATAATCTACAAAGAGGAATAGCAAAGTCAGGTGGTACATTCTTACGGTTACTCTACCAGTCACTGCTTTCGCATGCTGGAGATTAAGTGCACTATTAGTTTGGGATTAACACTTTCAAATTCCGCCTAGGTAAATCTTTCATGTCCACTAGTCCACTAGTAGTGTGTGCGAGAGATTCAGAGTCCATCTTACACTTTTGTAGGAATATCCAGTGACACGAGAAAGCATTGAATAGAAGTTACCTAATATAGGCAGAGAACGCGCAGTATAACGTTCGCTCACCAAAATCTCTGTATAACATAAAGAAATAAGGCAAAATACATCTGGATGACACACTAAATTGCACAAAAAACGTTGTATGCTAATTAAAAGTTAATCGTAAACAGTTTGTATCTAAACTGGCAACGACATAACTTAATTCATAAAGTTATTACAGTGAAAACACAGAACTAACCAGTTCAACAACAGCAGGAATTTCACGCAGAGATGATATTCGAGGATTTAAATGGCTTGGTAAGTAGGCCAAATACAAGTGGAGATTGCCTCGAACGCGGGATCGAGAGCTGAAATAGAATGAGTGATACTCTACGTAAACAACATATAAAAAGAAGCATAATACCTGCATAGGAATCATATAGTAACTCAGGCTTTTTAGTTTAAACCTAAATCGTCACACACTAACAATGTCATCAACCTCAGGCTCACATAGTTTAACATGATTCATGTATAAATCAGTATCATGCTCATATGTTTCAAGGGAACTAATCAATTTATATCTACAACCATAACACTGTATCTAATTCACCTTATCCAAATAAAGAAACTGCTCAAGACTACTACAGATATACTCGCCATCAAATTACTCAATCACAAGGTGAACAATATTGAGATTAAGCATCAATCGAGTGCTACGTAAGGAGGGGAAATCAATCGACGAGGTTGCGAATTTTCACCGATTGACATGGTTAAGACAAGCATTGCGCATGCCTCATCATCATCTCCCTCGATGGGGAATGTTAGCTGACATACGATGGATCAGGTTGGAAAAGAGAAAGCTAGTGGTGGTCAAACCAAAACATGGCTTCATCAGTCAATGAAATCCATAACAGTCAGTTTAAGCCATGTAGGGAGGTGTAAAATTCCTGACTGGCTAGTTGGGGGTCGTCGGGATGTTGAGAACTAATGACGGCTGGTTCGAAATCGTTGTTCTCAATGATGTGCGGATGCATTCAATCCTTTTGACTTGTCATATCCAATAAAACTCTACTGTTCTTCTTGCATATTACTATTACTTTCTCCTCACTCATTCTTCTTATTATCTCTCTTTACTGTATTCCCTTGCTTTGTGTACAATATGTGGGGGAGGGAGAGAGTGGCAACTCGAATTAGTGTAGAGCTGTACTGAAACCAATCGGTCAGACTCAATTAGAGACTAGCTACTAAATGAAGATAGAAAAATAAGGATGACCTTAAAGCGATGATTATGAGACCCATAAAAAGAATACTGGTAGTTACCAGTAACAAAAAGAACGCAAATCCTGAATCTCAAGTTTCAGGTTCAAGAAGTGATGTTTACAAGAAATACATGCTTCAGTCTGGTTATCTAAAACGTACCACGGTTATTATAGACAATGGTGATTACATAAGGCTCTTCTCACTTTACTGTTGAGTCTATTGAATTCTAAACTTCATACTCAAATATTCAATTCAGCCATGGGTTTTTCATGAATTACTGTTGTTACTTTGGCTGATATTAGATAATCCTGTGGAACGCAATCAATGGCGATAAATGTGCACATACTAGCGTTTTATTTCAGAGATTACCACTATACATCTCTCTAGTTGTTATATGGTAGCAATTAAACGGGAATGAAGTTACAATTCAGTCTTACTAACTAATGCATTCACATTACCCGACCGACAGCTGCTACCTAGAGGTGGAGGTCGGGCTTGCAAATCGCGATGACCCAACAAGCTACACTGGCTGGAACATACGTTCCTGCAGGTCCTACCATGCCAGGAAGGTTGTTAGGGTCGCGATTAGACTGAAAGCAGTTACCGGAATTGTGTAAGAATCTTTCTTACACTATGCTGGGGATCTGAGGGCGAAGTCGTACTGCTGGGGAACAGGGGTGTAACAGCAGTGAGGTGTTTCCCTCAGATGACCAGCATGCCAACCAGCTATGCTGTCTCTCCACTTCAGAGAGAGAGTTGGGTTAGAAAAGGTCGACCACAAAAATTGTACATCCCGACTTACCCTACGGTTATCTGTAACCGGCGGTAAGTTTACTAATACGGAACCAATCCCAGAAACCAGTTCATACAGGCTGTGTGTGACCGGCCTCAAGCATTTGCCCCCTGGACTCTACAGTCACGCAACACTTTCTGTTTCAGGTACTCGAAGAATCAATCAACTTCCACGGTGTGGACAGACGGAAAGTAACAACCGCCTACACACTTCCACTTCCAAAAGCACACGAAGCCTTTCTGAGAATTAACATTAATCCAAACGAAGACACCATGCACGACTTCCTTAACCTACTTCTGAAAACAATGCATAACAATAAATCTCGAAAAATTCTGAAACAAAATAGATGGTCCCCATTCCCATATCTTCTCCATCTACGATATAAACTACTGTAAGTGTATGTTGCTAAATACTCAAAGACTAAATCTATCAGTGCGCCATCACGCCGCCTCCAGATAAACTGAAAGGGACTCACTAACAAATAAATACGTGAACAGGTGAGTTTAATTATTAACAACTTGGGATTACTAAGTACAATATTAAGAAATTTGAAAATAAACGTAACAGATAACCCTGTATTCAAAAGCTACACTATGAAACACATCAATAATGCAGGGTAGGTGAACCAACTGATTACCAAGACTTGAACAGACATAGTAAAACTTTACAACCCCATAGTGAAGAAATTAGGTAACCATATAGTTGGATGTACGTATTACATAAAAGAGTTAAGCTTCACGCTAAAACATTGAGTATGTGTTTTTGTCAAATAACTATTTGAGACTATAACGTAAAAGTTGTAATGATAAAAAAGCATTACTATGTTAAATTGAAGAATGACAGTACCTTCGAGGACGTAACAAGAAACTTTTCGCCATAATTCGACTACTGGAGCCTTCAGTACCAATTTCCAAATAAGGCAGAAATACAGTAACGACGCCCAAGAAGTCATCTCTTGTCTAGGTGATTATGACTAGTGAATTCTAAAAAACTTACAATTCTATTCTCATCGTACAACTCAAAAACTAAACGATTTTCAGATGGATTGACCTCGGAAATATGACATTATATTGCAACTTACTCTAAATATAAATTCTTCATTCCAAATAGGATTTAAGGAACGCTTAACAGTTCGCGTTGGCACTGGTGTACAGACAGGTAACGTTGACCGCTGAGTTTTATATACACACAGCTTGCAGTATGGATCACTAACAGAGATTATCTAATAAGAAATTTTACCTTGCACCAAATATGTCCTTTTTCATAAGATCCAGGGCACGAATAACGCGCACTCGTAGCAAACGCGTTTCGGAAGTACACTTATGAAGTCATTTAGGTAAATCATTATGTGGGACTTACTAGTTGCAGCGGTAACCCGTATACTTCCAAGTGTCTTTTTACAACAACAGACTTTGAGGATACGTTTAAAACCATGTAACATTTAGATAAGTAATTCCAAGTAACTACAAGAACTAAAAAACGAGCCCATGTGTTTCAAGTGAGTTCAACGGTACAATACCAGATACATGTGACTGATGGTTCTTTAGGATGTGGATTTTGCCGCAAGTCACAGATCCTAGATAAAATAATCATATAACTGCTTCTTTGAAACTGGGGCTTGTAGTAAACAATTCAGATGCAGATTCGGATTATGGGGATAGAAGTCTCTTGTTGCTTATGTTAATTCAGATTAATTGGTTGAGGATAGAAGGCTTCGAGCCTATGTTAATCCTTTTCTAGTAGATTTCTGTGGTTGTCCAAACCCTTCTTGAACGAATCAGTTGAGGTTGCAGACACCACTTCTTCTGGGAGTCGGTTCCAAGAGTTTCTGACTCGATGTGAGAACCAGTACTCAACAGCAATATGATTTCTCCTTGGCTTTTGAACTCTCCTGCTGTGTCCTCTAAGGTGTTCTCACCTGGTGGGAAGGAAAAGACAGAATAGGTCAGGTCCGTAGTCATTATTTAAAATTTTAAACATCGTGATTAAATCTCCTCTCTGTCTAGTCTTTCCTCGTATGATAAGTTGGTTATGCCGTGAACCATACGTGTTGTCTTCCTTTGAACACTTTCTAGAATGTGTGAATCCCCTTTTAGACAAGAACTGGCGGCCTGGATGCAGCTTTCCAGTCTTGACCTAACCAGAGATGTATATAAGGATGTGAACATATCTCTGGTAGTTCTAGTAAAGGCTCTGCGAATCGCCCATTAGGGCCTGAAACTGCGTGCAGCCACCGTGCGACAGTGTGCTGTAGTTTTTAAGTCGTGGCTAACTATGACACCTAAGTCCAAGTGAGTCTGAACTGATGGAAGTGTTATTCCCTCTAATTCGTAGGGGCTTGTGCTTGATTGTCCAATGCGCATGGTTGCACATTTTGCCACATTGATCGGGAGCATCCATTCAACAGACCACTCCGACAATTTGTTGAGGTCCTCTTGCAACGTGAACGTATCACTGTTGTTCTTCAGCTCTCTCCAAATTTTCAAGTCATCTGCGTATAGGACCATAGGGGAGTCGGTGAGCAGAGGTAACTCATTGATATACAAAATAAATAGGAGAGGACCGAGTACCGTGCCTTATGGAACTCCACTACGTACTGCTGTCCAAAAGGAGAGTCTTGAGTTGATCCTTGCCCTCTGCCTCCTATCTATGAGGAATTCCCTGAGCCAGTTTAGTAATCTGCCTTTGATACCAAGACTTTCCAACTTCTTGAGTAGTCCTCTGTGAGGTACTTTATCAAAGGCTTTGCTGAAGTCTATGAAGACGACGTCAACAGATCTTCTGTTGTCCCTTGAAATGACCCAGCTTTCTCCTGAAGTGAGGAGATTTGACAGACATGAGAGGTTCCCTCGAAAGCTATGCTGTGCTCCAGATAACAAGCTACTATTTTCTAGATATGCCATGATGCTTTTTTGATAATTCTCTCCAGTGTCTCGATTAAAATGCTGGTGAAACTGATAGGCCTGTAATTTGAAGGGCTTTGTCTTGATCCTCCTTTGTGTATGGGGGTTACTATGGCGTCTTTCCAATCACGTAGTAACACTCCATTTAGGAGAGATAACTTGAAGATCGTGGTCAAGGGGGCGGCTATGTGGGCTGATAGCTTCTTGAGAAGCCTTGGATGAAGATTATCGGGACCCATTGATTTTCCTGCATCTAGTTTCATTAAGCATTTGAGCACGATGCCTTGGTCGATGTCAACAGAATCTATCTCGCATTCCTCTGATGCAGCCAGAGCTGATCCTATAGGCATTGATGACTCCTGAGTGAAGACTTGGGAGAAGTAGTTTGCCATTGCTTCTGCTTTTTCTTGATCTTCTTCGATTGTATCGTTGTCAATAATCAGGTTCGGGACACCATTGGATGTTTTATTCCTGAAATTCAAGTACGAGAAAATTTTTTTAGGTTGTGCCTTTGCATTTTGAGCCAGGTGTGCCTCGAACTTCATCCTTGATTGGTGGAATTCCGCGATAGCTTTATTTCTAGCAGTAGTATATAATTCCCTGATCTCAGAAGTCTCAAGTGTGGCAAACAGTTTCCAACATTTGTGTTTATGTCTGAGTAACTTAAGAATCTCCCGGTTTATCCAAGGGAGGAATGATTCCCACCTTTTGGAACAGACCAAGGGATGAAAGGTACAGTTACTTGAGCGTAAAGTTGCTTAAATTGGTTCCATGCGGCTTCTACTTGGGACTCTGGGTTGATGTACCAGTTTACTGAGTTGGCTGTTGAGATGATCGCATTTATATCAGCTTTCCAAACGTTTGGTCGAGCTGGGTTTTTGGCCCTTGCTGCCGTTGCTGTGAACTTGGAAGTGAGCACACCATGGTCAATTCTTCCTAACGGATGAAGATGTTCTTTGAGATCCACATCCTCACCGTGGGAGAACACAAGGTCCAAAGTTGAGGAGGAGTGCTGCGAGTCATAGCGCGTGGGCTTACTTATATGCTGGACTAGGGCTAGCGATATACTGCATTCTAGCGGTTTATGATAATAATAATAATAATGTATATTCTCATATAAACATATAAATTTACATGAAAATGCATGCCATTTTTACAGGCACGATCAAGTATGATATAATATCAAATCGTAGATTGTTTACAAGTTAATAATGTTTCAACAGTTAAATATTTGATATATATATATATATATATATATATATATATAAACACTCATTGTCTGAACTAGGCTGTATAGTTATTGAATTGTACAATTGTCCTCCAGGTTGAGCGGGAAAATCGACTTCGTTTCGTTTTCATCCCGTTGTAGGAGAAATAAAACTAATAGTGTAACACTAATCAATGTTTTATTTTCTCTACTTGCAGGAAGATACCAGGGAGTCAACTGCTTGGACGAGGAATTGCAGAACCTGAACATTAATGAAGCTCAGTAAAACTGTAATCCCCAAAAACTGTACCCCGCACTTTTTAAAAAGTCCATTCTCGCTGAATAAACTCTTTCCTGTGCAGTTGGTGTTCTGCTTTCATTACGGTGTGCCTGCTGGTTGCCTGTTACAAATTGGTGTCGGAGGTGGTCCTTCTGCTATTAACATGGAAAATTCATTCGATTACGGTCTTCACAAGCTATTTCCAGAAGAAAGTGGTATCACCACGCCGATGGTGCCCAAGCTACCTCGTCCTCCAATGTTGCAATTGTCATCTGACTACCCCAGATGGAAAAAACGCGTTCAAGCATTCCTCAGTATTTCTCCACCAGCGCACCACTTCCTTCATATCCTCAATGCCCTATCAGAAGATGCATTCGCACGCGCCGATGCTGCCGGATTCAGCAGCACAAAGTCCATGGACGAAAATTGGAAAATTTTGGATAATTGTTTTGATCTTCAATTGGGCTACGAACACGCCCTTCTAAAGTTCTTCAATCGCAGACAACTGCCTGATGAAAGCCCCCTCGATTACTTCCATGCCTTACAACTAATGGTGGCGAGTGTGGACAATAACGCAGATCCAGAATACAGAGACCGCATGCTGCGGACACGTTTTCTCGACGGGGTCTTGCCTGGTGACCTGCGCACAGACCTGCTACGCCACCCCCCTACGAACACAATGGAATTACAACGAACCATCTTGCGCTTTATGGACATTCAGCGAGATATTACAGTACCAACCAGCAGCTTCCTCTACCCAGTCCCAACAGCATCATCTTCGGCTGCACTTACGACCGTACCAGCACCACGCCAACGCCGGTTCAATGCCCCACCGCCAAATCAACCTTCAACGCCAACCACAGTCACTCCCAAGCAGCATGAGGACCCCAGTAAGTGTTATTACTGTCACCGGTTTGGACGGCGAGCATGGAAATGTGGGCACAATAGAAAACCACAAGGTGAGCGTTCCTCTAATGTGTCCTTATCTGGTAAATATTCGAAATCCCCCTTTTCCTTGAGGGCAAGCTCCAGGGCACAGACGTAACTTTTCTGATTGACACTGGGGCATCGTCCTCTGTTGTGCGCACGGCATTGGTTCAGAGACTCGGGGTCAAACCTAAACCTCTCCCCAATCAGCTCCAGCTAATTGCTGCCAATGGAGCACCAATTAAGGTAACGGATACCGCCACCCTTTCAGTGACGCTTCAAGGTTTTACTTGTGCCCAGTCGTTCGTCATTTGCGATGTTATACGATGGGACGCCATACTGGGCGTGGACTTCCTAACCGCACAAAACGCTGTCATTGATTTAAGTCGCCTTCGAATCCGGCTGGGGGCACATAACCTCGCAATTGGCCGATCATCCAACCACAATCAGTGTGCTAATACTTGTGCTTTACCACAGATGACAATAGTGAACGTCCATGATAACCCTCACCTCAGTCTTAAAGACCGTGCTGACACTTTGGCCCTGTTACAAGAGTATAGTGACGTGTTTGACGACGGACATATGATGGGGCGTACTAGTATTGTACAACACGAGATTAAGACGGGGGATAACCTGCCCATTAGGATGCCCCCTCGATGGGTTCCCATTCATTACCAGCAACAGTTGGATACAATGATAGCAGATATGCTACAGAAGAAAGTGATTAAACCGTCCACGTCACCATGGGCATCCCCTATTGTACTCGTGAAGAAAAAAGATGGCTCCCTCCGCCTTTGCGTTGACTACCGCCGTCTAACGCAATCACGCAACGAGATTCCTTTCCACTACCTCGCATAGACGCTACTCTAGATGCTTTGGGTGGGGCACAGTGGTTTTCTACATTGGACCTGGCTTCCGGCTATTGGCAAGTCGAAATTCGTCCGGAAGACCGACCGAAAACTGCATTTGTTGTGCCTACGGGGTTATACGAATTTGAAACCATGCCATTTGGTTTGTCTAATGCCCCCGCTACGTTTCAGCGACTCATGCAAACAGTACTTGCAGGGTTAGTCCCGAAACAATGCCTAATTTACCTGGATGACATCATTGTGTTCGGGCAGTCCCTTGAAGAACACCATGCCAACCTTCGAGTCGTATTCCAACGCCTACGCGAAAGTAATCTTAAGTTGAAAGCACCAAAATGCAACTTCCTGCAGAAATCTGTTACCTTCCTTGGTCATGAGATCACCCCGCAAGGTGTGAGCACAGACAGAAGCAAAGTACAAGCAATCCTCAACTGGCCTACCCCTAAATCGACGACAGATATTCGTAGTTTCATGAGGCTTGCATATTACTACCGTCGGTTCCTTCAAAACTTCGCCAACATAGCAGCCCCCCTTCATCGATTAACTGATGAGGGACGTAAATTCGCTTGGACTAACGAGTGCCAGTTAACATTTAACACGCATAAAACATGTTTCACTTTGATGTGGTTTTGTTCTCTGAGCTGGATGGTTAGTTTGAGAAGCTTTCATCACCTTACTGGGTGACATCTTCAGCGCATACTTCAATTTGAAGTGAGCTTTTAGATTTCTCCACGAGTTTATTAATTATCTCTCCTGGTGACCTTGGACGTGATTGGTTGTTTGTGTGTGTTTTCACACCATCTAGGTTACTTGTATTGGAACCGGTTGTTTCTTTGACTTGAATTTTGACCCTTTGTCTGTGAAGTTTCTTTCTTATTGGTTGATAAATTTTGTCTATGTCGATGTGTCTATTGATTGATGATCCACTGGAATGCCAAGCTTCTAAAAATTCTCTAGCATTCTTGTTATTTCCTTTGTCTAATATTTGAACGTTTTCCCAGTCGAATTGATGTCCGTGGTTGTCTGTATGTTATTATTATTTATTATTATTGTATCCTTTAGTTCCTAGAGGAACATAGGGCTTCAGCTGCGCACCTCCATTGACTTCGGTTTTCTGACAACTTTTTCACCCTGCTCCAGGTCTGCCCACATGCTTTCATCTCCTCTTCACATGACCTCCTCCAAGTCACCCTTGGACGACCAACTCGCCGCCTCCCTTTCGGGTTCCACTCGAGGGCTTGTCTAGTGATGTCACTTGATGGTTTCCTCAGGGTATGGCCAATCCATCTCCATTTCTTCCTGCCTATTTGTTTCACAATCGGTTCCTGGTTGGTTTGCTCCCAGAAATCCCTGTTGCTGATTTTTTCTGGCCATCTGATCTTGAATGTTGAGCGAAGATAGCTGTTGATGAAGGTTTGAAGTTTGTTTGAGATGCTCTTTATGACTCGCCAAGTCTCTGATCCGTATAGTAGCACTGACTTCACATTGGAGTTGAAAATCCGGATCTTATTTTTGATGCTGAGTGCTGTTGACCTCCACACAGATTTGAGAGTAATGAAAGCTTGTCTTGCTTTTCCGATTCTGGCTTTGATGTCTTCGTCAGTTCCGCCTGTAGTTGAGACGATGCTTCCCAGGTAGGTGAAGGAGGTTGTTTCTTTCAGGTTCTTCCCATTTATGCTTATTGTGGTCTGTTGTTGCTGTTGATGTTGGCAAGGAATCTTCATCATCTCTGTTTTATCTATGTTCACGTGAAGTCCTATCTTTGATGCTTCTTCTTCCAACTTGTTACTTTTCATTTGCATATCTTCCAGTTTATGGGAAATCAGACATATATCATCGGCGAAATCCAGATCCTCCAAGTCTTTTGTGTCAGTCCATTTTATGCCTGTTCCCTCGTTGGTTGCCGTTGTCTGTCGCATTATCCAATCAATTGCAATCAGGAAGATCATTGGTGATAGTAGACAGCAAAGTACAAGCAATCCTCAACTGGCCTACCCCTAAATCGACGACAGATATTCGTAGTTTCATGAGGCTTGCATATTACTACCGTCGGTTCCTTCAAAACTTCGCCAACATAGCAGCCCCCCTTCATCGATTAACTGATGAGGGACGTAAATTCGCTTGGACTAACGAGTGCCAGTTAACATTTAACACGCATAAAACATGTTTCACTTTGATGTGGTTTTGTTCTCTGAGCTGGATGGTTAGTTTGAGAAGCTTTCATCACCTTACTGGGTGACATCTTCAGCGCATACTTCAATTTGAAGTGAGCTTTTAGATTTCTCCACGAGTTTATTAATTATCTCTCCTGGTGACCTTGGACGTGATTGGTTGTTTGTGTGTGTTTTCACACCATCTAGGTTACTTGTATTGGAACCGGTTGTTTCTTTGACTTGAATTTTGACCCTTTGTCTGTGAAGTTTCTTTCTTATTGGTTGATAAATTTTGTCTATGTCGATGTGTCTATTGATTGATGATCCACTGGAATGCCAAGCTTCTAAAAATTCTCTAGCATTCTTGTTATTTCCTTTGTCTAATATTTGAACGTTGTCCCAGTCGAATTGATGTCCGTGGTTGTCTGTATGTAGTGAGATATGAGGGAGTGGGTATCATGTCTTTTGACAGCTAGCTTCTGTTCGTGGATACGAAGACGAAGGGGACGTCCACTTTGGCCGATGTAGTGTTTTTCGCAGTTGTTACAGTTTATTTTGTAGATGATGTTGGTTTTATCTTCTTTCGCTGTTGAGTCTTTTGGTTGACATAGAATTGAGTGAAGCGACTTTGTTGGTTTGTGTACGACGTCAACTCCTAAAGGTTTGAAGAGTCTTGTAGTGATTTCTGAGATATCTTTTATATATGGTAAGGCAATTTTCTTCGTGTTCTCCTTGGTGGCTTTTGCTTTGGTAGGTTGGCTTGGGGGTATATGTCTCTTGATGAAATCCCGTGGATATCCATTCTTTTGGAAGACGTCCATGAGATACTTTTCTTCAATTTTTCTTAAGGTGGGAGTGCTGCAGTGAGTCCTTGCCCTCTTGAATAGTGTTTGTATGCAATTCCTTTTGTGTGTTATTGGGTTGTTGCTGTTGTAATTCAGTATTTGGTCTGTGTGAGTTGATTTCCTACAAGACTCTTCAAACCTTTAGGAGTTGACGTCGTACACAAACCAACAAAGTCGCTTCACTCAATTCTATGTCAACCAAAAGACTCAACCCACTCCCTCATATCGCCTCACTACATACAGACTTTTCGACTATTACGCTACATTTTGGTCATAAATAAAATATCTTATTACTCTAAAATTTTATGCAAAGTGTTTGCGGAAATTATCACAATTATTAACCTTTCGAACACTGAATCCAAAAAATACAATCTTATTGACAGATAATACACATAACTCACTGTTTGGATTTGTGGAATTTTTAAACATAAACACATCTATAATTGTATATATTGTTGGATTTATATGTTCAAGTTGCTCCAAGTCAGTGAGTTTATGGTTAAGATATCATTTTAGTTATATGTACTGAACTATATTGCATGTTGTCTTATTGTATAGTTGTCGTCGCTTTTTGCCCTTTTTTCTGTGAACTGTTTCCTTTGTTGATGTTGTTCTCATTGTTTGTCCGTTATTTTCTGATTTTGAGGGGAGCAACCCAAAAAGTTGCTTCTCTCTAAACTTTTACTTAATGTAATCATTCTTTTCTCAGGCGTGAGGCTAGCAACCCCACCCTGTAAACAAAAATTGCTACAGAATCTTCAGTATGCTGAACCTCCTTGCACCAAAAGAAAAAGTCTGTGTAGGAACATGGAACGTCCGAACTATGTACGAGACTGGAAAAGCTGCCCAGATCGCCAACGAGATGAAAAGATACGGAATACAAGTGCTGGGAATATGTGAGAGCAGATGGAATGGGAGTGGACTCACCAAATTGTCAACAGGTGAGTCAGTGATCTACTCCGGTCACCCAGAAGATAACCACACGCACACCGAGGGCGTGGCTATCATGATGTCACCAACGGCAACGAAAGCCCTGATACAATGGGAGGCGATTTCGTCCAGGATAATGACCGCCAGGTTCAACTCCAAAGGAAGGAAAGTGTCAATCATACAATGTTATGCACCCACAAACAACGCAGACCTCGAGAAGAAAGAAGAATTCTACAGGCAACTACAGGCAACAATGGACAATACTCCAGCTGGCGACATGAAAATACTAATGGGAGACATGAACGCCAAACTGGGACCAGACAATACGGGAAGGGAACTCATCATGGGTAGAGAAGCTCTAGGAGAAATGAATGAAAACGGAGAACTCTTCGCCGACTTCTGCGCCTTCAACGAACTGGTGATTGGTGGCAGTGTATACAAGCACAAAGATATCCACAAGGCTACATGGGTGTCACCAGACGGGCAAACCAAAAACCAAATCGACTTCATCTCAATCTCAAGGAAGTGGAGGCGCAGCCTACTGGACACAAAAGCAAGAAGAGGAGCAGACGTTGGCTCAGACCACTATCTCGTACAAGGGACAATCCAAATCAAATTAAAAGCTTTCAGGGAATCAGGAGCTGCAGATAGACCACAAGCCAAGTTCAACACTCAAAAGCTGAAGGACCAGGCTACAAAGGACATCTTCATTGCAAGCATAAAGGACAAAGCCGAGACACAAATCAACACTAGCGAAGAGGTCGGCGTTGAAAAGCACTGGAACAACTTGAAAACGGTGTGGAGCCAAACCTGCATAGAAATTCTAGGCAGAAAAAAGAGACAGGACAAACAGTGGCTCACTACGGACACTTGGAAACTAATAGAAGAGAGAAGGACAGTGAAGCAAAAGATTATCCAGTGCACGGACGAGCAACAAAAACAGGAGCTGAATGCAAGCTACAATACACTGAACAAAAGAGTGAAGAAAAGTGCCAGGGAAGACAAAAGAAAATATTATGAAACCATGGCAAACGAAGCAGAACAAGCTGCAGGCAAAGGAGACCTCGCCACACTCTACCAAACAACTAGGAACCTTTCGGGCAAACGTTCGACACAGATTAAGCCAATAAAGGACGACAATGGAAAGTCAATCACCAAAGAGGTGGAACAGAGAAAGCACTGGGTTGAACACTTCAAAAGACTTCTAAATCGTCCGCCACCTACAACACGTCCAGCAATACCAACAACGGAAGCAGAACTACCAGTGAACACTGACCCCCCGACGAAATCAGAAGTCCTGAATGCAATCAAGATGCTTAAAACTGGGAAAACACCGGGACCAGATGGAATCCCAGCAGAGGCTTTGAAAATAGACCCAGAGACAACAGCGGACTTGATGACACCACTACTGGAGAAGGTGTGGAAAGAGGGCAAAGTACCCGAGGATTGGAAGAACAGTTACTTATTCAAACTTCCAAAGAAAGGAGACTTAAGTCAATGTAAAAACTGGCGTGGAATTATGCTTCTGTCCATTCCAAGCAAGATACTAAGTCGCATCATCCTGGAGAGAATCAAACAAGCCCTAGATGAAAAACTTCGTCCGGAACAGGCTGGATTCAGGAGAAACAAATCATGTATTGATCAAATCGCCACTCTACGGATCATCATTGAACAAAGCTTGGAATGGCAGTCACCTCTCTATCTCAACTTCATCGACTTTGAAAAGGCCTTCGACAGCGTCGATCGAGAGGTCATTTGGAAACTACTTCGCTACTACGGGGTCCCATCGACAATTATACACCTCATCCAACAGTTATACGACAATGCTGCATGCCAAGTAATCCACAACGGGAAACTTACGGAAGCCTTCGAAGTGAGGACGGGAGTGAGGCAAGGCTGTCTACTATCACCAATGATCTTCCTGATTGCAATTGATTGGATAATGCGACAGACAACGGCAACCAACGAGGGAACAGGCATAAAATGGACTGACACAAAAGACTTGGAGGATCTGGATTTCGCCGATGATATATGTCTGATTTCCCATAAACTGGAAGATATGCAAATGAAAAGTAACAAGTTGGCAGAAGAAGCATCAAAGATAGGACTTCACGTGAACATAGATAAAACAGAGATGATGAAGATTCCTTGCCAACATCAACAGCAACAACAGACCACAATAAGCATAAATGGGAAGAACCTGAAAGAAACAACCTCCTTCACCTACCTGGGAAGCATCGTCTCAACTACAGGCGGAACTGACGAGGACATCAAAGCCAGAATCGGAAAAGCAAGACAAGCTTTCATTACTCTCAAATCTGTGTGGAGGTCAACAGCACTCAGCATCAAAAATAAGATCCGGATTTTCAACTCCAATGTGAAGTCAGTGCTACTATACGGATCAGAGACTTGGCGAGTCATAAAGAGCATCTCAAACAAACTTCAAACCTTCATTAACAACTGTCTCCGCTCAATACTCAAGATCAGATGGCCAGAAAAGATCAGCAACAGGGATCTCTGGGAGCGAACCAATCAGGAACCGATTGTGAAACAAATAGGCAGAAAGAAATGGAGATGGATTGGCCATACGCTGAGGAAACCATCAAGTGACATCACTAGACAAGCCCTCGAGTGGAACCCGAAAGGGAGGCGGCGAGTTGGTCGTCCAAGGGTGACTTGGAGGAGGTCATGTGAAGAGGAGATGAAAGCATGTGGGCAGACCTGGAGCAGGGTGAAAAAGTTGTCAGAAAACCGAAGTCAATGGAGGTGCGCAGCTGAAGCCCTATGTTCCTCTAGGAACTAAAGGATACAATAATAATAAATAATAATAACATACAGACAACCACGGACATCAATTCGACTGGGAAAACGTTCAAATATTAGACAAAGGAAATAACAAGAATGCTAGAGAATTTTTAGAAGCTTGGCATTCCAGTGGATCATCAATCAATAGACACATCGACATAGACAAAATTTATCAACCAATAAGAAAGAAACTTCACAGACAAAGGGTCAAAATTCAAGTCAAAGAAACAACCGGTTCCAATACAAGTAACCTAGATGGTGTGAAAACACACACAAACAACCAATCACGTCCAAGGTCACCAGGAGAGATAATTAATAAACTCGTGGAGAAATCTAAAAGCTCACTTCAAATTGAAGTATGCGCTGAAGATGTCACCCAGTAAGGTGATGAAAGCTTCTCAAACTAACCATCCAGCTCAGAGAACAAAACCACATCAAAATCATCCACCTGAGCTACAAATCTTCTCTATAACATGTTTGACTTCTCCTCCTATTCTAGCATTCCCGAATACGCCGCCCGACAGTGGGCCTTTTATCCTGGATACTGATGCTAGTGCACACGCGATAGGAGCCGTCCTTTGACAGGCAACCGCTGACGGATATGCACGAGTGATAGCATATACTAGTCGGACGCTGGACAAAAGAGAGACACAGTATTCTACGACGCGCTGTGAAATGCTAGCTCTTGTATACTTTCTCACTTATTTCCGTCATTACTTGCTGGGGTGCAAATTTCGAGTCCGAACTGATCACAAGGTGTTTCAGTGGCTGCAGAACTTTCGTGATGCTGAAGGTCAACTCGCCCGCTGGCAGGAACGTTTACAGGAGTTTGACTTCACTTGTGAATACCGCTCTGGAAAACGACATGGTAACGCCGACACCCTCTCACGCCTGCCAGACTGTGAAAACACGGTAAATGCATTACTTAGTGCTACACCTGACATTGACTGAGCCTCTCTGCAAGCGGCAGACACAGAGATACAACCTATCTATTTACGACAACAGCACGGCAACAATAGACTGACGGCCAAAGAATTACAAGACCTGCCAGCAGCTACGAAGAGCATCTGTGGTAAGTGGGGTCTCCTTCGTCTGATTGATGATGTCCTCTACATAATGGAATTGAATTCTAAACCCCGACCCCTTGTTCCCAGCGCCAAAGTACAGGAGCTAATTAGCCAAGTGCACCATCAACTGGGGCATGCTGGTCAAAACAAAACTGAACAAGCAATCCGTCAACGTTTCTGGTGGCCGTTACTTCACCGCGATGTAATCGAGTTTTGTAAAAATTGTGATTTCTGTAACCGTAACAAACAGCCTACGCACACGCCTAGAGCACCACTCGTACCTATGCTAACGGAAGCGCCGAACCAGCGCGTCGGGATCGACATAATGGGGCCACTCCCAACTACCAAGAGAGGTAACCGCTATATCCTAGTGATGATTGATTACTTCACAAAATGGTGTGAAGTAGTACCTTTACAACGGCAAGATGCAAATAGCGTTGCCCAGGCGTTCATTGACAATTGGATTACTCGTTTTGATGCCCCCCATTCACTGCATTCAGATCAAGGTGCCGCTTTTGAAAGTCAACTGGTTCATCACATCTGCAGCGTATTTGGCGTTCGGAAGACCCGCACGACTGCTCACCGCCCAGAAGGAAACGGGTTGGTGGAACGTACAAATCGAACCCTCAAGAATATCTTACGTGCTTTCCTCGATCGCTTATCAACTGACGCTTGGGATGAGACACTGCCTCAATGTCTTCTGGCTTATCGTTCCTCCGTGCACTCCTCCACGGATTTCTCACCCGCGTTACTTCTGTATGGCCAAGAATTACGCCTTCCTATCGAAATCGGGCGTTGATAAAGCATATCCCCTATTTGAAGTGGCGCCTCTGGCTTAACCTTGACGGCATTTGCGCGGTTTCGTTGATTCGAGTTGTAGCTAGCCATCCAGCAAACGCAGTAGACGCGATTTCGGTGCTTATTTTGCTCTTGTTGGATGAATTCATATGAAAATTGTTGTTCGATATCGTTCTTGAGCATTTACTGATTGCTTGTGTGACAGGACGCTTAAATACATGGTTCATGCAATGATTATTTGGCATACCGAGTAAGCTTTGCGTACATTTCGATGACTGTCATTCGATAGATTTCCTTGCAGCTTGGCGGAAACCTGTACTCGATCTCGAATTTCCCTATCAGCTGTTGTGCAGTACCTATTACTGTTGCAGGAACCGAAATATGATTGATATCGAATTCGTGCATCCTTCCGCACTTTCGTGTGGTGTTTTGATGGCTGAAAGTCAATGGGATGCATAGATACAAGGGAAAATTAGTGTTCACGAATGGGCAGAAACTGCGATATGTTTTGCGATAACCTACAACATTCACTGTTTTCTGCCAAAATTTTTAAATGATTTAAATGCACACTGCAACATTTTAGTAATTTGGTGGATTTCAATACCATTCTCGTGATCAGGTACGTAAAGACATCTGTGGTGTGCGTCATTTTGTTCTATTATTGAGTTTGGTTTCATAAACTTCCGATTTTTGTTATTGCCCTGACGCCAAATTATATGCGTTTGTTCAAAGTTAATTCACAAAATTAATTTGAAACCACGTAGAAGTAGTGTCCGACATCTCTTAAAGCTATGGACGTAAGGTTTAGAAGCGGCTGCTGTATCCATTTAGGGGGGACTCATCGATTTCTGCAAGTAAGGGCTACGCATCATGTTTCTAAATGCCCCCAGAAGCAACAGAATCTTCAGAAGCCATTATTGGGGTCCCAGCTCCTCTATTTCGAAACATGTTATATGGACAGAACATAAAATTGACGTTTGCACATTTTTTTAAACCTATCTGTAAAACGTGTTTGGATTGGGTCCTAAAGTTTGTGGAATCCGAAGTGTGATTCGGAAGTTTAAACCACTTTTGTGAGTTCCAAAACTATTTGTCATCACACAAAACCTTCTTTGTTAAACTTGGTTTGGATACCAGTCAGGGTAGATGTACTAATACCTGTTATTTGGTTTAGTGATGTTCATTGTTATTTTGACCTTCGATATGTGATCTTAATTCGACGTGAATTTATTTTCTGACCTCTTAACTGTATTAATTTCATATGTATTCCTATGACAAGTCCATGCGTGACCATATTGTCCAAATTGTGTTGCACAAATACAACAATGCACGACTCAGACAAATTACGTCGTATTACTTCGTCTAAATATCCACTTGTGTCAAAAATAGTAATTGATGTAATCGCATATTGATATAAACTTTCATTAATTCTTACTTTGGTATCTCGTTAATATTATATTGGCAGTTATATTCATGTATACATGCTGTGCACCCTTTTCTTAGGTAATCTGTAGTTCCAGTGACCTCGTTGGATTCGTTGCTGAAGAAAGTGGTTTCCAGTACCGTTGATTTTGTATTTTGTGTCGAATCACTAATAAATATATTCCCTATACCTCAAATAGACATTCTACTTGTTAATAGTCACCACTAACTTTATAGAATGTTGTGAGCTACAGAGTTAGGGTCATGTGTTGTATTGAGTAGTGCGTTTAGAAGATGCTACCGCCTCTGAGGTATATTGTCGTCAGTATGGAGTGCATTCTCGTTCTCGTGATAAATCTGTTAGCAGTGATTATTATTAGTACCTATAATTCGTAAGGATGGTATATAACGAAACGTATTAATTCAGTAGTCAAAGGTTAGAACTATCCGTTAAAATTGAAACAGGTGCTCATGAATGGGAAAACTGATTAATCGAAAGTTGAAACATCACGTAAGTGATAAAGTCATTAGCATTGTTTACATGCGAATAGTTAAGGTTATTTATTTAAAAACGATGGCTACTCGTTGATGGTTTGAGGGATATTTCGTTTGATAGGAAATAGGTGCGACATTAACTGAAAAACAGTGTAACTGGATAAGCAACATCAACTGGCCAGTATACAAATATTTTGAAGTAAAACACGATCGGGCAAAGTATTTCGAAGACAGGAGTAGAGCAGTCTTCTGAAACTATTAATTTAGTGAGCAACTAAATTTGTCTTTAAATTAAGACTGAAAGTAAGCGGCATATTGGTAGGCTAAACGATTATCATTATTCGGTTTCGTTAGAATAAGTATCCGAGTACTATTTCACTCATCATTCTGTCTTTTGAATAACTTAGTAATATGGCGTTTACTTTCGGATCCAAATTACTAAGTAAAGGTTAATATCCCTAATATGAAATTGTCGCCAAAGTAAGTAAATATGTTCATATCTAGAAAATACTAAGGTTTGGAGTTGTTTTTTCTACTACCACAACACCAGGTGACTCACCAATTAGTCACAAAGTAAAACTAGGTCTGTCCAAGACAGTCTGCTCTTGACTTCTAGGTATCGTGAAGGATAAACTATGCCCGTAGGTTAACAGGATTAGACGCATGATGTCAATTCGAAACTAGGTATCTATGTTTCGCAGCTACAGAAAACACCATGTTACAATCTATTCCTTTAATCGTGTCAATCAATGTGACATCAGTTAAGACTAGAAAAGGAACACCACTGGTTTTCACAAAATCCATTTGTGTTCCCTAATATAATGTACATTCCGTAATTATAGGCAAACCACGAAACGCACCAAGTCATCACGTATATACGAACAAAAATTCAGCGTACAAGGTAGGGTGGATTTAAAGGAATGCCTACTCGATATGGCTCAGAGTTCATGTGAAGTGACACATGCCTACATCTGAAGGTGCGTGTATAAGGTATATCGCATTTCCTCAGCCCTTCGTCTAAGTGACTCAGTGGGTCGCCTCCATATTTGACAAATGCTTAGTCCATGAATTCTACTTGTACCTGTAAAACACAAAGAATACCCTGCTGGGATATGGTGCTGTGTTACACTAGAGTCCCTCAGTTTACAGGTAAATCACACTTAATATCAGTATTGCGGCTTTTAGTTGAAAAAGTCATTCGACTGTGTCACAGATGCTTTTGGCTGGATTCCTCAGTACCAAGTATTGTTCCCTGAGAGTGCATTGAAGAAACCCTGCGGGACGATATTGAAGCTTTGCCGAAAATTGAATAGAAGCATTTCACTCATACAATATGTATACAGTAAAGAATACACTCTTAACTCACTGCGCTCAGCCCTACATCACCCTATAAAATTCTCTTGCTTGGAAATGAAACATGTACATATATATTGTGTCGTTAACTTCAGATACACATTAATATCTAAATTTCATACGCCTTCTGTTTCACTACTCTATGTAATAATAGTTTGACAGTTATTTACGAATGCAGTAATAAGTAGTTCATGGGCCACGAGTAGCACTTGGTATTCAGCAGAGGTAATGGGCACTTAGTGATTGTAATTTAGAGAACTAATACGACAAGGTTGGCTTTTTTCTAATATATACGCACCTATCAACGCAATGAAAAGATAATGACGAATTGTTATCACAAGCATTCTATTTACTATGGAGGGAATGTTATTACAAGCCAACATCACAGTAACATGTACAAGTCTTGCATGTCATTGCATCAGTAATATTAGCACACTAATTGTATTACGGCCAAGTGTAAATGATTTAAAGGCATCGTAACAATAACTTTGCGGGAGGTAGATGTATTGAAAGACTGCTTGCAGACACTATGTACGACGACATCTAGCAGAATGTCTACGAAGACTGACAACCTAAAATGAGGAAGATAAAAATGAAACAGTTGGGTGACACATTATGGATAAGATGAATATTTTTGATATGTGTGTAAAACTTGGGCAATATGGTAGAGTATAACTACATTATGGATACGACTTTATTTTGATAAATCACACAGTGTTGTACAGCAATATTATCTGATGACGTTTCGAGCACAAATTATTGCTCATAATCGTATCAAGTCAGTCACACAACTTTTTGCCTCATTCATACACATGAGTATTTTAGTTAAGCGTACTACAGGGATAAAAGGTCACTCATCTCATTCACTTCTATTCACACTAATTCTTATGTCCGTGTTACTGACTTTTGGTTTATGTTTTCCTCTTCGGTGCACTTTATCTGGACAATTTAAGGAATTAGGAAGTGCATAGAATACTTAGGAAACGGTATGAATAATCGTTTAAGCTAATTAACACTAGGTAGTTGTGACACTACGCATCTGCAGTGACAAAGCTGACTGACTGAGTTTTAACATGGAAATGAGCACAGAAGTGTAGCAGTCCAATTTATGACGTTCCACACTTGAAAATATTATATTTAGTTAGTTTTTATAATTTATAATAATTTTTATAATAATAATTTTTTTTTATAATAATTTATTTTCATATAAACATAAATTTACATGAAAATGCATTCCATTTTTACAGGCACGATCAAGGATGATATAATGTCAAATCTTAAATTGTCTACAAGTTAATAATGTTTCAACAGTTAAATATTTGATATATATATAAATACACATTGTCTGAACTAGGCTGTATAGTTATTGAATTGTACAGTTGTCCTCCAGGTTGAGCGGGAAAATCGACTTCGTTTCGTTTTCATCCCGTGGCTGTAGGCATACGATAACCAACCAATATTGAGATAAGTACAACGTTTACAAGGAATTGGAAGCTGTTTTAGTAAAATTAAAGTGCTGAGGTGAAACATTAAAGTGTAATAGATTAAGTGAGTGAAATATATCATTAATAAACACATTTATATAGAAAACAGAATGGGGAAGTAATTAATCCTTAGGCCGACAACGTTCATTTGCAATGTATAATGAAACCAATATATTTTATACTATCATCATGTCCACTTTTGGCTTTAATACAATTATTTTTAAGCCAGTTGTTTTTATTTCATGTCTTTTTTTCTATTTGGTGCACAACCGTACCCTCCAGAGAATAGGAATAGAATAAGTCGAATCAAATTCATAAAGAGCTATAAAATGTTAGGCTTAATGGAATATAATGAGAATCAAGTAAAGACGTTATTAGAAAATAAGTGAGACAAGATATTGTGAAGTGGTATTTAAAGATCTGACAATGGATAGCAAGTTAATTTATAAGATGCCCCATAAATCTGTGCAGATCCCACGTGGTCGCATCTCAACAATAGGCTAAGCGAATGGTATATATTTAAAGGTAGAAGCATTATCTGTCAAGGCGTTCACTATTATCTTTTTCAAGATAAAGATCTAAGCCCTCATAAAAATCAGAAATATCTCGAGCCTTTAATTTGTATATTGCTTTTCCTGCAGAATGGGGCGATTCACCTTAGTGACCACCACCATATCTACTGATCAGCTAGCGCCACCCTCCCTCCTTGAGCAATAATAATAAGCAAAACATATTTCATCAGATGTGTTTCGACTTCGCATTTGGGCTAAGCGATAAAATTAACTAACTCATGAGATATAACGAGAAAGAGTGTGAGAGTTATCTCGGGTAAGAGGAGAAATTATTGTAAGATCACTTTTTTTCAGTTAGACAAGAACTAAATGGGAAAATACGATTACCATTTGTTGACATTTTGCCTATTTTTATCCACGTTTTAGCATTTCACTATATCTGGACTATAGAACATTCTGACAGACTGACTTTCAACATAGAAGCTTGCACACAAGTGCACCCGCTTAAGTTAGCACATTCCATGTAGCACACAAAGGTAGAAGAAAAAAGAAATTAAATGTCACTATAATGAGCATAAATGTGATGAAAAACAAACTGTCATATGGAAAAAATATAAGGGTTGCTCAGATATGTGAGATTACACACAGTGAATGCATCTGTGTCATTAACAACGTTTGGAATCACATTTCTACTTAACACTAAACTTAACCCCAATATTACTCACCATATTAGACTACTTAACACAGAAGAAAGGGTACAGACACTACGATCAAAAACCAGTAGTCTTTTCATATCTTCCAGTTTCAATGGTCACTTATCGCAGCCTAAGTGGGCAATACCATCAGCATACACTAAGTTGACAAGACTGTTCTCTGGTAAGTCCCTAAAGTGGGTGATAGATAATTCGGTTAATACATTTAGGATGAACGTGAACTAAAATAAGGACTACAGTTGTGGAAATGAGCCTTGTATTATACCCTTCTTGGAAATATCAGTTCCCTCATAGTTTAGTTTCAGTATTAAGTGAATGGAATGCAGTCTACAGATTCATGAAATTCACATACTGACGCGCTACTTTCCTAGAATCCTAGTTGACGTCTCCTCAAGAAAGTGGGAGATGAGCATTGCACTTCTGTAAACTCAGTAGGCTGTGAACTGCTGCCAATGAAATCGACAGCAATTTTTGGTATTACGTAATTCCGAAACCCATCATATAATCTTTGACACTGACTTCTGGTTCGATCAGATGAAGTTAAAGGCAAGAGCTGAGAATATGGGAGATGTTGAGGGTTAGATAGTATAGTTTTAGACCATTTATCGCATGAGTTTAGATGTCTTTCAACTAATCCATTAACGAGTTGACTAAATGGTACGCCACTTGCCCTAATGACAGCCTTAATACCCTGCACAATACGACATAGCCGTTTTTGAGTAATTCAGGAAAGAATAAGGGGGAGCAGTAAAGACCGATGCAAGAGTTAACAAATTGTAAAAGGAGGTTGAATGATTCCTGACTGTCTTGACCACATAACGTGGTAAGCTAGACTGAAGGTTTTCTTAGAAATCGACAAGATATAGAATGACCAAGAAAGACCAGAGGATAGAACTACTTCAAGGTATTTTATGTTAGACTTAGTTTCTGTTTCAGGGCCCTCTTTGATACGAGCATCTTGTAAACAACACAATTCTTGTAATTCACGCTTATGAGTGAAGGGAAAGTTAACTGCCTGAAATGTAGAGGCATTTAACGTAAGACCATATGCCTTAGACTACAGACAGGAAGCAGTTAGGTTTGCTGCAGTCACATTGTAACATGACAGGAAGTGAGACGGTCAGATCACCAGCGTATTTGACGAAGTTGCTCTCATTAGAAGGAGAAAAGTCATGTAAGACGAGGGAGAAAAAAGAAGAGGAGAGATAACAATACCCTGAGGAACACCAGCTTCAGCAAACGAGGCGGAATATTTACCCTAATATACAGTATGCTGCATTCCATTTGAGAAATGATAATGCAACCAGTCAACTCCTCAGGACCCGTGTTTTCACGACCGAAAACTTATTCAACTAAAGTCATCTATGTCCTGAGTCGACAACAACGGCATATGCTGACTGAAAGCTTAGCACAAAAGTGACAAAGCACAAAAACTTGCAAAGTAGGAGACGAGTCCCGGGTGAAAGAAGAGATTACTGAAAGGTATCTATTTTTCATTTGGCAAAGAACAAGATTAAGAACTACACCTATCATTTGTTGAAATTTTGGAGATCATTTATCAATGTTTCGCATTTAGTTATGCCTAGACTGTGTCATTCTGACTAGCTTTCAGTATGAGTTTGCAGAGAAGTCCACCTGTTTAATTTACCACATTCCATGTAGAACACGTAGGTAGAGACATAAAACTAAATGCAAGTTTAACGAGCGAAAGTGTGAGGGAGAATAAATAGTGACAACGAAAAACATGAGTTGAACAGATACGTGAGATTACATAGAGTGAATGCATCTGTGCCAGTAACAAAGATTTGCAGTCATATCTCTAGTAGTTCTTCCAGCTGACCGTCAACGATTTTATGAACCAATACCAGTTTTCCACTTGACTGACCCAAACACATTTTAAACCTTAACATGTGCTGGCCAGCATTGTCCCTGGAGGAAGGCGATGGCTTGATATGCCAGCACCTTCTAGCCATCTCAACCTATTCAGCTTCCCTACCTTGAAGACTAATATACCCTCCCCACCTAAACATTTATGCGTAACCTCAACAGCACTCGCCATATTATACTGCTTTACTCATGAGATAGAACGCAGACACCTGTAATCAAACACCGGTATTATTTTCGTATCCTACAGCATCAGGGGTTACTTCGCATAGTCTACATATGTAAAGATGGTTATCGGGAGACGCAATTATATCACTCATGAAGAAATTTAAATTATTTCACTTTATACTACATATTGCGCTGAAGAAGGACGAAAAGCTTCGCAACTAAACCAACCAGCTCAGAAAACACTACTAATTGCATAGCAACAAAATGAATATCCACCTATAGGTGGACGATATCATCAGCAAACTGTAAGTTGATGAGACTATTCCCTGATAAGTCTCTAAAGTCAGCTATAGACTATCCTACTAATACATGTGTGATTGAATTGAACTGTTTTAAGGATGACAGTTTAAGAATTCAACCTTGTGTTGCATCCCACTCGGAAATGTGTTTTATGGAGTAATTCGCAAACAGTATTCAATGAATAGAAAACATTCTGTAGGCCTAATGAAACTCATAAATTGACGCACTACTTTTGCAGGCAACATAGTGTTTCCTCAATAAAGTGAAAATCGGATATTTCGGCTGCATAAAACGAATAAGTGATATCCTGGCAATACCAATGACTACAGCAAGTCTAGGAATTATGCACTACAACATTTACTTTGCTGAATACTGCGGCAGACTTTACATAAACACTTGACAGATATCAAATTTATACGGGAAGTCAGTAAGATTTAGTAAACTAAAAGTACTTTCGGTTTCCATAGCACTTCTCCGTGCCGAATTTATACCTTTAAGGGCCTACAGAGATTAAAACTTCAATCAAATAACACTGACGTGGAAGAAATTCCATTCTTCAGTGCTAAAATTAATGGAAATAATCACGTTTTTTATTCTAAAAACAGGAGTATTCGTAATGTTTTACTTTATGTAAATGAAGTTACATACAGTTGCACTAAGAACTCAGTACAACTCAATGCACGATAGTATATATACAAATAAACTGAAAAATAATGTCCTCCTTGCCTTATTAACAACTTGTTCTTATTCCAGGATTATAACTTTCTTTCACCCATGAGCCTGAGTTATGTCTATGAAATCGCAATATTACATCAGTTAAATCTTCTTCCAAAACCAAGGTCACTTGAAACCAATAGCAACATAGCAACAAGCGTCATTGAGGGGATATGCAATAAAGTCGCTCCTGTATACAGCAATGAGGTCAATGTCTTGGCCTATACATTTAAGTATGCAGCGTAGAAGTTCGCACGACTCACTTTCGTGAGCGGGTGCTTCGATACCATGCACGGTTAGGCCTTTCTTGAGGTAGATGACTACTCCACCTCCTTTGCGGTTTAGTCGGCCCACCCTGTGCAATATGTATCGCTGTAGAGATATAGTTTCAAGCCATTGACCACTCTGTGAAAGAACCTAAATTCCACATCTATTTCATTCGAACTCCGTTTGAGCACCTTCTTGCGGCGACCTCGTAAATGTATACGTGATAAAGAGAAAATCTCAGAAAGAACAATCGCTAAATCACCCTTTAATATAAGGTGTGCTAAAATAAAGTTGTTTCACCTCCTTCGGCATGATTATGGGAAGAGATTTAAGTGTTCCAGCCTCTTATCATAGGGAAGGTGTGTGCGTCGGTAGCACAGTGGTTAGGACTCTCGTCTACCATGCGCATAGTTCGAGGTTCGATCCCCTGTCGACGCAAACCTGATGTCTATGGTTGGTCGGCAAAATGTGGGCAACCGATATCCATGCTAAAAATTCCATACTTGTACCAAAAATACGTGGGATCAAGCTCTAATCAAAAAATAAAAATAAAATACCACTAACTAATTTGGTTGCTACCCTCTTCACTCTTTCCAGGATATATGTCTCCTTTTTGAATTATGGACTCACCGCTTGTATGCAGTATCCTAGATCAGGCCTGACACGTTGTGTTGAGTACTTGGAACATTCTATCGTCTAATCGTTTGAAAGCCCCTCTAAGATCGCATAGCATTTAAAAGTCTTAACTAGGGCTCTATTACAATTTGATGTTGCTTTAATGTCATGACTTACAACAATTCATAAGTTCTTTTGTCCCCTAACATCTGGCATTTCTGTGTCCCCAAGGAAGTATGACGTGTAAGACCTCTGACCTTGGTGTATTACTGCACTTACCTTGAAATCAATTTACAGGCTCCAAAGGTTAGTCTATTTAGCTGATTTATCTGGGTCGTTTTGTAGTACCAATATATCATCGTTATCATTTACGGTTTTCCAAATCTTAATATCGTCGCCAAATAGTTAGGAAGATGAGGTAATAGTTTTTGGCAGTTCATTTACGTATAATAAGAATAGTAGGGGGCCAAGTACGGTTCCCTGCGGTACCCCACTTAATACTGCTTTTCACCCTGACAGTAGACAATTAGCCCTTACCTTTGCCTTCTATCCGTCAGGTGATCTCCAAACCACTCATGTAGACTTCGGTCCAATCCAAAACGTTTGAGTCTACTAAGAAGACCTAAATTAGATACCTTATCGAATGCTTTAATAAGGTCGATAAAGTTAACGTCTAATGGATGGTTCTTATCCCTGGCTTCGACCCAGTCTTCCCTAGCTAGCATAAAATTTGTCAGGGAGGATCGTCCTGATCGGAATCCGTGCTGGTCCACCTCCAGTAAGACATTTTGCTACATACAAGCTAACAGCTGTTTCTAATACCTTTGCTATAATGCAGGTTAGACTTACAGGTCGGTAATTGAATGCTAACTACGTGTTCTGCTCTTTGAAGGTAGGCCTATAAAGGAATCTTTCCGGTCCCTGGGTAGCCTAGTCTGGGTCAGAGACATCTGAAAACTTACTATAAGTGGAATGTATGTTATATCAGCCAAGGAGATTAGCAGTCTAGTGTGAACTCCTTCGGATCCAGCTGATTTAGATGGCTTCATTTTAGTACTCTGAGAACCACAGCATCATCTACACGATTGGGGGCATTTTTATTGCTATAGCAGTGACCTTGCTATACCCCTGAGTCGAACGATCAGACGAAAATACATCGTAAAAGTATTCCCAGATGTTTTCAGCTTTTCTTTCGTCTGACCCGTCCGCCTCTCCAGTACTGCTTTTGAGTGACGGTATACCAGCGATAGTTTGATTCCTGCGTCTAAAATTTGAGTGGCAGCAATCACATCAGGTTGCAGTCCTTCAGAAAACACTCCGAATTCAGGGGCCTTATTCCTAAGACTACTCACGTTCATATAGCATAATGAAAGATCTAAACGTTCACTCGACTTATGAACAGGGTCTGGGCAACATAGATTTCCGAGACCCCACTACCCGAAAGCCCAACAGTTAAAGGTCTTTATCGCCATTTGCTAGTGATACCCTTAATTGAGTCATGGCTTCTCTTCTCTTAATTTTGTCTTCCAGAGGCCAGTCGCACTTTATTTTTTCTTTCTGTCCTTAAACTTAAATGCTTTGCCGAGAATAATACTTTCCTCCATCTCATTCCCTGGTGCAATTTTCAACAGTCTTGGGAGATTTTCCGTTGCATCTGCATTTCGTCTACCAAATTTTACCACCGTTCTTATGTGTACTCCTTTGGTTTCTTTCAAGAAAGTACTTCACGAATTGTGCAGCTAAATACCTCGAGATGGTCAGCACGTTGGGCAGCTGGATCCACTTTCCCTGATTCCTTCAAGTTTCAGATTACGATACTGTGATTTGAATCTGAAAGTTTCCCAATCGTATTGCTGTTTACAGCCGTCAAGACCATATCGCTAAGCCAAGTCACTTTATCCTTCCTACGGTTCTTCAGGTCCTTAGTTTCGGCAGTTTTCAATATTTTATCCCTTCATCTTCTCGCTGGAACAAAGTTGTTCAATATCCAATATCGGTTTTACGAGCTAGTATAAACCAATTTGATTTCTTTGTGCTCGCTTCTTGATTGCAAGGTATAGGTTCCTGATCTTCGGTAAACTTTTGCGTAGTTCGTCCCGCCACTCGACTGTCGTAGCTTTGGTTGACTCCAAAGGGAGTAGTGCTGGGATTAATTATGTGTGATTCGTAGCATGAGGTGTGTTAAGACTGTTACTACTGTGAATGCAGTTGATCCTTTCGCCAGTTAGTCCTCCGGTGTTGTCGACAAGAGAAAAGAGATAGTAATAATAAAAATGCTAATAATAGATATAATTAGTGAAGTTATTCAGACTAAGAGACACAAACGGAAATAGGAAAGCGCAACAACAGTCAGCTGATTAAGTTTGAAGAATAATATGAATAGTATATACATATATATCGGTAATAATGTTAGTAGTTGTCAGGAGAGTAAGACGGGAGAGAATGTAAAGAAGTAAAGTGACGAGTTTAACTGTCTACCCCTGAATGTTGTATGCGATTTTGAGGGGATAGGCCATTTGGATGCAGTTCTTGTGTCGCTGCATGATTGTCCAGCCTTCGCTTAAAGGCGTCCAAAGACGGTGCCATGGCTACATCTGCTGGTAAGGAATTCCAGGGACAGCAAACCCACAGTGAAAAGAAGCGGGAGTGCACCGGGTCCTTGCCCTGTGGTGAGCTATCCTTCTGGGATTTCCACGTGGGAGCCTATACCTACTCAATGGCAGAGCACCTTTGTTTGGGTGATTCTGCTCATTTGTTATTTTGTAGGCAGAGTGAACGGGCCTAATTTATTCAGCCTTTCATCATATGGTTTATTTCGGAGACTAACCACTCCTTTTGTTGCCCGTCGTTGGACTCTTTCCAATAGATTGGCGTCTCTTCTCAGCATTAGGGGTACAATAATATTATGCACCTCAAGGTGTGGCCTGACGTATGTTTAGTACAACCTTAGAAAGAGATCAGGAGTGAGTGCACCTAACTGCCTATTTGTAAAGTGTATGACCGCATATGCCCCAGCTACGTTCCCCGCATAATTTATGCGTGAGTCCATTTTTTCCGTTAGAACTAGACCTAAGTTGCGTTCCAACGTTGTGCAGGACAAGCTTTCATTGCACAGGGTGTAACTTGCATTCTGCAGTCTACAGGTGCGCAACTTCACTACTGTGCACTTTTTCAAGCTGAAAGTCATGCCACTGGCCACCGCCCAGTCTTCCAGAAGGTTTAGGTCATCCTGCAGCCTATCTGAGTCCTCTGGACACTTCCTTGCCCTCCATATCTTTACGTCGTCGGCGTATAGGAGAGTCGGGCAGCTCAGACGGCGTGGTAGATCATTGATAAAAATCAAAAACATCAGTGGTCCTAGGATGGAGCCCTGCGACACTCCTGACGACGAGCTGTGCCAAGATGATCTCACTCGATTGACCTTAGTGCAGAATTGCCTGTCAGCTAGGTAGTTCTTTAACCATGACAGAAGTGGCTCACCTATACCTACCTGGCTTATTTTATGTAGAAGAAGGTCATGCCGAGCAGTGTCAAATGCCTTCTCAAAGTCTAGGAAGACCACATGGACTGGTACATTCATATCCCACCATGATGTCCAGTTGTCCCAAGCTGATAGTAGGTTAGTAACGAAGGATCTGCCTTTTCTGAAACCGTGTTGTGCTTCATGTAGTATATTGGACCTGTCAAAATATTCCCTGATGTGATCGTCAATAATACTTTCCAGTAATTTTGATGCCACCGAAAGTAGGGCTACTGGTCTATAACCAGAGGCACTATGCCTATCCACAACCTTGAAGATCGGAGAAAGGATGGCTCTTTTCCGCTCCCTTGGCAGTTTCCCCGAATCCATTGAGTGTTGGAACAAGTCGCACAGGGGTCTACAGAGAGCTTCGGCGCACTGTTTCAGAACATAATATACATTTCTTCCTGTTTATGCAGGAACATACCAATTGTACAGGCATGGATAAGTTATTATATTAATTACACATGATTTGATGTATGATAAATCTACAGTTTGGTTGTTGTTTCTGACATTAGAGTCAGTGGGAACAGTCTGCTATAAAGTCTGTTTGTGTAACACATAAAGAGATATAGAAATATTGTCTTCGCATTAACAAAAAACCCAGACATCAGATGAATGTAATACAAACATCTGGGAAAAAAGCTTGAAGTCAATTCTCCTATATAACTTTGTTGTGAACAGCACCCTTGGCCTGAAGTTTATCGATGTATTATGTTGAGATCAGTGATATATTTATTCCATTTTTCAGCAGTCTTATTGTAGTTTTAAAACAGGAAAAAAATTTGAACGTGGATGCGTAAACTAGATAAGGTCATGTTGGGTTGTTTTACTGCATCAAATGGTGCCGAGGTTGATTCCAGAATTCTCCATTTGCGCCATTTGTGTCTGCATGGCGGACTGTACTCGTAAGGTGGGTAAAATTTTGAAAACTGTTTGAAAACCAGTTGCTTCTTCATTTCAGATCATGAATACTCATTTACAGCATGTTCGCCAGCGTCTTCAAATGGTAGAATTGGATCGTTCATGGAATTTGAGTGGTTATGAGATAAATGGTCTGGAATCCATCTTCATTTCAGTTTAGATGCAAGGTTGTTTGACCTCGACCATAAGATAAATAGGAGTTTATGTACAGCAGCAGAATACCAGAGACAGAATGTATGTGAACATGAAAAGAACATTGATGTTATATGCATATATGTATGCATATATATATATATATATATATATGCATATGTCGGTTGTATATTATACCATAGTAAACATTTACCCGTATTGTAGTTGTGTTTTCACGTATTTATGCGAATTCTTAGAGTTTATTTAGTGTCATAATGTGTATTAATGAGTCTGGGCGTTTTAGTGTTCTAATGAATGATGCATTTTAGAAATAAGTGGTGGGTTCTGGTCGGGATAGTCATTGGGATAAAACATTTTATATAGCAAGCGTTTGAAGGTTACAATAGACTGACAGGTCCTATTTCTAGGGGTAAACTCTTCCACTGTGTTCCATACTAAGTCTTTTTATGCGTATATGCGACCAGTTTATAGTTTTTACAGTACTAAGGGTATTGAAGTGCGTTTTTTAGGTGCTGTAGTAGATTAGTAGTTTATTCGTTCTAGGAGTAAATAGTTTATTAATATAATCAGTAGAGTGAAACAGTCTGTATAGAGAGCGTTTGAAGCTTGTAACCGAAGAGCAAGTTCTGATATCTAGGGGTAGGCTATTCCATATTTTAGAATACATGACTGTGAAGAAGTTTTCACGGAGTGTTGACTTAAAAGAATGAGTTGTCACTGTGGAAGTTTGGTTACGCAGATCGTAAGAACCTTCCTGTGCGAATTGTATGTCCCTGTTACCTGAGAAAGATATTTTGTGAAGGACCTTAAAGAAGAATATTAGGTTTATAATAAGTCGCCTTGTCCAAAGTGGGTCGAGTTTTAGGATCATGCACCGTGAGATGTAGTCTTCCTTACAATCGTAGCCAAGCAGTTTTGAGGTAAAATATCGTTGGATACTTTCTATCCTTAGCTTATCACGTGTGCGAGTGCTGCTTATAATAAATGGACAGTATTCTAGTAGTGGATTGACACATATCTTCTACAGAATTAGCTTGGCTTCATTTGTCGTGAAGGTTCCTGAGTATGTATCCTAAGAGCATCCTCGACTTTCGAGTCTGTGATGCTACTTGCTCAGAGAATGTCAAGTCACTAGAGTACGGCAGGCCTAGGTCAACGACATTTCGGAGTCCGGTTGTGTTAGCAGATTGAAGCGTTAATTTCAGGTCATTTGAGGGTACGCCGAAGCAGATCAAGCCACATATGTTCAGATTAAATTGGAGATTCCATAAGGACGACCAAGCAGTCATTTTATCTAATTCCGTCTGCACTACATTCTCGAAGTACCCTAAGTCATCACATTGGAATGTATAAGCTACTTTTAGGTCACCTGCAAAGATGAATTGTTTACCGTGCGAGAAAGAAGCGCATATGTCATTGATGTATAATGTAAATAGGAGGGGTCCAATGACACTACCTTGTACTACACCAGAAGTGATTGGGCTAAATCTGGAGGTTACAGACCCGAGTTTAACTATTTGGAACCTATTGTGAAGGAATGATTTAAGCCATCTGTCAATCACGTCTCATAAACCGTTAATGCCCAGCTCTCGCTGCGCTCGGGCCCACGCTGTTCCTTGAAGTTTTCAGAAACACTTAGTAATAACGGACGCAAGAACCAAAACACCGATTGGCTGCTTGAGATTTCTTTATTGTTACACCAACATATAAAAATAATAACTGAACTAAGGTCTGTGAACAAATATTACAATAATAAATCATAGTATTACTTCTGACGATGTTTCACTCTTCTTTCTGAACAGCGACCGATGAGACGATGACTGTCGTATTGATGCCTCCGCGAAAATTGGGGAAGTTGATTTTGAGCAAACAACCAAGAATTGATCGTTCAATCTTCAAATCCATTGACACCATCTGTCAGTTACGTCTCGTAAACCGTTAATGCCCAGCTCTTGCTACGCTGGGACTCACGCTGTTCCTTGAAGTTTCTCAGAAACGCTTAGTAATAACGGACGCAAAAACCAAAACACCAATTGGCAACTCGAGGATTCTTTATTAATTAATAAATAAATAAATAGATTTATTCTCATGATAGAGTACATGAGGGACGCCAGTTTACAGGCATCATCAAATTGTTACACAAATAGGACCATATTATTCAGTCACCGTTTACAGTCGATAGAAAAATATGTTTTACATGTACACTGAAGATTATACTTACACTTGATAAATGTTGATTCCAGTAGTATAAAACATCCTGTCAATCACGTCTCATAAACCGTTAATGCCCAGCTCTCGCTGCGCTCGGGCCCACGCTGTTCTTCGAAGATTTTGGAAACGCTTAGTTATAACGGACGCAAAAACCAAAACACCGATCTGCCGCGTGATATTTGTTTATTGTTACACCAACATATAAAAGGAATAAGCGAACTAAGGTTTCTGATGATGTTTCACTCTTCTTTCTGAACAGCGACCGATGAGGCGATGACTGTCGTATTGATGCCTCCGCGAAAATTGGGGAAGTTGATTTTGAGCAAACAACCATGAATTGATCGTTCAATCTTCAACTACATTGACACTCCCCGGCAAAAAAGGGATCCAACCCTTTTTTCCTTCACGACCAATACACGTTGACTTGGATGCCATTGCGAGAACCTGGGTCACACGGACAGAGCTGAAATGGAGAACAAACAGAAAAGCCAACACATCACAAGCATACCCACAGCACAATCTCACACATCGCTGACGACCTGCGCCTCCAAACAGAGACCTCCTCTTGACATCTTGCAACACAATCGCCATTTGCTAGAATGACTCTTGCAGAATGCAAAGTGACCATGGCAGCACCTCACGATACTCTACGCACATCCTCTTATCTATTCATTACCAATTACCACTGAAATCGCTTGTCACTCATTCTGCCTCAGTTCTAGTAACGGTGATGTATGCGAGCCTCAGTCGTTTACACTCTTTCTCCCCGGCGTGTGGGACCACAGCTAACAATTATCTCCGTATGCATTTCATTCTCAGCAATAGCCTAGCCTCCCCGGCGTATACGACCCACCTGCTGTCCTTAACATCAATCAATTCATTCACGGATGTAGAAGACTCGAAACAACTTCAGAAGTAATTACGACGAAAATTTTAACAAAATTACGCAATAACAACAAGATACGAAAACAACGAGTAAACACAATGAATCCAAAAACACCAATTGATAGGACACACCACACATATATACAAACAGTACACACAAACTCGCAGATAATGTCTCGATGGAATTCCTTTGAAGAATCGCAGGACTTACACCAGTACGCCTACAACCCTTCTCAGGTTGACGATTGTAATTTGTGGAATGTACGGACACACACAAGATTAACCAACAATTACGATATCTGGAACTCACACAACTATTTAACACAAACATATGTACAATCCCTACATCAAATGTTGTGGATTCTGACACGACAAACTACCGTTGAAGAACTGTAGGACTTACAGCAATACGCCTACATTCCTTCTCAGGTTGATGATCCAAGTGGAAGTCGTCCGGACACAAACAGAATTACCAACAGACAGATGACAGATGATATCATTTCAGTATACACAATATGAACATATGTACAAAATCACACACCAAGCACATTGGACTGCTCATTGATGCGCTTCCCTTTGAAGAATTGTAGGACTTACAGCAGTACGCCTACAACTCTTCTCAGGTTGACGCTCTAGGTTGGAAAATCGTCGCAGAGTTCATTTGCTAACTTCCTTCTATCAGCTATATCCTCAAATCTGAACGGAAACACGCTCATGTCATTGTATCGTAGAATATAGATGACCAACAAACACGACGTATCTCATCAACCAAGTATAGAAACAGAGTAAAATACACCAAACATAATAACATTCAAATAGTAACTTGAAACTAGAAATGCCTTTATTCGTGCAAGTCAATTTAACAATTACTCTCTCGTTTACACTTGGCTTATCCTCACTAAACTGACCATTGATATTCGTCCTTTCAAACAAACCGATACTATCATAGTCATTGGACAAGATACTTGAGTTGATGGGCGTCTTTTTCATTGTGGATGACAGCACCAAAGACGACTGATTGATATCAGTTGATGAAGTTAGCGGTGGCTCAAAAGCTGTTGTTGATGGACTTTCAGAAATTTGTCTACCTGCAAGACCACCACCACTGCCGTCTTTTACTATCAGCTCAGGTTTAGCACTAGCATCTGATGATAGGTGGGCTACATGCTGATCATTCACACTGACGGTCTCACAAATATCCATAACTTCTGCAACTGCATCTGCATTTATTTCTACTTCACGTTCAAGTTGTACAGAAACTTTATTTATCTTTGCAGTAGTGGGCATATCCCTCATCTCATCATGATCAACCAAAGACAAATCTGCACTATCATGATCATTATCACAAATATTCAATTTACCGTCAACTTTATTATTTTCAAACTCTTTAATAAAAAAAGTAGACAATTTTGGTTCCTCCTCACAAATCCTAAAAGGTTTTATAACTTCACTCTGACTAGTAATACCTTGTAAACTTGTAGGGTCAGAACTGCACTCTGAAGCAATAACTCTATTCTGTGACACTCTATTCAACAACGGCTTACCAGTTGCAACTACAGACTTCTTGACCGCACCGTTATCGTCACACAATTCGGAGTCAGGCCTGGAGTTTACATTTAGCTTATCACTGAACTTGCTCACCGGTTCACAGTTCACTTCTGTATGCACCTCTTGCACACGTGTAAAACACAACCGTGTTTCTCTTGCATCTTGTAACTTATATGTTGAGGATGTACTACGAAACCTGTTACACTCATTAGGTCTATATGCATTACTGGACATCATGGAGCCTTCTCGATATCCACCTCTCTGAGGCCTACTCGTCATCAATGATTGCATTTTCCTCTCAGACTGCTCTATTCTAGGGGTGAGATATAATAGACTGGCGAACTTGCTCATAGATTGATTGACACTAGTATTTACCAGTTTCAGGATATCATCAAACTTTGGCTCGATACCCTCATCCTCCATACGGGAGCTTATCTTCACCCACTTCCTTTGCAGTCGAGTAGGTAGACGTCTTGCTATTACTTCTAGTATAAAACTCGAGTTGAGGTCACTCATGCGATTCATCGAAATCATTGCATTCTTGTAAATTAGCAAATTATCTAAAAACTCAGTGAGTGCCTGGGAGTCATCCTGTAATTGACCACCATTACCCTTAACAGCTTTGAATAATTTCCCTGCAATCATCGAAGGTCTTCCAAACCTTTGACGTAATATGCTCATAGCCTCGTAGTAGCCCTCTTTTGGCTTCATAAACTTACAGCACTGTATAGCTCTTGCAGCATCTCCAGTGCAATACCTCATCAAATACATTAACTTCAATTCATCACTTAATAGAAAACTACTCAACATGATCTCAAACTCCTTTACAAATTGTAAATCATCAGCTGGGTTTCCATCAAAACACCGTGGTTCAAATTTAGGGAGTTTGATGTTCCTATTATCCCTGAACGACGAAACAGTAACATCAACCATGTCATGCTTAACATCAGACACATCGTTACAAGTGACAGACAAGTCACCATGACTTACTTTCCTGTTTGCATCCAAGACGCTCTGTCCCTTCTTTGACCCAGGCATTGTTGAACTTGACCCAATTCCCAAAACGTTCCAGATATTGCTTGTTCAAAGAGGACTTGACCGGCACCAGGAAAAATGAACGGCGACTATCCAAGCTTTCACCAACTGTTTGAATCCAACAGATCTGTTTCTATCGTCAGAAACTGTCAGCCACGTTTCGTAAACAGTTAATGGCCAGCTCTCGCTGCGCTCGGGCCCACGCTGTTCTTCGAAGATTTCGGAAACGCTTAGTTATAACGGACGCAAAAACCAAAACACCGATCTGCCGCGTGATATTTGTTTATTGTTACACCAACATATAAAAGGAATAAGCGAACTAAGGTTTCTGATGATGTTTCACTCTTCTTTCTGAACAGCGACCGATGAGGCGATGACTGTCGTATTGATGCCTCCGCGAAAATTGGGGAAGTTGATTTTGAGCAAACAACCAAGAATTGATCGTTCAATCTTCAACTCCATTGACACATGCTTTTCGCTTATGTACAATCATTTCTGTGCATAGTTGGAAAAATCCTCTAGATTGTCAGTGAGTGCAACACATCAGGAAATACAGAAGTATTGTCTTCGCATTAACAAAAAAACCAGGTCTTTGGTGGATGGGTTATAAGTGCCTGGGAAAAAAATAAAGCTTGAAGTCAATTTTTGTACATACTTTGTTGTGTGCAGAATCCTTGAATTATAGTTCATTGATGTGTTATTTTGAAATCAGTGATATGTTTATCTCATTTGATCTGCAATGTCATTGTTGGGAGTAAAATACATAAGCTTTAGACGCATTAATTAATGGATTTCTACTGCTTGTGGGTATTTACTTCTCGTGAGGAAGGTTTTTGAATTTTAGTTGTTCCGACAGGAGTTGTGGATATTGACTGCTCAGCAACATTACGGATATAAGTTCATCACATTATCTCAGGAATGTTGGGTTGTAGTTGGTGAGGCATATATGATGTCCGACGAGCGTACATCTGTCCATGTGATGTTGTGGTGAGTTATATCTTTTTCATGTTGTCGGTTTATGTCCATTTTATTCCACTTATTGTGTTGGGTAGAAGTTTTACAAACGAAACTTCTTGTCTGTTTGAGGGTAAGTATCTTAATCGTTAATGTTTTATCTAAAATTATAAATATAGGCAAAAACAACAGGTGTAGTATTTGAAGCTTATACATTAAATGGACCTATAATTTCGGAGGCTCTCAGATAGGAACTAGGACTACTGTCGTTTGCAAACTCGTGTAGTTTGTCGTTAAGCACTTTTTTGAAGGAGGCCAATGTACCTGCTTGACGCATTTCCATTGGTAGTTTATTCCATATCTGTGCATACCTAATCAAATAAAACTTTTGCCTGGTAGCTGTTTTACATTGTTCGATAGCTACTGTACCCTTAGTGTGTCTTAGTTTGTAGCCACTGTCATCTGAAAGTCGAATGCCATTAGTAGAGGTAAAAACTAAGTGGTTTAGAAGCTTATAGTAAAGTGTTAAGTTTAGTCTCAGGCGTCTTAGCCATAGTGTTTCTAATCCTAGGGTGTCACATCTAGTGGAGTAGTTCGCACCATTTTCGGTTCCGAGTAATTTTGACGTGAAGTACCTCTGCACTCCCTCGACTTTCAATTTGTCCTCTATGCGTATACTACTATACATGAATGAACAGTAATCAAATAAAGGACGCACACAAACCTTGTACAACAGAATTCTGGACTCATTTCTGTAAAAGTTCCTGAGTAGAAAGCCGATAAGTCTGCGTGACTTTGACACTTGTTTGGAGATATGTTCAGAAAATGATAAGTCATGTGAGTATTTCAGTCCTAGGTCCAATACAGATTCCAGTCGTAAAGTGCATGGCCTTGAATTGTCAGGTCAAGTTCTAAATTGTTGCAACCTATGCAGAGCCAGCCACATTTGTCGACATTAAACTGGAGTTGCCAGGTGTCACACCATCTATCCATTTTTTCTAATTCTTGCTGTATGGCGTTTACTGTTATTCCGAGATCTGTGTTCTTGCATTTATAGGTCACTTTTAAGTCATCTGCATATAGTATTGGTTTACCAACACTAAAGCATTCACAGATACTGTTTATATATATTATGAATAGGAGTGGGCCTAATACACTTCCCTGGATTACACCACTACTTACAGGTTTAGGCCTTGAGATTATCGAGCCAACTTTTGTTATCTGATTCCTGTCACAGAGAAATGATTTTATCCAGCTCAGGAGAGGGTCACATATCCCTAGTGAGCATAACCTGCTGACTAGCAGATTATGGGGGACTCTATCGAAGGCTTTTGTTATATCGAAATATAGCACAATTACTAGTTCTCTGTTGTCCCTGCTTCGTGTAACTTCATTGAAAAAGTCTATGTGACAGGTCGCACATGATCTCTTTTTGAGGAATCCGTGTTGTGATGGGTTGATAAGTTCATGTTCTAGTAAGTTGTCTGACACTTGGTCTTTAACCACTTTCTCCATTATTCGTGATATTACCGGTGTTATATTAATAGGTCTATAGTTGCATGCACTGGTTTTGGCCCCTGCTTTGTGCTTAGGTAATATGTATGTGGTTTTCCACACTTCAGGATAAGTTCCAGTTTCCAGTGACAGAGTAAATATTCTAAGTAACAAGACTACCATTTCCGTGCTACCATTTTTGTATATGACAGATGGTATGTCGTCTGTTCCAGTACTGCCATTTGACTTCAATGTCTTAATCGCTGAGTCTATATTTTGTATATTAAAATCTATTTCTCCTAATTTGTGGTTACTTTTGCAGGTCATTTGGAAATTTGGGGTCGGTGCACTCTGGTGTCATTGCAAAACCACTCACTGAGGAGTTCACTTATAACCTGGGGATCGTTGTATATTACACCCCTATGTTCCAAGATGCTTACATTATTGTCTTTACTGCTTTTTAGACGTTTTTGCAATATCCTACAAAGTTCCTGAGTTTTGGTGTTACCCATTAGCGCTTTATTTTCCTCATGTTGTGACTTCATTTTGTGTTTCTCTTCAAGCAGTTTAAGAGTTTCATGTATTTGGTTTAACGCATTAAATTCCTTAAATACATGGTATTTCCTTTCAATTTCTTTAGTTTTAGTCGCGTTTTCCGGTCAATAAATGGAGTTGGTGTCTTTAGGGCAGATTTTAGGGGCGCGATTGTGTCTCTTGCTGAGCCAACTGTTTTGTAGAAAATCTCAAGTGATACTTCTAAGTTATTGTTGATGAAGTATTCTTCCCAGTCAGAACTTCTCAACAGATCTGATAGGAATTCCCAATCAGCATTCTTATAGTCCCTATATTGATAGCGCACCGGGGAATTTTTAGGTGTGTATTTAGTTGTTAGTCGGAGGGGTAGCGTGCAGTACAATATGTTGTGATCACTGTTATCGAGTTTATTTCCCACCTCTATCGAGATGGGCTCTATGTTATGACAGAGGATTAAGTCAAGAGTATTTTGGTTCCTTGTAGGGAGGCGCGCGCACTGCTTCCATCCTCCTATGTCTATAGCTTGTAGTAGCTCTTCATGGATTCTTGGTCCTGTACAGGTATCCCAGTTTACTCCAGGTAAGTTGAAATCTCCACATACTACTTTGTAGTCGAAGTCCAGCGTGGCTACATGCTCTAGTATTTCTGCAATAGTTATATCAGTCATTTCAGGGCTATTGGGGGGTCTGTATATACATCCCACGAGAATTTTACTTTCGTTTGTGTGGATGCTTATCCACTTAGATTCTGGGAGTTTGTCAGTATTTGGGTTATTGAAAGTATTGGAGTTAGTGGATTTATAGGCATATATTAAGCAACGCCTCCTCTTTTGTCAACTCTATCGTTCCTATAGATGTCGTAGTTGTCTATTACTAGCTTTGTGTCAGGTATATCAGTAGTAAGCCAGGTTTCAGTCACCATTATTAGTGTTGGCCGTTCTATGTATGCCAGGCAGCGAAGCGTTGTTATTTTATTAAGGAGAGATCTAGCATTCAGGAGCATAATTGTTAGTAAACCAGAGTTATTGGAGGAGAGGTTAACATGGTTACTTGTCACTATCCCTACGTTATGTTTGGAGGGGCTCTGAGGTGAGACAGAGTCAGTGTGTGTACTATTTCCTGGATGAACTGTGCAGCGAGTGGGGCTATTGTTTGCTGCAGCCGAAAATAATCCTGTTGCATATTTTGACTATTAACATCCATGGGTCGGAATCTGCGTTCATCTACTGGTGATATATGGTCTGCCCAGCGATTTGGGTTGTAGTCTGCTAAACATAGAAACCCTGTATTAAGATAAACCTGGTAGTTGTACCTCATGAGACTTTCATAGCCGTATGCATATGTCAATGGAGTTGAAGATTGAACGATCAATTCTTGGTTGTTTGCTCAAAATCAACTTCCCCAATTTTCGCGGAGGCATCAATACGACAGTCATCGTCTCATCGGTCGCTGTTCAGAAAGAAGTCAGCAGTAAACCATCAGAAAACTTAGTAGAAATATTTTTTATATGTTGGTGTTACAATAAAGAATTCCAAAGCGGCCAATCGGTGTTTTGGACTTTGCGTCCGTTATTACCAAGTGTTTCTGAAAACTTCAAGGAACAGCGTGGGCCCGAGCGCAGCGAGAGCTGGCCATTAACTGTTTACGAAACGTGGCTGACAGTTTCTGACGATAGAAACAGATTCTGTTTGGATTCAAACAGTTGGTGAAAGCTTGGATAGTCGCCGTTCATTTTTCCTGGTGCCGGTCAAGTCCTCTTTGAACAAGCAATATCTGGAACGTTTTGGGAATTGGGTCAAGTTCAACAATGCCTGGGTCAAAGAAGGGACAGAGCGTCTTGGATGCAAACAGGAAAGTAAGTCATGGTGACTTGTCTGTCACTTGTAACGATGTGTCTGATGTTAAGCATGACATGGTTGATGTTACTGTTTCGTCGTTCAGGGATAATAGGAACATCAAACTCCCTAAATTTGAACCACGGTGTTTTGATGGAAACCCAGCTGATGATTTACAATTTGTAAAGGAGTTTGAGATCATGTTGAGTAGTTTTCTATTAAGTGATGAATTGAAGTTAATGTATTTGATGAGGTATTGCACTGGAGATGCTGCAAGAGCTATACAGTGCTGTAAGTTTATGAAGCCAAAAGAGGGCTACTACGAGGCTATGAGCATATTACGTCAAAGGTTTGGAAGACCTTCGATGATTGCAGGGAAATTATTCGAGGCTGTTAAGGGTAATGGTGGTCAATTACAGGATGACTCCCAGGCACTCACTGAGTTTTTAGATAATTTGCTAATTTACAAGAATGCAATGATTTCGATGAATCGCATGAGTGACCTCAACTCGAGTTTTATACTAGAAGTAATAGCAAGACGTCTACCTACTCGACTGCAAAGGAAGTGGGTGAAGATAAGCTCCCGTATGGAGGATGAGGGTATCGAGCCAAAGTTTGATGATATCCTGAAACTGGTAAATACTAGTGTCAATCAATCTATGAGCAAGTTCGCCAGTCTATTATATCTCACCCCTAGAATAGAGCAGTCTGAGAGGAAAATGCAATCATTGATGACGAGTAGGCCTCAGAGAGGTGGATATCGAGAAGGCTCCATGATGTCCAGTAATGCATATAGACCTAATGAGTGTAACAGGTTTCGTAGTACATCCTCAACATATAAGTTACAAGATGCAAGAGAAACACGGTTGTGTTTTACACGTGTGCAAGAGGTGCATACAGAAGTGAACTGTGAACCGGTGAGCAAGTTCAGTGATAAGCTAAATGTAAACTCCAGGCCTGACTCCGAATTGTGTGACGATAACGGTGCGGTCAAGAAGTCTGTAGTTGCAACTGGTAAGCCGTTGTTGAATAGAGTGTCACAGAATAGAGTTATTGCTTCAGAGTGCAGTTCTGACCCTACAAGTTTACAAGGTATTACTAGTCAGAGTGAAGTTATAAAACCTTTTAGGATTTGTGAGGAGGAACCAAAATTGTCTACTTTTTTTATTAAAGAGTTTGAAAATAATAAAGTTGACGGTAAATTGAATATTTGTGATAATGATCATGATAGTGCAGATTTGTCTTTGGTTGATCATGATGAGATGAGGGATATGCCCACTACTGCAAAGATAAATAAAGTTTCTGTACAACTTGAACGTGAAGTAGAATTGAACGCAGATGCAGTTCCAGAAGGTGTGTTTACTTGTGAGACAGTCAGTGAAGTTGATCAGCGTGTAGCCCACCTATCATCAGATGATAATGCTAAACCCGAACTAGTAGTGAAAGACAGCAGTGGTGGTAATCTTGCAGTTAGACAACTATCTGAAAGCCGAAAAAGAACAGCTTCTGATCCACCGCTAAGTTCATCACCTTGCGTCACTCAGTCGTCGTTGGTGTTGTCATACACAAGGAAGAAGACGCCCATCAACTTAAGTATCTTCTGCAATGACTATGATAGTACTGGTGTATTTGAAAGGACGAAAGATATTGCTCAGTTTAGTGAGGATAAGCCAAGTGTAAACGAAAGAGTAATTGTTAAATTGACTTGCATGAATAAAGGCATTTCTAGTTTCAAGTTACTATTTGAATGCTATTATGTTTGGTGTAAATTACTCTGTTTCTACGCTTGGTTGACCAGATACGTCGTGTGTTTGTTAGTCATCTATATTCTACGACACAATGACATGAGCGTGTTTCCGTTCAGATTTGAGGATATAGCTGATAGAAGGAAGTTAGCAAATGAACTCTGCGACGATTTTCCAACCTAGAGCGTCAACCTGAGAAGAGTTGTAGGCGTACTGCTGTAAGTCCTACAATTCTTCAAAGGGAAGCGCATCAATGAGCAGTCCAATGTGCTTGGTGTGTGATTTTGTACATATGTTCATATTGCATATAGTGAACTGATATCATCTGTCATCTGTCTGTTGGTAATTCTGTTTGTGTCCGGACAACTTTCATTTGGATCATCATCCTGAGAAGGAATGTAGGCGGACTGCTGTAAGTCTTACTGTCAGCCACGTCTCGTAAACCGTTAATGGCCAGATCTTCCTACGCTCGGGCTCATGCTGTTACTTGAATTTTCTCAGAAACGCTTAGTATTAACGGACGAAAAAACCAAAACACCGATTGGTCACTCGAGAATTCTTTATTGTAACACCAAAATATAAACAATGTTATCACTATGGTCTGTGAACAAATATTACAATAATAAATCAGAATGTTACTTCTGACGGTATTTTGCGTGAATTCTTTCTGAACAGCGACCTATGAGACGATGACTCGTGTATTATTGCCTCCGCGAAAATTGGGGAAGTTGGTTTCGAGGAAACAACCATGAAGTGATCGTTCAATCTTCAACTACACTGACACTAACAGTTCTTCAATGGTAGTTCGTCGTGTCGGAATCCACAACATTTGATGTAGTGATAGTACATATGTTTGTGTTAAATAGTTGTGTGAGTTCCAGATATCGTAATTGTTGGTTAATCTTGTGTGTGTCCGTACATTCCACAAATTACAATCGTCAACCTGAGAAGGGTTGTAGGCGTACTGGTGTAAGTCCTGCGATTCTTCAAAGGAATTCCATCGAGACATTATCTGCGAGTTTGTGTGTACTGTTTGTATATATGTGTGGTGTGTCCTATCAATTGGTGTTTTTGGATTCATTGTGTTTACCTGTTGTTTTCGTATCTTGTTGTTATTGCGTAATTTTGTTAAAATTTTCGTCGTGATTACTTCTGAAGTTGTTTCGAGTCTTCTACATCCGTGAATGAATTGATTGATGTTAAGGACAGCAGATGGGTCGTATACGCCGGGGAGGCTAGGCTATTGCTGAGAATGAAATGCACACGGAGATAATTATTAGCTGTGGTCCCACACGCCGGGGAGAAAGAGTGTAGACGACTGAGGCTCGCATACGTCACCGTTACTAGAACTGAGGCAGAATGAGTGACAAGCGATCTCAGTGTTAATTGGTAGTGAGTAGATACGACGACGTGCGTGGAGTATCATGAGGTGGTGCTATGGTCACGTTGCTTTCTGCAAGAGTCATTTCAGCAAGTGGCGATTGTGCCGCAAGATGTCAAGAGGATACCTTTACCTGGAGGTGCAGGTCGTCAGCGATGTGTGAGATTGTGCTGTGGGTATGCTTGTGATGTGTTGGCTTTTCTGTTTGTTCTCCATTTCAGCTCTGTCCGTGTGACCCAGGTTCTCGCAATGACATCCAAGTCAACGTGTATTGGTCGTGAAGGAAAAAAGGGTTGGATCCTTTTTTTGCCGGGGAGTGTTAATGGGGTTGAAGATTGAACGATCAATTCTTGGTTGTTTGCTCAAAATCAACTTCCCCAATTTTCGCGGAGGCATCAATACGACAGTCATCGTCTCATCGGTCGCTGTTCAGAAAGAAGTCAGCAGTAAACCATCAGAAAACTTAGTAGAAATATTTTTTATATGTTGGTGTTGCAATAAAGATTTCCAAAGCGGCCAATCGGTGTTTTGTTTTTTGCGTCCGTTATTACCAAGCGTTTCTGAAATTTTCAAGGAACAGCGTTGTCCCGAGCCTAGCACCAGGTGGGCATTAAAGATTTACGAGACTTGACTGACAGGATATTGGCTCACGTCACGTGTGTGTGTGAAGTTATTGAGGGGATCAAGTGTCGACCTTTTCTCATTATGTTGATGAGGTTTAACATAAATAGTGCGAGAGTTTGGACGAGAATTTTCGTTAATATGGTGCCTATATGAGTCCTGTTTAATGCTCCATATATCCTGAGGATCCATTCTACGTTGCATTCCCAAGTTATGTGCGTTGTTTGGCATGTTACTTCTAGTCCGGGAAGGGGTATTCCTTCTCGTATGCTGCGTGACGTCTTTGGGAATGCGCTTCGTTACCCATGCTTTGTCATTTTTTAGACTGACACGCTGGTTATTAGACTTATTTCGAGGGAGGTATGTAGAAGTCTGGGGCAGGACTCTGGGTTCTGTGGTCTTTTTTGCCGTTTCTACTGAGGGACTCTCTCGTTTGGATCCAGATTGAGTGTGGTTTGCCAGTAGTTTCTGGTCAGCCATAGTTTGTGCGTCTATGTCAACCTCATGTAGGCCAGCAGGTTTTCGAGATGTGCTCTCGTGCACTCAAAAATTATTGTAAAACCAACATATAAACGATGTTACAACTAAGGTCTGTGAACAAATATTACAATAATAAATCACAATATTACTTCTGACGGTTTACTGCTGACTTCTTTCTGAACAGCGACCGATGAGACGATGACTGTCGTGTTGATGCCTCCGCGAAAATTGGGGAAGTTGATTTTGAGCGAACAACCATGAATTGATCGTTCAATCTTCAACCCCATTAACACTCCCCGGCAAAAAAAGGATCCAACCCTTTTTTCCTTCACGACCAATACACGTTGACTTGGATGCCATTGCGAGAACCTGGGTCACACGGACAGAGCTGAAATGGAGAACAAACAGAAAAGCCAACACATCACAAGCATACCCACAGCACAATCTCACACATCGCTGACGACCTGCACCTCCAGGTAAAGGTATCCTCTTGACATCTTGCGGCACAATCGCCACTTGCTGAAATGACTCTTGCAGAAAGCAACGTGACCATAGCACCACCTCATGATACTCCACGCACGTCGTCGTATCTACTCACTACCAATTAACACTGAGATCGCTTGTCACTCATTCTGCCTCAGTTCTAGTAACGGTGACGTATGCGAGCCTCAGTCGTCTACACTCTTTCTCCCCGGCGTGTGGGACCACAGCTAATAATTATCTCCGTGTGCATTTCATTCTCAGCAATAGCCTAGCCTCCCCGGCGTATACGACCCATCTGCTGTCCTTAACATCAATCAATTCATTCACGGATGTAGAAGACTCGAAACAACTTCAGAAGTAATCACGACGAAAATTTTAACAAAATTACGCAATAACAACAAGATACGAAAACAACAGGTAAACACAATGAATCCAAAAACACCAATTGATAGGACACACCACACATATATACAAACAGTACACACAAACTCGCAGATAATGTCTCGATGGAATTCCTTTGAAGAATCGCAGGACTTACACCAGTACGCCTACAACCCTTCTCAGGTTGACGATTGTAATTTGTGGAATGTACGGACACACACAAGATTAACCAACAATTACGATATCTGGAACTCACACAACTATTTAACACAAACATATGTACTATCACTACATCAAATGTTGTGGATTCCGACACGACGAACTACCATTGAAGAACTGTTAGTGTCAGTGTAGTTGAAGATTGAACGATCACTTCATGGTTGTTTCCTCGAAACCAACTTCCCCAATTTTCGCGGAGGCAATAATACACGAGTCATCGTCTCATAGGTCGCTGTTCAGAAAGAATTCACGCAAAATACCGTCAGAAGTAACATTCTGATTTATTATTGTAATATTTGTTCACAGACCATAGTGATAACATTGTTTATATTTTGGTGTTACAATAAAGAATTCTCGAGTGACCAATCGGTGTTTTGGTTTTTTCGTCCGTTAATACTAAGCGTTTCTGAGAAAATTCAAGTAACAGCATGAGCCCGAGCGTAGGAAGATCTGGCCATTAACGGTTTACGAGACGTGGCTGACAGTAAGACTTACAGCAGTCCGCCTACATTCCTTCTCAGGATGATGATCCAAATGAAAGTTGTCCGGACACAAACAGAATTACCAACAGACAGATGACAGATGATATCAGTTCACTATATGCAATATGAACATATGTACAAAATCACACACCAAGCACATTGGACTGCTCATTGATGCGCTTCCCTTTGAAGAATTGTAGGACTTACAGCAGTACGCCTACAACTCTTCTCAGGTTGACGCTCTAGGTTGGAAAATCGTCGCAGAGTTCATTTGCTAACTTCCTTCTATCAGCTATATCCTCAAATCTGAACGGAAACACGCTCATGTCATTGTGTCGTAGAATATAGATGACTAACAAACACACGACGTATCTGGTCAACCAAGCGTAGGCGCAGAGCAATTTACACCAAACATAATAGCATTCAAATAGTAACTTGAAACTAGAAATGCCTTTATTCATGCAAGTCAATTTAACAATTACTCTTTCGTTTACACTTGGCTTATCCTCACTAAACTGAGCAATATCTTTCGTCCTTTCAAATACACCAGTACTATCATAGTCATTGCAGAAGATACTTAAGTTGATGGGCGTCTTCTTCCTTGTGTATGACAACACCAACGACGGCTGAGTGACACAAGGTGATGAACTTAGCGGTGGATCAGAAGCTGTTCTTTTTCGGCTTTCAGATAGTTGTCTAACTGCAAGATTACCACCACTGCTGTCTTTCACTACTAGTTCGGGTTTAGCATTATCATCTGATGATAGGTGGGCTACACGCTGATCAACTTCACTGACTGTCTCACAAGTAAACACACCTTCTGGAACTGCATCTGCGTTCAATTCTACTTCACGTTCAAGTTGTACAGAAACTTTATTTATCTTTGCAGTAGTGGGCATATCCCTCATCTCATCATGATCAACCAAAGACAAATCTGCACTATCATGATCATTATCACAAATATTCAATTTACCGTCAACTTTATTATTTTCAAACTCTTTAATAAAAAAAGTAGACAATTTTGGTTCCTCCTCACAAATCCTAAAAGGTTTTATAACTTCACTCTGCCTAGTTATACTTTGTAAACTTGTAGGGTCAGAACTGCACTCTGAAGCAGTAACTCTATTCTGTGACACTCTATTCAACAATGGCTTACCAGTTGCAACTACAGACTTCTTGACCGCACCGTTATCGTCACACAATTCGGAGTCAGGCCTGGAGTTTACATTTAGCTTATCACTGAACTTGCTCACTGGTTCACAGTTCACTTCTGTATGCACCTCCTGCACACGTGTAAAACACAACCGTGTTTCTCTTGCATCTTGTAACTTATATGTTGAGGATGTACTACGTATACTGTTACACTCACTAGGTCTATATGCATTACTGGACATCATGGAGCCTTCTCGATATCCACCTCTCTGAGGCCTACTCGTCATCAATGATTGCATTTTCCTCTCAGACTGCTCTATTCTAGGGGTGAGATGTAATAGACTGGCGAACTTGCTCATAGATTGATTGACACTAGTATTTACCAGTTTCAGGATATCATCAAACTTTGGCTCGATACCCTCATCCTCCATACGGGAGCTTATCTTCACCCACTTCCTTTGCAGTCGAGTAGGTAGACGTCTTGCTATTACTTCTAGTATAAAACTCGAGTTGAGGTCACTCATGCGATTCATCGAAATCATTGCATTCTTGTAATTTATGAAATTATCTATATGCCCCTGGCGGTACTTTCGAAATTGATGACATTTTTGCACGTGTTTGCTCTGAAGTTTATTTACTGCTTATTGTCATATTATTCTTGAAATTATGGTCCAAATTTCTAAAAAACGTTTTCGTAGAAACATAATTGTTTTAGATAGTGGCTTAAATTCGGTTATAACTGCATTACCGCCTGGTAATACTGTATCAACTACTAGCTCTCAAAATGGTTTGAGTGCAGATCTCACTCCTGTGATACAGGTGAAAGATGTGCTAGAGAACAAATCTGAGTTCTGTAAACTAATCCTCCTTTTGAAAGATATGCAGAGGCAAGTAAGTGAAATTCAGAAAAAATTGGATCAGTTTGATAGTATGTCACTGCCAATCTCAAATACCACGGAGAGCCGGTCTGATATTGGTCAGGTTAAGTGTTTACTGGATGTAACTCAAAATAAGCTTTTGAATTGAGACCCAATAGCCTGTCTTTTAGAAAGGCATCCTAAAATATCTCCAGACAACCTAAATAAAGCTGAAAATCTGATTGACTGCTTGGCTACGGAGGTGATGAAGCGTATAACCTCTTCTCACCAAGCTATAGTTTGCAACGTCCCAGATTCTCTGCCCCTGAAAACTGTAAGACACAAAATCCTGATTTGTTGCGGCATGGCTAGTGTTCCATGTGAATGCAAACGACTTCGTAAACAGTCTAACCAGGCTAATTGCCCAATCATTTTTAAATTCAGTAATTCCCTTGATGCTAGTAAGTTTACTAAATGTCAGGATCACTTAAGACTGAATAGCAGTTATAAGTCTATAACCGTAGCTCAGGATAAAACACTGTGTCAGCGCAGAATAATGCGTAGTAATAATCTGGTCACCTCCTCTAGCTTTGATTTACCAAATAAGGATCGTGCACAGCAACAGACACCTAGTGCTGAAACTAGCATTCAGCAAACTACACAACAACCACACCTGCCAATGGAACTAGGAACTGATTTAGATACCAGTACCCCTGTAAAAAAAGCCTCATCGAAAGATGTTAAAATGACTAGAACTTCTGCAAGTTGTTCTAAGAAATTTCCCCCCAAACGTAGTAACCTCACCACGATGAACAAATTTCGCAGGGTTGAGACTAATGATGGGGAAGAATACTTTGTATTCAATAAGCCTGCTGAGAGTAAGAATGCCAACAAACCATCACTTGTTACGAAAAACTCCTCTCGAAACATAAGTACATCTGGAGGTGTTCCGCATGCTCCACCTTATAGAAAGTTAGGCTCCAAGACTCCTAAAGTCTTGCAGCCAAAGCACCTTCCTTCACAATTCCCTTTAAGTTATAAAAGCAACCCGAAGGTGTATACCGGTATGACGAATAGCAGTTGGATGGGTAGACCTTCTGATGCTATGCCTTTCAACCGTCAACCTAGGCCCAACCTGTACTACCCTTATATCCAGGAACACATGGTAAATTTTCCAGGTGTCCCGAATCACTAGTACGACCCATGGAACCTAGAACCACCTCATTGCACACAAACTCCGATGTGCAGACACCCAGTCCGACCTCCTTTTCATTCATAAATTCTTGCGGTGCTGATGCACAAATAGATTTAGGTTATGGTGATATTTTAAGCCAGTTTGTAGTATCCCGTGACTTATTCACTATATTGCTAATTAATGCACGTTCCTTAATCAATAAGATATCTGAACTTAGGACATTATTATTAGTCGCCAAGCCCACTGTAGCTCTGATTACTGAATCATGGTGCTCATCCTCTGTACTTGATGTGCATATAGGTATCGATGATTACACTGTACACCGTGCAAACAGAGATTGCAAGCGTGGTGGAGGATGTCTCATATATATACATAGCTCATTTGTAGTCAGTAAGGTGGAAGATGAAACAATGAATAATGTACCTGACTCACTCTGGGTTGTCTTACATGGAGATAAGTACAAACTTCTCATAGGCTGTGTTTATCGAGCACCAAGCTCAACAAAAGAAACTGATGCGTTATTAGCTAAATCGTTTGCACACGCATCCTCGTTTAGTGATAACTGCAAAATAATTGCAGGGGACTTCAATCTTCCAGAAGTCAATTGGCTAACTAGTTCCGGCCCCCAACGCTTCGACGAATTACTTGCCACTATAGACTGTTATGGATGGCAACAACATGTCCAGACACCTACTCGTGGTGACAACATGTTGGACCTTGTTTTTTGTCATGACACAATCCCGGTCTCCACCTATGTTGGTAATCGATTTTCCAGTAGTGACCATAGAATGGTACTCTGCTCTCTGCCTTTCTCACCACTAAATACAGGAAACAAACAAGACTCAGGAAGCACAATATGTCGTAGTTACAAATATACAGACTGGGGATTAGTCCAAGAACTTATTCGACTCTGTCAATGGGATGACTATTTTACCACTGACTCCCTGGAGGCCTTGGTAACCCTGTTTTACAGGAATGTTTCCCTTTGTCTAGATACAGTTGCTCCAAAGAAAATAGTGAAATTAGGTAGACACCGAACTGAATATATTCCAAGGGCACACCGTAATAAGTTAAGGAAACTGAAGAAACAGTACTATTCCACTAAGGACATATCACTATTGCTCTCAATCCACGAGTCTCTTGAATCTCTCAAGCGCCTACGCTCTCAAAAGGACCTCGACGAAGAGTTAACGGCACTTAGAAGCACCTCCAAAGTTTATAACTTAACGGTACTTCTTAAAAAACGAATGCAGTCGGCGAGGGAAATCCCATACTTACTTCACGACAAAGTAATCTACAATGAACCTGCCACTATCTGTGAACTCTTCAGTCTGTCAGTCTGTCTGGATTCAACATAGAACTTGGCACCGAAGTGCAGCAGTTCGAGTTGCCACGTTCCAAATAGCACACAAGGTAGACAAGAAGATGAGTGAAGAGAATCAATAGAGTTTGACAAATATAAGAGTGAAACAGAATGGGTAATGGTAGAAAGGAATATGAAAGATTACAGAGACTGAATACATCTGCGCCATTGACAACGATTTTGAGCCATGTCACCTATTGTCTCCAGCCATTGATTCCTAGAGTCCCGAGGGCCCCAACCCGGGAGTCTGCATCTCCCTACCTGACTCAGTTTAACTGTCAAGGATTTCATGGATTGATGCCATGTTTTTGTTTGGCCACCACTGGCTCTTTTCCAACCTGAACCTATATCAGCTAGCAATGCCCGTCGGGGGAGGCGGTGGTTAGGCATGCGCAGCACGTGACCTAGCCATCTTAGTCTATGTAACTTTATAGCCTCGTCGATTGATTTTCCCTCTTTGCCCAACACTCTACGCCTAACGTCAACATTACTTATCTTGTGAAACCACCTAACGTGAGACAGAGATCGCAGACATCTATGATCGAAAGCAGTCAACCTTTTCATGTCTTCAACGCGTATTGGCCATGTTTCAGAGCCATAGAGAAGGACGGAGCGAACTGATGAGCAGTACACACGTCCCTTGGTTGATAACCGGATGTCACGCCTACGCCAGAGATGGTGTAAGTCAGCGAAAGCAGCTCGAGCTTTTCGGATCCGTGCTGAGATTTCATCGCCAATCAGTCCGTTGGTGCTAATACAACTTCCCAAGTAGGTGAAGTGGTCAACATGTTCTATCACTTCACTCCCTATCACTAAGTTAGGGGTTGACGGGGTCCAGTCCTGTAGCAGCATCTTACATTTTGCAGGGGCGAATCGCATGCCAAACATACGAAGATTGCTGCTCAAGGTGTTCAGAAGACTCTGCATTTTGTCAGCATCCTCCCCTAACAGGACTATGTCATCTGCATATTCTAAGTCCATTAGATTATTCCCTGGTAACAAGTCGATTCCTAAGTCACTACGTTCAGTTAAGGATACTTCCATCAGCATATCTATGATGAAGTTAAACAGAAATGGGGAAAGTGGACATCCCTGTCGGACACCACTGGTTGTTACCAATTCAGATGACAATTCCCCATAAGCCCTTACACGACTACGTGAGTTTGAATAGAGTGCCTTGATTAGTGCAATGTACTTTCTTGGCACTCCCTTCACAGTCAGACATTGCCATAGTACCTTTCGGTCCACGGAGTCGAAGGCCGCCTTCAAGTCAAGAAATATGACAATTGTTGGACGCCGAAAAGTGTGTCTATGTTCTAGAATCTGTCGAAGAGTGAAGATATGATCTATGCACCCTCTACCTGGTCTAAAGCCTGCTTGATTTTCCCTTGTCTGTTCCTCCCGAGTTCTGCTTAGTCTATGCATGATTACTGAGCCTAGGATTTTAGAGACTATGTTCGTTAGGCTGATCCCCCTATGATTATCACACGAGGACTTGTTTCCCTTCTTGAATATCGGTATAATAAGTGACTTACCCCAGTCTGATGGTACTGTCTCTGATTCCCAGACTTTGCCTAGTACCTCAGTTAATCTACAAACTAGTATGTCACCCCCATATTTAAACACCTCCGGAATAATTCCGTCGGGTCCTGCCGCTTTGCCTCGTTTCAAATTACTGATAGCTTTTGTAACCTCACCTACAGACGGCGGACCAGTGTCTATATCCCATTCGGGTACGTGGTGGATGGCGGGGAGGTTCAGTGTGGCTGTAGGCAAGTTAAATTGTTCCTCAAAGTGTTCTTTCCAGCGTTCAAGGCGTCTATCCTGAGAGCTAATTAAGGAGCCATTTTTCTCAGAAATAGTCTCACTTATGAATTGCCTTCTCCCACCCGATTCTGTGATGAGTCTAAAGAGTTGCCTAGTGTTGCCTATCGCCGATGCTTTTTCCATCTCTTTCGCCTTTGTCACCCACCACTGTTCACGGTCCTTGCGGAGACTTTTAGTAAGTTTCCTTTTGTGCAGCTTTCGCTCCTCATTGAATTCGGAGCTCGCCGGAATAAGTCTTCTAGCATCTATCAGTTCGGATGAGGCAGTCGAAATCCAGTGGTTTTTACTCACCTTTGGATTTGCCTTATTCACAGCTTTTACAGCTGTATCTATAGCTGACTGAATATTCTTCCAGGCTTCTCCAGGGTGAGCACAGCTGTCGAATTCAGATATGCGTTTAGCTAGTTCTTCCTCAAATAGGGATTTAGTTTCCTGATCGAGCTGGGGACGTGATGGTTTTACCGCCAGCTGTTTCCTACGTCCGTTCAGTCGTAAGCACACACGAGCCCGGACCAGTGCGTGATCGGTATCTACACACGTGTTCCAGAAGGAGCGACAATCTCCTACCGACCCACGCCAACGATAGCTTATTGCTATGTGGTCTATTTGTGTCCAGCGTTGGTTTGATGATGGGGGTCGCCAGGTTAAACAGTGTCTCTCCTTGTGTTTAAAGTTAGTGCTTACAAGAAACAAATGATTATCAGAACAGAACTGTAGGAGACGGTCACCGTTGTCGGTTCGCTGGCACGGAACTCCATAGGTGCCACCGACATCCTTCTCAGATTGACACAATTTCCCTACTTGAGCGTTAAAGTCACCAGCTAGAACGACTATATCTGAGCGTTTAGCCTTTCTCACCAAACTAGACAGCTTTTGGTAGAACTCATCCTTCGTTTCATCCGAACTGCAGTCAGTGGGGGCGTAGGCGGAGATTACGAAAAGGCATCGGCGAGTAGTGCAGTCCTTTCTCCTTCTTACTGATCCGTTCAGACGGACAGCACACATTCGGCTATCTACCGGGATCCAGTCAAGCAATGTCTTTTCTGCCCTAGTACTCAGAGCTATCCCTACGCCAGCTAATCCTCGTGAACTAGCTGTGGCATCTCCTGACACCCTCAAGGTGAATTTTGAAGATTCATCCTGTTGGCCAGGTGGGGTTAGGTGAATAACCACACTTGGGTCTTGTATGCGTGTTTCTGAAACACAACATACATCAATGGCTCGAGATGCCAGGGTCTTAGCTAGTGATGCTTGTTGTCCTATTTGGCAAAGTGTCCTAACATTAAATGCTCCTATATGAAATTGGTGGCGTGGCTTTAGGAGACTATCCGTGGTGGTTTTTTGGCTTTCGTCGTTTTTAGTGGACACAGAGTGAAGAGGGAGTGAGGAGCCATCAAGTAGAGGAGTTGCATCAGTGGAAGGAAGGCAAGGTAATAGAGATGAAGATGAAGACAAAGATAAGTGAGGATTAGAGAGGTTTTGTGTGCATTTCGGATTGTGAGGGCGTTTGTTACTTCCCGGCTGCCCACACCGTGGAAGTTGGTTGCGTGACCGCAGAGCCCAGGGGACAACTGCTTGAGGCCGGTCACACGCGGCCTGTTTTTGTTTGTTCTTTTTTGTTTGGTGTGCCTCAGTAGCATACTTATCACTCCCGCCCTGTGACACGGCAGCAGGAAGCGCGGTCGTTGTTAATCCGGGCCACGGCCGATCCGGCATGAAATTTTGTGAATTTGTTTATTATTATTATTATTATTGTATCCTTTAGTTCCTAGAGGAACATAGGGCTTCAGCTGCGCACCTCCATTGACTTCGGTTTTCTGACAACTTTTTCAACCTGCTCCAGGTCTGTCCACATACTTTCATCTCCTCCTCGCATGACCTCCTCCAAGTCACCCTTGGACGACCAACTCGCCGCCTCCCTTTCGGGTTCCACTCGAGGGCTTGTCTAGTGATGTCACTTGATGGTTTCCTCAGAGTATGGCCAATCCATCTCCATTTCTTCCTGCCTATTTGTTTCACAATCGGTTCCTGGTTGGTTTGCTCCCAGAAATCCCTGTTGCTGATTTTTTCTGGCCAGCCATCTGATCTTGAATGTTGAGCGAAGATAGCTGTTAATGAAGGTTTGAAGTTTGTTTGAGATGCTCTTTATGACTCGCCAAGTCTCTGATCCGTATAGTAGCACTGACTTCACATTGGAGTTGAAAATCCGGATCTTATTTTTGATGCTGAGTGCTGTTGACCTCCACACAGATTTGAGAGTAATGAAAGCTTGTCTTGCTTTTCCGATTCTGGCTTTGATGTCCTCGTCAGTTCCGCCTGTAGTTGAGACGATGCTTCCCAGGTAGGTGAAGGAGGCTGTTTCTTTCAGGTTCCTCCCATTTATGCTGATTGTTGTCTGTTGTTTTTGTTGCTGTTGATGTTGGCTAGGAATCTTCATTATCTCTGTTTTATCTATGTTCACGTGAAGTCCTATCTTTGATGCTTCTTCTGCCAACTTGTTACTTTTCACTTGCATATCTTCCAGTTTATGGGAAATCAGACATATATCATCGGCGAAATCCAGATCCTCCAAGTCTTTTGTGTCAGTCCATTTTATGCCTGTTCCCTCGTTGGTTGCCGTTGTCTGTCGCATTATCCAATCAATTGCAATCAGGAAGATCATTGGTGATAGTAGACAGCCTTGCCTCACTCCCGTCCTCACTTCGAAGGCTTCCGTAAGTTTCCCGTTGTGGATTACTTGGCATGCAGCATTGTCGTATAACTGTTGGATGAGGTGTATAATTGTCGATGGGACCCCGTAGTAGCGAAGTAGTTTCCAAATGACCTCTCGATCGACGCTGTCGAAGGCCTTTTCAAAGTCGATGAAGTTGAGATAGAGAGGTGACTGCCATTCCAAGCTTTGTTCAATGATGATCCGTAGAGTGGCGATTTGATCAATACATGATTTGTTTCTCCTGAATCCAGCCTGTTCCGGACGAAGTTTTTCATCCAGGGCTTGTTTGATTCTCTCCAGGATGATGCGACTTAGTATCTTGCTTGGAATGGACAGAAGCATAATTCCACGCCAGTTTTTACATTGACTTAAGTCTCCTTTCTTTGGAAGTTTGAATAAGTAACTGTTCTTCCAATCCTCGGGTACTTTGCCCTCTTTCCACACCTTCTCCAGTAGTGGTGTCATCAAGTCCGCTGTTGTCTCTGGGTCTATTTTCAAAGCCTCTGCTGGGATTCCATCTGGTCCCGGTGTTTTCCCAGTTTTAAGCATCTTGATTGCATTCAGGACTTCTGATTTCGTCGGGGGGTCAGTGTTCACTGGTAGTTCTGCTTCCGTTGTTGGTATTGCTGGACGTGTTGTAGGTGGCGGACGATTTAGAAGTCTTTTGAAGTGTTCAACCCAGTGCTTTCTCTGTTCCACCTCTTTGGTGATTGACTTTCCATTGTCGTCCTTTATTGGCTTAATCTGTGTCGAACGTTTGCCCGAAAGGTTCCTAGTTGTTTGGTAGAGTGTGGCGAGGTCTCCTTTGCCTGCAGCTTGTTCTGCTTCGTTTGCCATGGTTTCATAATATTTTCTTTTGTCTTCCCTGGCGCTTTTCTTCACTCTTTTGTTCAGTGTATTGTAGCTTGCATTCAGCTCCTGTTTTTGTTGCTCGTCCGTGCACTGGATAATCTTTTGCTTCACTGTCCTTCTCTCTTCTATTAGTTTCCAAGTGTCCATAGTGAGCCACTGTTTGTCCTGTCTCTTTTTTCTGCCTAGAATTTCTATGCAGGTTTGGCTCCACACCGTTTTCAAGTTGTTCCAGTGCTTTTCAACGCCGACCTCTTCGCTAGTGTTGATTTGTGTCTCGACTTTGTCCTTTATGCTTGCAATGAAGATGTCCTTTGTAGCCTGGTCCTTCAGCTTTTGAGTGTTGAACTTGGCTTGTGGTCTATCTGCAGCTCCTGATTCTCTGAAAGCTTTTAATTTGATTTGGATTGTCCCTTGTACGAGATAGTGGTCTGAGCCAACGTCTGCTCCTCTTCTTGCTTTTGTGTCCAGTAGGCTGCGCCTCCACTTCCTTGAGATTGAGATGAAGTCGATTTGGTTTTTGGTTTGCCCGTCTGGTGACACCCATGTAGCCTTGTGGATATCTTTGTGCTTGTATACACTGCCACCAATCACCAGTTCGTTGAAGGCGCAGAAGTCGGCGAAGAGTTCTCCGTTTTCATTCATTTCTCCTAGAGCTTCTCTACCCATGATGAGTTCCCTTCCCGTATTGTCTGGTCCCAGTTTGGCGTTCATGTCTCCCATTAGTATTTTCATGTCGCCAGCTGGAGTATTGTCCATTGTTGCCTGTAGAATTCTTCTTTCTTCTCGAGGTCTGCGTTGTTTGTGGGTGCATAACATTGTATGATTGACACTTTCCTTCCTTTGGAGTTGAACCTGGCGGTCATTATCCTGGACGAAATCGCCTCCCATTGTATCAGGGCTTTCGTTGCCGTTGGTGACAGGGTGGGGTTGCTAGCCTCACGCCTGAGAAAAGAATGATTACATTTAGTAAAAGTTTAGAGAGAAGCAACTTTTTGGGTTGCTCCCCTCAAAATCAGAAAATAACGGACAAACAATGAGAACAACATCAACAAAGGAAACAGTTCACAGAAAAAAGGGCAAAAAGCGACGACAACTATACAATAAGACAACATGCAATATAGTTCAGTACATTTAACTAAAATGATATCTTAACCATAAACTCACTGACTTGGAGCAACTTGAACATATAAATCCAACAATATATACAATTATAGATGTGTTTATGTTTAAAAATTCCACAAATCCAAACAGTGAGTTATATGTATTATCTGTCAATAAGATTGTATTTTTTGGATTCAGTGTTCGAAAGGTTAATAATTGTGATAATTTCCGCAAACACTTTGCATAAAATTTTAGAGTAATAAGAGATTTTATTTATGACCAAAATGTAGCGTAATAGTCGAAAAGCGCGCTGATAAGTATTTGGATTTGAATTTGGATTGAATTTGGATTTGGATCATGGTATTGGATGAGGTAGCTGCTTTTTGTTTAACCGCTATCCAAACAACCTGCCTGGCATGGTAGAACCTCAAGAGACATAAGTCTCAGCCAGTATAGCTTGATTAGGTCATTGCGGTGTTCAAGCCCGACCACTACGTCAAGGTAGCAGCTTTCGGTCATAGTTTTTCAATCTTCAATAAGTGGATCGAGGTTCCGACGCGTGATCCCATAGTGCTGAATTCATCTTCACAGAAAAACCAATACACTCACTCACTCACACACACACACTATTATTATTAATTATAAATGCACTTACCTCTATCTCCTCAGCTATCTCCCCCTTCAAAATATAACTACGGCATAATTCCCCTGGACCTCTGAAACGGATAGCCATTTTTAAATCATCCAGCATTTCAACAATATGACAGTCTAAAAATATTATCCCCAGTGGTTCTTTATCCAATTTTTTATCAAAATAGGCTAAAATATTTCCACATAGAATAAAATATCTTCGTTTGTAGGCTTTTTTCTGTGATTGGTTTGTAAACTTTAGTTTAGAAACACATATGCCTGGCGAAACCGCTCCCCTTACTATCTCTTCCCTTGAAAGCATTGTGTTCACTAATCAGTTAATAGTACAAGCAATTAAAAGCCTTAAACCTTCCACTAGTACGGGACCGGATGGCCTCGCTTCGATAATTTTCAAAAACAGTGGGTGTGATATACCCTTGTTGCTTCTTAAATTCTTCTCAATATCTATGGACACTGGCACTTACCCTAGTGAGTGGAAAACTAGCTTTATAATTCCACATTACAAATCTGGTGATAGGGCAAACGTCCGCAATTACAGACCCATAAATATAACCCCAGTTATCTCACGAATCATGGAGAAAGTTGTAAAAGATCAATTGTCAGACTACCTAATTAGGGAAGATCTTGTTACAAAGTCTCAACACGGATTTCTCAAAAATAGATCCTGCGTTACTTGCCACTTCGACTTTTTCAACTGCATCACTAGTAGTCGCGAAGCACGTAAGCTAGTCGTTGTTCTCTACTTCGATATATCTAGGGCATTTGACATGGTATCTCACAGTATTCTCTTTGAGAAGCTGTACTCTTGTGGAATTCGCAACCCATTACTGAACTGGTTAAAATCATTTCTAAGCAACAGGGTACAAATAACCAAAGTTGGATCTGTATTGTCTCATCCTAGGCAGATCTCAAGTGGGGTCGTGCAAGGTAGTGTTCTAGGTCCACTTTTATTCACAATCTACATTAACAGCATTTGCAAGTGCTTCACCTTAGGCAAACCATTCCTATATGCTGACGACGTAAAAGTCGTCTACTCCTGCTACACTCATGAATTAAGCGATATGGTTACTAAAATACATCTTGAACTAAGTAGTCTCGCATCATGGTGTGCCGATTCCTGTCTAAATTTTAACATTGACAAATGCGGCTGGATTTGTATTGGCAACAGTAACCTTGATCTAACTCTTGAAATAAATGGGCGAAAACTAGCTAAGCTCAACTCAGTCGTAGATCTTGGTATTAGATACTCTAGTAACCTAACGTTCGCTGAACAGACTGATTATGCCAGACGTAAAACGCGAAGGCTGCTAGGATGCATAACACGCAATTTCTTTTGTTGTGAAACTAGGGTTTTATTATACAAAGTATGTGTCCGACCTATCTTAGAATACTGCCCGTTTATTCTTAGCGGACTAAGACAAAATGACAAGCTTAAATTAGAGGGAGTGCAACGGCAGTTTACCTCGAGAACTCTTGGTTTAGAAAGTGGTCCGGAATACCATGAGCGATGCGTAAGACTAAGATTAGAACCCCTCTGGAAAAGACGCCTTAAGCTAAACCTTATCTTTTACTATAAGCTAACTAATCTTCTTTTGCATTCCTCCGAGCCAATAACTAAACCTGCCGCTGTGATCAGTTACAATCTTAGAAATCATCACAACCTAGCTGCTATGGAGCACTGTCAGACTTACGTGCGGTACAACTTCTTCTTAAATAAGTTTTCAGTCATTTGGAATAGACTACCAGCTAATGTGCGCGATGCAAACACACTTCCAGTGTTCATCTCCTCAGTCACCAGACTACTCAAAGATGACAATGCACTTTTGCGCCTGACTCTTACACCTTCTTTTTCACCCTACATAGATATTTTAAGTTCTTTAAACGTGTAGTTACAACAAACTACAATTATAAATTTTAATATGATTGGAACTAGATGATTAACATTTCTACACAGGACAGTAATAATATTAGTTTACACATAATATAAAAGTTAGCATAACGGGACTAGTTAGTTTGTGTACCAAAATAACCACAGTTACTAAACAGAATATATATGTATATATTTATTAATCACTCCTTAAGGACTCCCGTTGCTTTCTTTTGTGTTGCTGTTGTTTGTCTTCTTTTTTCTCTCACCATTTCAGCTTCCATTTGACTTTTTGAATGAGAATGAATAATGTGGATATTTGACCATTTACAATGACAAATGATCTGCAAACATTATTGGTCCAGTATCTTTCAGTTGCCTGGTTAATACCGAATTAACTTTCTCCACGACGCAACCTGGATTACATTTGTGGAATATACTCTTATACCAATGGAAAAGTATCTATTTGTAATACAACGTTACGATTGTAGCTTATAACATAACTGATCGTATCTGTAAAAATAGCTTCCTTATTACCCAATTTGGATATAAATCAAATCAAAAATAAGATTCGGATTTGTACACACCCAAGTTTTATTGAGGAATTACTTCAAGCTTTATTTTTTCTTAAGTATTTTTAATCCATCCAAAACTTACTTGGGTTTTTTTGTTAACGCGAAGTTAATATTCCTATATTTCATGACGTGCTCCATTGAATGACTGGTTATCATATTGTTCCCACAGACCTAAGACAAAAACGCCAGCAACCATGCAACTTAACCATGAACCAAATTTATGAAATTTATATGATGCTTATCCATGCCTGTATATTTGGTGTGTCCTACACAAGTAGGAAAAAATGTGTATTTTATTAAAACATTATTATTAATTATGATTGCTAATCGTATATGTAATTTATCATATTGATGATGCCTGTAAACTGGCGTCTCTCATGTACAAAATGAGAATATACTATTATTATTATTATTAGATGATATCAATTCAGTATGCACAATATGATCATATGTACAAAATCACACACCAAGCACATTGGACTGCTCATTGATGCGCTTCCCTTTGAAGAATTGTAGGACTTACAGCAGTACGCCTACAACTCTTCTCAGGTTGACGCTCTAGGTTGGAAAATCGTCGCAGAGTTCATTTGCTGACTTCCCTCTATCAGCTATATCCTCAAATCTGAACGGTAACACGCTCATGTCATTGAATCGTAGAATATAGATGACGAACAAACACACGACGTATCTGGTCAACCAAGCGTAGGCGCAGAGCAATTTACACCAAACATAATAGCATTCAAATAGTAACTTGAAACTAGAAATGCCTTTATTCATGCAAGTCAATTTAACAATTACTCTCTCGTTTACACTTGGCTTATCCTCTCTAAACTGACCATTGATATTCTTCCTTTCAAACGAACTGACACTAGCATAGTCATTGCAGAAGATACTTGAGTTGATGGGCGTCTTCTTCCTTGTGGATGACAACACCAATGACGACTGACTGACACAAGTTGATGAAGTTAGCGGTGGATCAGAAGCTGTTGTCGCTCGGCTTTCAGAAATTTGTCTACCTGCAAGACCACCACCACTGCTGTCTTTTACTATCAGCTCAGGTTTAGCACTAGCATCTGATGATAGGTGGGCTACACGCTGATCAATTACACTCACGGTCTGACAAGTATGCATGCCTTCTGCAACTGCATCTGAATTCAATACTACTTCACGTTCAAGTTGTACAGAAACTTTACTCAACTTAGCAGTAGTAGGCATCCCCCCCATTTCATCATGATCAACCAAAGACAAATCTGCACTATCATGATCATTATCACAAACATTCAATTTACCATCATCTATCTGGTCGACTTCATCATTTTCAAACTGTTTAATAAGAGCAGTCGATGATTTTGGTTCTTCGTCACAAATGCCTAAAGATTTTATATCTTCACTCTGACTAGTTATACTTTGTAAACTTTTGGAGTCAGAATTGCACTCTGAAGCAGTAACTCTATTCTGTGACACTATTAAACAATGGCTTACTCCCATCACTAATCCAGTTTTTTGTTCTACACTTAGTTTTGAAGATAAAATCGAAGAACTATTTTTTATAAGTAAGGGGCTTGAAGTTAAGATGTCAAAACTGGAACTGCCTAGTGAAACTGGCAGTAGTAGTACTTCACCTAGAAAGTTACCACAAACTGCAAACCTTATAAACTACGTTGCAACTGAAGTATATCCACGTGTAGTGCGCGAGAAGAACATAATTGTGTATAATATACCGGATAATGCACAGATCAACAAGGTGAAAAGCACTCTTTTGAATGCATGCTCTATGAATAACGTCCCATGCAGCTGCCATCGACTAAGAAAGTCTCAGAAAAATAAATCTTGCCCACTTGTGTTGAAATTTGACTCGTCCTCTAATGCTGACATCTTTTACAGTAGGCAAACACTACTGAAAAATACGCGTTACCACATGATTAAGTTAGCTCGTGACAAAACGCCTACCCAAAGAATGACTTGTATGACCGATGCTAAAACTGTAAAATCCCAACTCCTCTACAACACCCCTGAGCACCCACAATTCTGTAGATGCAGAGCAAAGGCGTGTGAACCTTTCTGTACAAAGCACATCGTATTCGGAAACGAACTTTCGTGAAAATATAAGGCCCAAAAATGGTTCGATGTATAACCACAGACTAAGAAGGAAATCTACCGTGGATCTAGACTCCTCTGATAACGATCCCTGTACCCCGGTGACAAACTGCGGTACATCACACCCAGTATTCCCCAATCCAAGCAGTCTTAATTCCAGGAAGTTGAAAAGTGGGGCTACCAGTTCGTCCACAAAGACAGTGCATAATAAGAGACTATTGCCACACACTAATTCAGATACTCACAGTTTGATAACACACCTCTCTCCAGAAACAAATATTCACAAAGCCGAAAGGGATAAAAACCGTAAAACGCAGCCCGAACCTCGTAGCTACTTGTCCAAAAAAGTAAACCCTCCCACCACTATAAACCGAAAGATTGATACACTTAACTATAGGACGTCGAATAGTGGTGAAGTAAATCGCAAAAATTCGAGTCAGTTTAGCTTGCTTAAAGATTCCAGAATGATCACAGTTATCGTATACTTAGATCTTAGTAAAGCCTTTGACACTGTAAGCCACCGACTGTTAATGTCAAAAGTCCAGTCCTATGGGATCCAAGGTTCATTGTTAAGCTGGCTCAGTTCGTTTCTAAGCAATCGGATGCAAATGGTCAGGTTAAGTTCCCACACATCCAACCCCGTTCCGATAACAAGTGGAGTTATACAAGGTAGTGTCCTGGGTCCACTGCTATTCCTGTTATATTTCAATGACATTTGCGACGTTATTAAACATAGCAGACCTTTCCTATTCGCCGATGACATCAAAATGGTGTATTACTCACTCAGAAATGAAGTGTCATGTGTATTTAGTAGGATTCAAGATGATATTGAGAGCGTCCAATTATGGTGTAACATGTGGAAAATGAAGTTTAACGTTGAAAAATGTGGTGTGCTATGCTTCAAAAGCATTTCATCTGAACTTTCCATCTCCCTACACAACAAACATATTCGTCGTCTGCCGCTTACAACAGACTTGGGTCTGAAGTACACTCCAGAATTTAGCCTGACGGAATATGTTAAACTACAAATATCAAAGGTCAAAAGGCTCTTTCGATTTTTATTCCGAAACTTTAAGACCAGTGAATCCAAAATTATGCTGTACAAGTTGTGCGTAAGGCCCTTACTTGAATTTTGTCCCCCTATCACGGACAGTGTCTCCGTAAAAGACAGATGCAAATTAGAAAGTCTACAAAGGGCGTTTACTAAACGTCTAGTAGGTGAAAATCTTTTCATTTCTTACTACGACAGATGTAATCTATTCGACTTGGAACCCTTATGCGTTAGACGACTGAAGTTCAACCTAAAAATTACATTTAGGATTGCTAAAGGGCATATATATTTCCCCCACAATGACTTTACTTTCAGCTCACCTAAGAAATATAACCTGAGAAATAAATCTTCTTTTTTTAAAGTTCCCCGCTGTCAGACAAAATACAGATCAAACTCTTTCACTGTGAGATACCGTTGCATTTGGAACCGTCTTCCAACAGAAATTAGAGACAGTCCTACCCCAAAAACTTTCTCATTTTGCTGAACAAATATTTCATTAACAACGGGTTAGAAGGGGTATGTGACAAACTAAAAACTGGAGATCTAATACGGCACTCCTCTGACCCTCACTGTTAGCTCCTGAAATCTGTAAACCCTATGTTTGACACCACTTTCAATATGATTGCTTCCACAACCCTAGTCACCTATTCTTAATCAGCCTTATATTTTAAAATTTTTTTATTTCCTTCTTCAAATATTTTTGCATATATCCCTGATAATATTGTATTCTGAGTGTTTCAGTATGCTAAGGTTCAATCTCAAGTTCTAGATGCAAATCAACTGAAGACGACTGGTATTAAAATATCTCCGGAGCCCGCCTAGTGCTATACGTCTAGCTCTACGCAAATTAAGGCCAAAATGGTGCTTGTCTAAATATTCAAATAAACGGTGAGTTTTCAATAGTAGTGACTCTTATCCTGTTATTCTAAAACTATAATCCAGTATGTTCAACTTTTCTTGAACAACATATTATAACTTATCACTACTTATTTGCTCAATGCTGCACGATTATTCCCTGATTTTCTAAACTACATTTGTTTATATCTAAAATGAATCTTATCTTACTATTCTATTACTATAATTCCTGTATGTTCAAATTTTCTAGAACAACATATTTTAACTCATCACTTGTCAATGCAGTTAATAATAATAATAATGATTTACTTTATTCCAAAAACAGTACTTGTGATACAGAATGGAATTTTCAGCATTAATCACAATATTGCATCTAATTTCCTCAAATTATAAATAAAATTAATCACACAGAAAATTTTCCACATTTACAATAGAGGTAGTGTCAAAAACATGCAGCATATAAAATGGAAATAGCAATAATAATGATAACAGCTAGGGTAATAATAATAAGAATACAAGTGAAAATTGCCGTTGGCTTGTGCCACACAGTATTGTCAATGTGGTATAGAAATCCTAACATGTTTAAAAATATTGAATATAATGTTCTTTCTACATGATATGGTGAAGGAAAAAACAGATTACAGCCGTCATGGAGATAAATTGGTGTTTGCAATTATGAGAGTAAAAGAGAGAATTAACAGGACCATAAATATAATAGAAGTAATAAAAGTAAAACTTGAAGGTATGTAAGGATGGATGGAGGAAATTGTTTATTTACTAGATGAAAGAAGGTTAGTTAATTCTTGCCTGACACTATTTTCATCACATAAAATACATGCCAAGTATGGTATCATAGAATTCTTATACTTAGACGTGCGAGCATACAGTTTTCTGAAGTTACTCCTTGTTCTACCTGAGGAGATGCAAGGTGAAAGCTGAGGGTAAAGCGGATGCTCCAAGTCAGACAAAATCCCTTTAGCAAATTTATTGCACGAAGTCAAATGCCTATCGACAACGACGTTAACTATGTGGTCCACTGGGACACCACTCACTCTACTGACAGTCTTCAGTATTCTACGAATTGTGACATAGTCTTTTTTAAGCAAACCAGGAAAGAATAAGGGTGAGCAATAAAGAAGAATAGGTAGGATGCAAGAGTTTACGAACTGTAGGATGAGGGGTTGAGTTATACCCGAGTGTCTTAACTTCTTAATGTAAAATGTCAAGCGGAATATTTTACTGGAGATTGCTAAGACATGGGAAGACCAGGAGAGATCAGAAGAGAGAATGAGTCCAAGATACTTAATTTCTGATTTGATTCCTATATCATTGTCGTCAATTTTACAAGTGTCATGAGAATCGATGACTTCTTTTAACTGTCGTTTACATCTTAAGCTGAAATCAACAGTTTGACACTTAGAAGGATTCAGTTTAAGACCGTTAGACTCAGACCATTTGCTGACTTCCGATAGAAAGCTATTTATTTTAGTACAATCTAGCTGGGAGTTAACAGCCATTGAAACCGTTAAATCATCAGCATACTTCACAAAGTTTATTTCATCAGAGTGAGGCAAGTCGTGCAAGAAGAAAGAAAAAAGAAAAGGAGAAAGAACAGCACCTTGAGGGACACCAGCTTCAGTAGGCAATGAAGTGGAGGACTTCCCTTTATATACGGTGTACTGCTTTCTATCTGAGAAATAGGAATGCAACCAGTTAACAGCCCAACATTCTGTTTGACTAGCAGCAAGTTTATTTAATAAGATGTCCCTAGGGACCGAGTCGAAAGCAGATGTATAGTCTAGGAAGGCGCAACGAACAAATTTAGCCCCCTTGTCTAGACTGGAAGCAATGTTATGATATAAGACGGCAGCTGCATCTAAAGTGCTTCTACTGTGCTTATAGGCAAATTGTTTAGGGTCATTAAAGGATTTAAGCGAAGGTTCAAGACTAAGTAAAAGTAATTTCTCCATAGTTTTCAAAAAAGGAGACGTAATAGCAATGGGTCTAAATTTGACACATGCTCCAGTAGAAGATTTAGGTATGGGTACAACTTTAATGTCCTTCCAAACGGCAGGCACAATATTATCGGAAAAAGATTTGTTAAATAGATCAGTAAGAGGGTGACACAGAATATCAGAACATTTTTTAAAAATAATACTAGGTACATAATCGGGACCTAAGCTCTGGGAAGGGTTTAGAGACTTGAGGCACTTTTGAACATCATTTGTGTTAAAACCTGGAAAGGGGCTATTATTAACACAAGTGATGCTGGGAAGCATGGCATTTGAGGGAGAGTAAATAAAAGATTTGTTAAGAGTACATACATCAAAAGAATATGGAATATTGTTTATCTGCTTACCACCAGTGATTTCCTTAAATAGTTTCCACATATTAGAAGGATTTTTGCAGGACATGAATTTCTGGTTATATATTACATTCAACCTCTGCATTTCAGACTTAATTAAGAAGTTAGTTCTTTTTACACCACTTTTATCTTTCATCTTATACAGTTTTTCCTTCTCTCTACGAAGCTTTTTAAGTTGAGGCGAGGAGAAACGGTCAAATTTGACGAATAGTGTTTCTTTTGGACAACAGATTTCAAAACAGAATTTCAGATAGGATGTAATATTAGAGATATTGTCATTAAGTGAATCAACATTAAACAAATCCCATCTTGTGTCACTGAGCATGTTTCTAAGATGATGTACGTTCTCATTTGAGTAGCATCTGTGAACAACTTTCTTAGACAAGTTTGAGAGGGCTTTACTGTGTAACTTTCCGTAAATTTTGGGTAAGACTCGTACAATACAATGATCAGAATTGAAGAGCGGGGCTCTTTTACGAGCTTCGTATATTCCAGAATCATTTACAAATACTAAATCAAGTGAAGTATTTTGTCGAGTTGGGAAATTAACAACATTTGCATGGCCCAGCAATGTAATAAAACTGCAGTCGCTGGAGTTGAAGTCGCCGGTCACTATAGATAAGGAGTTACCAAACGAAGCAGCAGCAAAAATAGTGAATTCATCAGCGAAGATAGATAGTTCTGAGGGACTGCAACAAGGTGTGATATAGATATTTGTGACAAAAATGGAGCTATCCTTAGATAAGTGTTTAGGTCGACATTTTACAGTTATACAGTCAATATTGTCATTTGAGAATTTGAAGCAGACGTTGTTGGCAGTAGACCACTGAGAATTAATAAAAGTGGCAACACCACCACCTCTCTTCTTCTTTGAGCTGCATCGGTCTTGTCTGTAGATTGTGAACCCACTTAAGGAGACTAAATTGTCGTCATATGAATCATGGAGCCAAGTCTCTTGAAGAGTGATTACACCAGTATTACAATATACATTTGAGTATAATAGAGAATGCAAGTAGTTAATCTTGTTCGATAATGACCTGCAATTTGTGCTCATAATCACAGGAACAGTCATCTGATGCATTGGAGTACACTTTAATGATCTCTGCCAACCTCCATGATGCTTTTTCTTAACGTTATTATATACTCGTAAATCAAAGGGTTGAAGACATTTTAAATAATCGCGAGAGTAAGTAATGCGACTTGGATACATAATTGAATGATTAAAACAAAATAAATTCGAAGAAATAGATGCAATATGTAGGATGGAAATTTTGGTAGCCCAAGATTTAAGCAGGCCGCCGTTTTTATTCTAATTTACGCAGCTTGATGTTCACATTATCCCGAAACGGCGAAAAAGTAACATCAACCACGTCATGCATAAAATCACACACACCGTTACAAATAACAGACAAGCCACCATGACTTACTTTCCCGTATGTTGAAGATTGAACGATCAATTCATGGTTGTTTCCTCAAAACCAACTTCCCCAATTTTCGCGGAGGCATCAACACGACAGTCATCGTCTCATTGGTCGCTGTTCAGAAAGAAGTCAGTAGACAACCGTCAGAAGTAACATTGTGATTTGTTATTGTAATATTTGTTCACAGACCTTAGTTGTAACATTGTTTTTATGTTGGTGTAACAATAAAGAATTCTCGAGTGACCAATCGGTGTTTTGGTTTATTCGTTCGTTATTACCAAGCGTTTCTGAGAAACTTCAAGGAACAGCGTTAGCCCAAGCGTAGCATGAGCTGGGCATTAACGGTTTACGATACGTAGCTGACAGTTTCTGACGGTACAACCTCAGATTTTAAACGGTTTTGGACATTTGGCACGACTTTGGATAGTCACCGTTCATCTTTCCTGGTGCCCGTCAAATCCTCTTTGAACAAGCAATATCTGGAACGTTTTGGGAATTGGGTCAAGTTCAACAATGCCTGGGTCAAAGAAGGGACAGAGCGTCTTGGATGCAAACAGGAAAGTAAGTCATGGTGACTTGTCTGTTACTTGTAACGATGTGTCTGATGTTAAGCATGACATGGTTGATGTTACTGTTTCACCGTTCAGGGATAATAGGAACATCAAACTCCCTAAATTAGAACCACGGTGTTTTGATGGAAACCCGGCTGATTGTTTACAATTTGTAAAGGAGTTTGAGATCATGTTGAGTAGTTTTCTATTAAGTGATGAATTGAAGTTAATGCATTTGATGAGATATTGCACTGGAGATGCTGCAAGAGCTATACAGTGCTGTAAGTTTATGAAGCCAAAAGAGGGCTACTACGAGGCTATGAGCATATTACGTCAAAGGTTTGGAAGACCTTCGATGATTGCAGGGAAATTATTCGAGGCTGTTAAGGGTAATGGTGGTCAATTACAGGATGAGTCCCAGGCACTCACTGAGATTTTAGATAATTTGCTGATTTACAAGAATGCAATGATTTCGATGAATCGCATGAGTGACCTCAACTCGAGTTTTATACTAGAAGTAATAGCAAGACGCCTACCTACTCGACTGCAAAGGAAGTGGGTGAAGATAAGCTCCCGTATGGAGGATGAGGGTATCGAGCCAAAGTTTGATGATATCCTGAAACTGGTGAAAGATAGCGTCAATCAATCCATGAGCAAGTTCGCCAGTCTATTAGATCTCACCCCTAGAATAGAGCATTCTGAGAGCAAAATGCAATCGTTGATGACGAGTAGGCCTCAGAGAGGTGGATATCGAGAAGGCTCCATGATGTCCAGTAATGCATATAGACCTAGTGAGTGTAACAGTATACGTAGTACATCCTCAACAGATAAGTTACAAGATGCAAGAGAAACACGGTTGTGTTTTACACGTTTGCAAGAGGTGCATAAACAGGTGAGCTGTGAACCAGTGAGCAAGCTCAGTGATAAGCTAAATGTAAACTCCAGGCCTTACGCAAAATCGTGTGACGCTAACGGTGCAGTCAAGAAGTCTGCAGTTGCAACTGGTAAACCATTTTTGAATAGAGTGTCATAGAATAGAGTTACTGCTCCAGAGTGCAGTTCTGACCCTACAAGTTTATGAGGTATTACTAGTCAGAGTGAAGTTATTAAACGTTTTAGGATTTGCCAGGAGGAACCAAAATTGTCTACATCTGTTATTAAAGAGTTTGGAAATGATGAAATTGACGGTAAAGTGAATATTTGTGATAATGATCATGATAGTGCAGATTTGTCTTTGGTTGATCATGATGAAATGGGGGGGATGCCTACTACTGCTAAGTTGAGTAAAGTTTCTTTACAACTTGAACGTGAAGTAGTATTGAATTCAGATGCAGTTGCAGAAGGCATGCATACTTGTCAGACCGTGAGTGTAATTGATCAGCGTGTAGCCCACCTATCATCAGATGCTAGTGCTAAACCTGAGCTGATAGTAAAAGACAGCAGTGGTGGTGGTCTTGCAGGTAGACAAATTTCTGAAAGCCGAGCGACAACAGCTTCTGATCCACCGCTAACTTCATCAACTTGTGTCAGTCAGTCGTCATTGGTGTTGTCATCCACAAGGAAGAAGACGCCCATCAACTCAAGTATCTTCTGCAATGACTATGCTAGTGTCAGTTCGTTTGAAAGGAAGAATATCAATGGTCAGTTTAGAGAGGATAAGCCAAGTGTAAACGAGAGAGTAATTGTTAAATTGACTTGCATGAATAAAGGCATTTCTAGTTTCAAGTTACTATTTGAATGCTATTATGTTTGGTGTAAATTGCTCTGCGCCTACGCTTGGTTGACCAGATACGTCGTGTGTTTGTTCGTCATCTATATTCTACGATTCAATGACATGAGCGTGTTACCGTTCAGATTTGAGGATATAGCTGATAGAGGGAAGTCAGCAAATGAACTCTGCGACGATTTTCCAACCTAGAGCGTCAACCTGAGAAGAGTTGTAGGCGTACTGCTGTAAGTCCTACAATTCTTCAAAGGGAAGCGCATCAATGAGCAGTCCAATGTGCTTGGTGTGTGATTTTGTACATATGTTCATATTGTGTATACTGAATTGATATCATCTGTCATCTGTCTGTTGGTAATTCTGTTTGTGTCCGGACGACTTCCACTTGGATCATCAACCTGAGAAGTAATGTAGGCGTACTGCTGTAAGTCCTACCCCTCTATACGTTGTACTTACCTCAATTTTGGTTGGTTATCTTATGCCGACAACCACGGGATGAAAACGAAACGAAGTCGATTTTCCCAATCAACCTGGGGGACATTTGTACAATTCCGTTACTATACAGCCTTGTTCAGACAAGGAGTGTATTTATATATATATATATCAAATATTTAACTGTTGGAACATTAATAACTTGTAGACAATCTACGATTTGATATTATATCATGCTTGATCGTGCCTGTAAAAATGGCATGCATTTTCATGTAAATTTATATGTTTATATGAGAATGTACATTATTATTATTATTAGTTCTTCAAAGGTAGTTTGTCGTGTCAGAATCCACAACATTTGATGTAGTGATTGTACATGTGTTTGTGTTAAATAGTTGTGTGAGTTCCAATTATCGTAATTGTTGGTTAATCTTGTGTGTGTCCGTACATTCCACAACTTATAATCGTCAACGTGAGAAGGGTTGTAGGCGTACTGGTATAAGTCCTGCGATTCTTCAAAGGAATTCCATCGAGACATTATCTGCGAGTTTGTGTGTACTGTTTGTATATATGTGTGGTGTGTCCTATCAATTGGTGTTTTTGGATTCATTGTGTTTACTCGTTGTTTTCGTATCTTGCTGTTATTGCGTAATTTTGTTAAAATTTTCGTCGTGATTACTTCTGAAGTTGTTTCGAGTCTTCTACATCAGTGAATGAATTGATTGATGCTAAGGAAAGCAGGTGGGTCGTATACGCCGGGGAGGCTAGGCTATTGCTGAGAATGAAATGCATACGGAGATAATTGTTAGCTGTGGTCCCACACGCCGGGGAGAATGAGTGTAGACGACTGAGGCCCGCATACGTCACCGTTACTAGAACTGAGGCGGAATGATTGACAAGCGATTTCAGTGGTAATTGGTAGTGAGTGGATAAGAGGATGAGCGTAGAGTATCGTGAGGTACTGCCATGGTCATGTTGCATTCTGCAAGAGTCATTCTAGCAAGTGGCGATTGTGTTGCAAGAGGATGTGTCAAGAGGATGCCTTTAATTGGAAGGCGCAGGTCGTCATTGATGTGTGAGATTGTGCTGTGGGTATGCTTGTGGTGTGTTGGCTTTTCTGTTTGTTCTCCATTTCAGCTCAGTCCATGTGACCCAGGTTCTCGCAATGGCATCCAAGTCAACGTGTATTGGTCGTGAAGGAAAAAAGGGTTGGATCCTTTTTTGCCGGGGAGTGTCAATGAGGTTGAAGATTGAACGATCAATTCATGGTTGTTCGCTCAAAACCAACTTCCCCAATTTTCGCGGAGGCATCAATACGACAGTCATCGTCTCATTGGTCGTTGTTCAGAAAGAAGTCAGTAGACAACCGTCAGAAGTAATATTGTGATTTATTATTGTAATATTTGTTCACAGACCTTAGTGATAACATTATTTTTATAAGTTGGTGTAACAATAAAGAATTCTCGAGTGACCAATCGGTGTTTTGGTTTATTCGTTCGTTATTACCAAGCGTTTCTGAGAAACTTCAAGGAACAGCGTTAGCCCAAGCGTAGCATGAGCTGGGCATTAACGGTTTACGAGACGTGGCTGACAACATTTGTTTGTATCTAATATGATTCTTATCTTACTATTCTATTACTATAATTCCTGTATGTTCATATTTTCTATAACAACATATTTTAACTCATCACTGCTTATCTGCTCAATGCTGCACGATTATTCCCTGATTTTCTAAACTACATTTGTATATATCTAAAATGTAGGCTCAAATAGCCTTTCTTCCTAACATTTTTCGTCTCCAAAATGCTTTAAAAGATGAAACATATTATGTTCTTCTGAAAGTAGTCATTCATACCATAAATTTGAGTAAGTCGACGGATGAGTATTTGGAATACAAAAGGTTTGTGGCATATTGCAACAGAAATTTAAAAAAATAAATAAATAGAAATAAATAATTTAAAAAAATGAAGCATTCCGCCGGGGCCTTGCACAAAAACGTTAGGAGGGTGTTGACTGCTAGTCAGCGGATATGATGGTGGGGACATATGTGAACCACCCTTATCTGTGGGACAGCACCCTATAGCTAATGCTCCTGAGTTCGGATGGCTTCTACAAAATGAGAATAAATAAAAAAGTGAAAACTAAAAACATAAGGAAAAAAAGAAATAGAATTTGAAAATTGCCTAAAGCCGAAGTTTAAACGCAAACTCCCGAATGAAAGTAAATGGTATGAGTCCGCTACCTCAGAAGGACACCGAACTGTATACTTCAGAAAAACATATATTACTAGGCCCTCGCTTTTCTTTTACATAGCTCACGCACTCTGACTTTTGTGTTTAACTCCTTTTAAACCTCGTAAGTAGGTGAAATTATCACATGTCTTTCACTTTAAACTAATTGTTCGCAGAAAAGACTGTAAAATATCGGGAAAATAATATTTCTTGAAAAAAAACAATAAAAAATGATGAACCTAATGCCTGTTATATATTTTGAATTATTAACATCTTTTAAATACTTCTGCACCTGTCTGTCGGTTTTCTTGTGTCTTCTTCTCTTTTCAAAGATACTGCTTCCAACGAAGGTACTGATACAGCGCTGCAATTCTCTACTTATTCGTGATATTTCTAGCTCATCTGGTGAATAACGGGATCATCGGTATTATAAAATCTGCTGACAAGTTCAAAGCGGGTCTCATAAACAATTGGAAATGTCACAAATATGATGTACTTACAGGTGAATTTAAAGTTTAGTAGACTTTAAAACTCTTTCTGAATGATTTACTGATAATTATTGTTTATTCTGCATCTCTTATGTAATACGTCAGCACCTGTACAGAAATACTACTTACCTTCCTCAACTAATGCAATCATTTATGATTCCCGCGTGAAATTGGCATGTATTTTTTTTCAATCACAGTTTAGACTTGACGCTATATCTATTTCCTTATTTGTACACATCATTTTAAATGTTTCTCTCACATTTACCAGTATTCAACTTATTTCTAAATTAACAAATCATATTACATATTCTATAAGTTTTCATAAGTGTACATATGTTCATGCCTGTAAAAATGGCTGGTTTCTGTTACAGAAATGAAAATTATTATTATTATTACCAGTTGCAACTACAGACTTCTTGACCGCACCGTTATCGTCACACAATTCGGAGTCAGGCCTGGAGTTTACATTTAGCTTATCACTGAACTTGCTCACCGGTTCACAGTTCACTTCTGTATGCACCTCTTGCACACGTGTAAAACACAACCGTGTTTCTCTTGCATCTTGTAACTTATCTGTTGAGGATGTACTACGTATACTGTTACACTCACTAGGTCTATATGCATTACTGGACATCATGGAGCCTTCTCGATATCCACCTCTCTGAGGCCTACTCGTCATCAATGATTGCATTTTGCTCTCAGAATGCTCTATTCTAGGGGTGAGATCTAATAGACTGGCGAACTTGCTCATGGATTGATTGACGCTATCTTTCACCAGTTTCAGGATATCATCAAACTTTGGCTCGATACCCTCATCCTCCATACGGGAGCTTATCTTCACCCACTTCCTTTGCAGTCGAGTAGGTAGGCGTCTTGCTTTTACTTCTAGTATAAAACTCGAGTTGAGGTCACTCATGCGATTCATCGAAATCATTGCATTCTTGTAAATCAGCAAATTATCTAAAATCTCAGTGAGTGCCTGGGACTCATCCTGTAATTGACCACCATTACCCTTAACAGCCTCGAATAATTTCCCTGCAATCATCGAAGGTCTTCCAAACCTTTGACGTAATATGCTCATAGCCTCGTAGTAGCCCTCTTTTGGCTTCATAAACTTACAGCACTGTATAGCTCTTGCAGCATCTCCAGTGCAATATCTCATCAAATGCATTAACTTCAATTCATCACTTAATAGAAAACTACTCAACATGATCTCAAACTCCTTTACAAATTGTAAACAATCAGCCGGGTTTCCATCAAAACACCGTGGTTCTAATTTAGGGAGTTTGATGTTCCTATTATCCCTGAACGGTGAAACAGTAACATCAACCATGTCATGCTTAACATCAGACACATCGTTACAAGTAACAGACAAGTCACCATGACTTACTTTCCTGTTTGCATCCAAGACGCTCTGTCCCTTCTTTGACCCAGGCATTGTTGAACTTGACCCAATTCCCAAAACGTTCCAGATATTGCTTGTTCAAAGAGGATTTGACGGGCACCAGGAAAGATGAACGGTGACTATCCAAAGTCGTGCCAAATGTCCAAAACCGTTTAAAATCTGAGGTTGTACCGTCAGAAACTGTCAGCTACGTATCGTAAACCGTTAATGCCCAGCTCATGCTACGCTTGGGCTAACGCTGTTCCTTGAAGTTTCTCAGAAACGCTTGGTAATAACGAACGAATAAACCAAAACACCGATTGGTCACTCGAGAATTCTTTATTGTTACACCAACATATAAACAATGTTACAACTAAGGTCTGTGAACAAATATTACAATAATAAATCACAATGTTACTTCTGACGGTTGTCTACTGACTTCTTTCTGAACAGCGACCAATGAGACGATGACTGTCGTGTTGATGCCTCCGCGAAAATTGGGGAAGTTGGTTTTGAGGAAACAACCATGAATTGATCGTTCAATCTTCAACTACTTCGATACCATCCTAATAATGCGTGATGTATTCTTGAGGATTTTAATTTATGTATTAGCATTAAATGGTCAACACGGTGAAATGCTTTAGAAATGTCAAAGTAGATGACAAGTGCTAGTTGCCGTCTGTCACGACTGCTGGTTACAAAACTGATGAATTCTAAATGACGTGTTAAACATGATCTGGATTTCAGGAATCCATGTTGGTTCGGACTGATAATATTGCAGCTAAGCATATGTTTGGTCAAGTTATCTTTGGCTAGTCTTTCCATAATTCTAAATGCTGTAGGTGTGATATTGATCTGCCAGTAGTTACTGACTTCAGTTTTCGAGCCAGTTTTGTTTTTAGGCATGACAAATTTTGTTTTCCATATGTCCTTGTCAGAGTTTCTAAGGACATTGTGAATATTTTAAGCGGTAGTAGAGGAATGTCAGGGCCACCATATTTATAGAAATAAGACGATATAACGTCAGTACCGAAGCCTTTAAAGGCTTCAAATTTGAACTTTTGAGGGTTCTTATAGTTTGGTTAATATTAGCGTAAGTGAATTCAACAGTGCTAATTTGGTTTAGTGTGAGTGGAGATGGAGTTTGTGCCATATTATTAATAGGGTGTATATCGAGTAGCTGGACTGAGGGCTTAAGGTAGTTACCTGCAAAAGTTTTGTTGAATAGTTCACATATTTCTGCAGAGTTAGCCTACCTTTGTCTATGAGGAGAGAAACGCTGTGAATTTTGCGGTTCATTCGCTTCCTTAAGATTTCTGTAAGTGTATACATTCTAGCAGGACTGGCTACTGCGATGCGTTCTTCGTTTCTCATGCGGAAATCTCGAGCTTGTGAGATGGAGCCATGGGTGTTAAGTATTAAATCTAGTGCGCCGAAGTAGTGGTGTTTGAAGTGACTTGTTGAGAGTCTCTTCAGTTTCGTATGATCCTTTGGTTTTATGAATGACTTTCTGTGTGGGGAAACCTTTAGTGTTTGGAGTGGAATGACAGCATCTAAGCATGTGTTCGAGTTATGGTAGAAGATGCTTTTAGCTCTTGATAGGTCATCAGTAGTGAAGTATTCATCCCATTCGGAGGATCTTGGCATTGATTCTACTAGGGCCCAGTTTGCCTTACTACAGTTCCTATATGTTACTTGTTGTGAAGTGGAGGTATGAGATGCATTGCTACTCAGCGGAAGTGGCAGTGCACGCATCACTGTTTTGTGGTCGCTCCCTAGAAACTCAGAACCTACTAGGGTTGAAAGTTGACTTATTTTGTGGCAGAAGATTAAGTCTAGTACGTTGTTACCCCTTGTGGGAGTAGTGACAGTTTGTTTCCAGCCAAGTATATCCAGTGTGTCTAAGAACTTATCAAATTTAGTTGGGCGTGTGGGTATATCCCAGTTGATTTCAGGTAAGTTAAAGTCCCCACATAGGATCTCATGATCGTATTGTAGGTCGGATAATTGCCCCAGAGTATTAATAAGTTGGGTCTCGTAATTACTGAAGGTGCCAGGTGCTCTGTAGGTGCATCCAACTGATGCTGTTACGTTATTTAAGTGTACATTAACCCATAGAGTCTCAGGCATGCTAAGTGTACTACTTTCTACCTGTGATACAGCAAGTGCATTCAGAAAGTACATGAGACAACCCCCTCCCTTACCACCTTCCCTGTCACACTGAAAGTATGTCTAGTTATCTAAGCTTATTTCTTCATCCAGGATGTTCGAATGACGCCAAGATCCAGTTATGACAATTACAGGGGGTTTGTATATTACTGTGAGTGCTCTGAGCATCGGCAATTTATTTAGAACAGATCTAGCATACATAAGGATTAGGTAAAGATGAGAGTTGAAATAACATTTGAAGTATTTAAGTTCGTTAGTCATCCCCGAATAGGGTTCAGCACCCAGTAGTTCTGCTTGACATGACGATCCTATGTTAGGAGGAGTTTTAGCATCGTGCTCACCTATGTCTATCGAGTTGGTGTGTGCTGTTTTCGGTGAAGAATTAGGAGTTGGAGTACTGAATTTGCTGTAGAATGAGGCATTTTTATTTTTAGTTAGGCTAGAGAAGTGGGTAGGGTTCTTTACGAATATACTTATATTATTAGCATAATACACTGCACTATTTTTGAGTTGAATTGATTACCTTCAGTCAACAGTTACCCATTCTCATATAATTTTCTAAAATTCATAATGTTAAAGCTATGTCGTATTTCTGTTAATATCTTTTATAATATGTTTAGACACGTTACTTTGCAATGTCAGACGTCTACTATAAACAAGACTGTCATGATAATTTAGTACATTAAGTCCTGCCAACCGACCTTACCTTCAGTTCTTACTACCTACATTGAATCCTAACTATACTGTTCTGCTGAATCTTGCTCCACTATTCACGAAACCTATTCTTTTTACTCTTTAAGGTTTTGACTCCTTATAAAGTAATCTGTTCATTAGGACGCATGCATACATATATAATATGTTCATAAAGATGTATGTGGAAACCTATTGGAAGCACTCATTTAGAAAGCTAGGGAGATGGAATATGAGGTACGAACATATCTGGTACCAAGCAGTATATTTGCGGTAGCCATAATAATCATAGTCTCAGAGCATAACATCAAAAAAGGAGAGAGGGTGGTGCTAGCTGATCAGTAGATATGGTGGCGGTCACTAAGGTGAATCGTCCCTTTCTGCAGGAACAGCAATACGCAATTTGAAGGCTCGAGATATTTCTGATTTTTATGAGGGCTTAGATCTTTATCTTGAAAAAGATAATAATGAACGCCTTGACAGATCATGCTTCTACCTTTAAATATATACCATTCGCCCAGCCTATTGTTGAGATGCGACCATGTGGGATCTGCTCAGAATTATGGGGCATCTTAAAATTAACTTGCTATCCATTGTCAGATCTTTAAATACCACTTCAAAATGTCTTATCTCATTTATTTTCTAATAACGTCTTTACTTGATCTCATTTTACTCCATTAAAACTAACATTTTACAGCTCTTTATGACTTATTATATTCCTACTCTCTGAAGGGTACGGTTGTGCACTAAATGCACAAAAAGGTATAAAACAAAAACAACTTGCACAACTGAGGATAAATGTATTAAAACCAAAACTGAACATCATGATAGTACGAGATATACGATATATATATATATTCAAATCAGGTGACGCTTTTGCACGTGTTTTCGCTTATATTCATTTATTGGTTACTAAAAATTGATCTTTAATAACGATGGTTCAAAATTCTAAAAAGCGTGTTCGTGTGAACACCAGTAATTTAGAAAATAGCACCGGCTCGTCTAATAACACATTACCACCCCATATTATTAGTAGTTCACCCAACATAAAAGCCTCGAACATAACTCTGACCCCTGTAATACAGGTGGAAGATGTTCTGTCTGAAAAAGTAGAGCTCTCTTACTTAACGTGCGTAATTAAAGAGATGCAGCTACAGATAGATGAATTAAAAACGAAATTAAGTTCCCTAGAATGTATACCTGAAACTATCTCACTTATGAAAAAAGAAATGCAGGATCCTACAATCCTAAAGCTTTTTAATATGACCTCTAGAATGACTCATACTGACTCAGAAAATGCGAAGGAGTTAGAAAACGCCATCGACTTTCTATGCAGCGAAGTTGTTAAAAGGCTGGCTTCAAAACAAAACGCAATAGTATATAATGTACCGGATAGTGAGCCCATAAAGTCAGTCCAGCACTCATTGCTGAAGGCTGCAAATCTATTGAATGCACCTTGTCAGTGCATTCGCCTAAGCAAAAAAGACATGAAGTATCCTTGTCCTATACTCTTTAGGTTCGACAGCTACATAACAGCTGAACGATTTAAGATGGCCGAAGATCTTCTGGCTACTGCCACTAAATTCAAGACTATCTAAGTAGTCTCGGATAAAACACCAAACCAAAGGCAAGCAACCAAGAACTCCTTCGACACAAAGTTGACAACACTGAGAAATACATCTGGTATCAGTGCTAAAGAGTCGACGGACACTGAGGTACAGCAAGTCACGTGTATAGTGTTAGGAGAAAAAACGGCAAGTAAGAGCGACCCAAAACTCAGTAAGAGCAGTGCCACTGGGTGCAGTCATAGAGTGCACGAGAGCACATCTCGAAAACCTGCTGACCTACATGAGGTTGACATAGACGCACAAACTATGGCTGACCAGAAACTACTGGCAGACCACACTCAATCTGGATCCAAGCCAGAGAGTCCCTCAGTAGAAACCGCAAAAAAGACCACAAAACCCAGAGTCCTGCCCCAGACTTCTACATACCTCCCTCGAAATAAGTCTAATAACCAGCGTGTCAGTCTAAAAAATGACAAAGCATGGGTAAAGAAGCGCATTCCCAAAGACGTCACGCAGCATATGAGAAGGAATACCCCTTCCCGGACTAGAAGTAACATGCCAAACAACGCACATAACTTGGGAATGCAACGTGGAATGGATCCTCGGGATACATGGGGCACTAAACGGGACTCATATAGGCACCATATTAACGAAAATTCTCGTCCAGACTCCCGCACTATATATGTTAAACCTCATCAACATAATGAGAACAGGTCGACACTTGATCCCCTCAATAACTTCACTCACGCACGTGACATGAGCCAATATGCATACGGCAAGGACCGTGAACAGTGGTGGGTGACAAAGGCAAAAGAGATGGAAAAAGCATCGGCGATAGGCAACACTAGGCAACTCTTTAGACTCATCACAGATTCGGGTGGGAGAAGGCAATTCATAAGTGAGACTGCTTCTGAGAAAAATGGCTCCTTAATTAGTTCTCAGGATAGACGCCTTGAACGCTGGAAAGAACACTTTGAGGAACAATTTAACTTGCCTACAGCCACACTGAACCTCCCCGCCATCCACCACGTACCCGAATGGGATATAGACACTGGTCCGCCATCTGTAGGTGAGGTTACAAAAGCTATCAGTAATTTGAAACGAGGCAAAGCGGCAGGACCCGACGGAATTATTCCGGAGGTGTTTAAATATGGGGGTGACATACTAGTTTGTAGATTAACTGAGGTACTAGGCAAAGTCTGGGAATCAGAGGAAGTTCCATCAGACTGGGGTAAGTCACTTATTATACCGATATTCAAGAAGGGAAACAAGTCCTCGTGTGATAATCATAGAGGGATCAGCCTAACGAACATAGTCTCTAAAATCCTAGGCTTAGTAATCATGCATAGACTAAGCAGAACTCGGGAGGAACAGACAAGGGAAAATCAAGCAGGCTTTAGACCAGGTAGAGGGTGCATAGATCATATCTTCACTCTTCGACAGATTCTAGAACATAGACACACTTTTCGGCGTCCAACAATTGTCATATTTCTTGACTTGAAGGCGGCCTTCGACTCCGTGGACCGAAAAGTACTATGGCAATGTCTGACTGTGAAGGGAGTGCCAATAAAGTACATTGCACTAATCAAGGCACTCTACTCAAACTCACGTAGTCGTGTAAGGGCTTATGGGGAATTGTCATCTGAATTGGTAACAACCAGTGGTGTCCGACAGGGATGTCCACTTCCCCATTTCTGTTTAACTTCATCATAGATATGCTGATAGAAGTATCCTTAACTGAACGTAGTGACTTGTTACCAGGGAATAATCTAATGGACTTAGAATATGCAGATGACATAGTCCTGTTAGGGGAGGATTCTGAAAAAATGCAGAGTCTTCTGAACACCTTGAGCAGCAATCTTCGTATGTTTGGCATTCGATTCGCCCCTGCAAAATGTAAGATGCTGTTACAGGACTGGACCCCGTCAACCCCTAACTTAGTGATAGGGAGTGAAGTGATAGAACATGTTGACCACTCCACCTACTTGGGAAGTTGTATTAGCACCAACGGACTGATTGGCGATGAAATCTCAGCACGGATCCGAAAAGCTCGAGCTGCTTTCGCTGACTTACACCATCTCTGACGTAGGCGTGACATCCGGTTATCAACCAAGGGACGTGTGTACTGCTCAGCAGTTCGTTCCGTCCTTCTCTATGGCTCTGAAACATGGCCAATATGAGTGGAAGACATGAAAAGGTTGACTGCTTTCGATCATAGATGTCTGCGATCCCTGTCTCACGTTAGGTGGTTTCACAAGATAAGTAATGTTGACGTTAGGCGTAGAGTGTTGGGCAAAGAGGGAAAATCAATCGACGAGGCTATAAAGTTACATAGACTAAGATGGCTAGGTCACGTGCTGCGCATGCCTAACCACCGCCTCCCCCGACGGGCTTTGCTAGCTGACATAGGTTCAGGTTGGAAAAGAGCCAGTGGTGGCCAAACAAAAACATGGCCTCATCAATCCATGAAATCCTTGACAGTTAAACTGAGTCCAGGTAGGGAGATGCAGACTCCCGGGTTGCGGTCCTCGGGACTCTAGGAATCAATGGCTGGAGACAATAGGTGACATGGCTCAAAATCGTTGTCAATGGCGCAGATGTATTCAGTCTCTGTAATCTTTCATATTCCTTCCTACCATTACCCGTTCTGTTTCACTCTCATACTTGTCAAACTCTATTGATTCTCTCCATTCATCTTCTTGTCTACCTCTGTGTGCTATTTGGAACGTGGCAACTCGAACTGCTGCACTTCGGTGCCAAGTTCTATGTTGAATCCAGACAGACAGATGCATACGGCTATGAAAGCCCCATGAGGTACAACTACCAGGGTAGTCTTAACACAGGGTACCCAGGTCCAGCAAACTACAACCCAAATTGCAGGGCAGACCATATATCACCAGTAGATCAACGCAGATGCCGACCCATGGATGCTAATAGTCAAAATATGCAACAGGATTATTTTCGGCTGCAGCAAACAATAGCCCCCCTCGCAGCACAATTTGTCCAGGGAATAGTAAACACGCTGACAATGTCTCATATGAGGATCCCTCCGAACATAACATAGGCAACCAGGAGTTAGGGATAGTAACAAGAAAACCTACTAACTATCCCAACAACCCTGGTTTTCTGAAAATTATGCTTTTAAATGCTCGATCTCTCCTTAACAAAATAACTTCCCTTCGCAGCTTGGTATACATGGAGCGGCCAACACTGATTCTGGTAACTGAAACTTGGCTTACTATTGATATACCTGACACAAAGCTGATAATTGATAACTATAACATCCACAGGAATGACAGAGTAGACAAGAGAGGAGGCGGCTGTCTAATATATGCCTCTAAATCCACTAACTCCAATACCTTTACAAACCTAACTATCGACAAACTCCCAGAATCCAAGTGGATAAGCATCCACACGAATGAAAATAACATTCTTGTGGGATGTATATACAGAGCCCCTAACAGCCCTATAACGACTGATACGGTTATCGGAGAAATACTAGAGGTTGTACCTAAGCTGGAATTCGACTACAAACTAGTTTGTGGCGATTTCAACCTCCCTGGAGTGAACTGGGATACCTGCACTGGACCGAGAACCTACGAGGTGATCCTAGAAGCCATAGATGTAGGAGGATGGAAGCAGTGCGTACGCCTCCCAACACGACACAACAATATTCTCGACTTAATCCTCTGTCACAAAATAGAGCCGATCTCGATAGAGGTGAGGGATAAACTCGACAACAGTGACCACAACATACTGTACTGCACCCTACCCTTACAACTAACAACTAAACACACACCTAAGAGTTCCCCGGTTTACTATCAATATAGGGACTATCGAAATGCCGACTGGGAATTCCTACCAACGCTCTTGAGAAGCTCAGACTGGGGTGAATACTTCACCAATAATAACTTAGAAGTAATACTAAATACCTTCTACAAGACAATCAGTTCGGTAAGAGACACAATCGCACCCCTGAAATCTGCCCTAAAGACACCAACTCTGTTCATAGATCGCAAAACGCGAATAAAACTAAGGAAACTAAAAAGGAGATTTTATTTATACAAAGAATTTAATGCATTACACCTGATACACGAAATATTTAAAAATTTAGATGAGAGACATAAAATGAAAGCACAAGTCGAGGAAAATAAAGCCCTAGAGGGCACCTCTAAAACCCAGGAACTCTGCAAAATCTTGCAAAAACGGCTGAAGAAGGGTGAAGAAAACAATATCAGTCATTTAGAACACGAAGATATAATTTATGATGATCCCCAGATCATTAGTGAACTCCTGAGTGAGTGGTTCTCCAATAACACCAAAGCACATCCGTCCCCAATTCTCGACATAACCTGCAAAAATAACTACAAGTTAGGTGAAATAAACTTTAATATACAAAATATAGCATCGGCGGTAAGGACATTAAAAGCTAACAGTAGTTGTGGGATAGACGATATACCATCCGTCATATACAAAAACGGTGGTACGGATATGATTGTATTATTACTTAGAATATTTAATATCTCACTAGTGACCGAAACCTACCCTGAAACTTGGAAAAACACATATATATTACCTAAGCATAAAGGAGGGGCCAAAACTAGTGCATGTAATTATAGGCCTATCAATATAACACCAGTCATATCAAGGATCATGGAGAAAGTAATCAAAGACCAAATGTCAGACTACTTTCTAAAACATAAACTCATCAACCTGTCACAACACGGATTCCTCAAGAAAAGATCTTGCGTCACTTGCCATATAGACTTTTTCAACGAAGTCACCTATAGAAGAGATAGGAGAGAGCTAGTGATTATCCTCTATTTCGATATAAGGAAAGCCTTCGACAGAGTCCCACATAGTCTGTTAGTCGGTAGGCTATGCTCACTAGGGATACGCAACCCCCTCTACAATTGGATAAAATCATTTCTGTATGACAGGAATCAGACAACTAAAGTTGGCTCAATGACCTCCAGACCTAGACCAATCAGCAGTGGTGTCATCCAGGGGAGTGTATTGGGACCCCTTCTTTTCATTATATACATAAACAGTATATGTGAATGTTTTAGTATAGGCAAGCCAATACTGTATGCAGATGACTTGAAGGTGACATATACCTGCACAAATACAGATATCGGCCCAACTATGAACTCCATACATGAAGAATTAGCAAAAATGGATAGATGGTGTGACACGTGGAGACTTGAGTTTAATGTTGAAAAGTGTGGATGGCTCTGCATAGGCTGTTCCAACCTTGACCTCAACCTAGCAATTCAGGGCCACAAAATCCCCAGACTCAAATCTGTACTAGACCTAGGACTGAAATATTCACACAATCTATCATTTTCAGAGCATATCTCGAATCAAGTGTCGAAATCACGAAGGCTTATTGGTTTCCTACTCAGGAACTTCTACAGAAACGAGTCCAGAATACTACTGTACAAGGTATGTGTGCGCCCACTCCTAGATTACTGCTCATTCATATTCAGCAGTACACGCATAGAAGACAAACTGAAAGTAGAAGGAGTACAGAGGTACTTCACGCGAAAAGTACTCGGAACCGATAACGGCACAAACTACTCTACCAGATGTGAAATCCTGGGACTAGAAACATTATGGTTAAGGCGACTGCGACTAAATCTGTTACTCTTCTATAAGCTTCTTAACCAAATAGTGTATACCCCTGCTAACTATACTCGGTCCTCAGGTAACACAGGATACAACCTTAGGCACACTAAAGGTACAGTGGCTATAGAACCATGTAAAACAGCCACCAGGCAAAAGTTTTTCTTGATTAGGTATGCCCAAATATGGAACAAACTACCTGAGAAAATACGACTAGCAAGCACATTGGCCTCCTTTGAAAAGGCACTTAATGACACACTAAGTGAGTTTGTAATTGATACCAATGGTAATTCCCATGTAAGAGTTTCAGAAATCATAGGCCCATTTAATGTATGAACTCAGAGACTACACCTGTTGTTTGTTTTGTCTCTATTTATAATTCCAGACAAAAAAGCAGCAGTCATGACAATAACACCCATTCAACCAAGAGTCGATCAAACTATGTCTACCTGATACAAAGGGCGAACCATAATCAACATACGAATGAAATATGAGAAAACAAGGTAGAAACTTACCGCAACACCACATGAAAAGATAAAAGTTACTTGGATATCATTTATAATCCACCAACTGGTCTCCTACCCAAAAAGAATGCGGCGATGTTTTATCCAAAAAGGCGAGGAAATACATAAACCCACAGCAGCTGTTGTTAACACTCAGTGGGGGTAGGAGCCAACAAAGTAATCCTTTCAAAGCACATGTATACTTCAAATGGGCACGGAGACTTTGTAGAATACGTCATAATCCAAATCACTGCCTCTACAGCGCCAATAAACCTGGATATCTATGATATAACGAAAACATGCTGAAAGCTGCATCTCAGATCAAGTTGACTCATTCCATGGTAATGATCTCCTCCTGCGTGCCTTATTCGACATATTGAATGGAATGGTTCGCAGTTATTCTGGTACTAGATCGAAAAGAATAAAAAATTCACCGGTTGCTGAATCAAAAGTACTTCTCTGCATGTTTAACTGTATTCTAACTGCTATGATTAATTCCAAACCATTTATCCCATAATCACTCAAATTCCAGGAACGATCCAATTCTACCATTTAAAGAAGCTGGCGGACACGATGTAAATGAGTATTCATGATCTGAAATAAAGAAGCAACTGGCTTTCAACATTTTACTCAACAGATAGCTGATACTCATTTTAAGTACTCTGACATTAAGTACTCTGCCATTGCCTGTAGTATATTTACAACCTTAAGATTTGAAACAACTTGCGAAAAACAAACCCTCAACGCACTGTAATGCAAATAATACTCTTTCTATGCGAACTTTCTTCAAAAGGATGACTTCTCCATTGATAATCCGTCCGATCTATAATATACAATTTTACGCTTTACTATGAACAAAATAATGCCGTGTGGCTCCAGAAGTCTAAAACTAGTCAAATATGATCTATTTCCCAATTAATAGGCGATTATAACGCCTGTAGCCGTGAACGCGGTAACCGATGTCGCTGCGCGATAACACCTGGTTATAGCGTATACCCTCTCTCGTACAGTCCGCCATGCAGACACAAATGGCGCAAATGGGGAATTCTGGAATCGACCTCGGGACCATTTGATGCAGTAAAACAACCCGACATGACCTCATATAATTTTCGCCTCCACGATCAAATTTCTTTCCTGTTATGAAACTACGATAAGACTGCTGAAAAATGGAATAAATATATCACTGATCTCAACATAATACATCAATAATCTTTAAGCCAAGGGTGCTGTTCACAACAAAGTTATATAAGAGAATTTACTTCAAGCTTTATTTTTCCCATATATCTGTATTATATTCATGTGATGTCTGGGTTTTTTGTTAATGCGAAGACAATATTTCTATATCTCTTTATGTGCTACACAAACAGACTTTATAGCAGACTGTTCCGACTGACTCTAATGTCAGAAAGAACAACCAAACTGTAAGTCCATTATACATCAAATTATGTGTAATTTACATAATAACTTATCCATGCCTGTACAATAGGTATGTTCCTGCATAAACAGGAAGGAATATATTATTATTATTAAAACAATATTTATGCATGCCTATACAATTGGTGTACCCTACATAGCTAGGGAAAATAATGTACTTTATTATATTATCTTTACTAAATATGCTTATTAATATTATGTGTAAATTATCGAACTGATGATGCCTGTAAACTGGCGTCCCTCATGTAAAAAATGAGAATATATATTATTTATATATATATATATATATGCCGATATATATATGGATAACAGCTGTGTACTGCATAGTTGTGAGGCGTGGCTGTTGAAACTGGCAGACATGAAAAGGCTGGCTAGCTGTCTTCGATCATATGCGTGTTTGCGTTCTATCTCGCATGTTAGGTGAGAAGATATAGTAGAGTGAGTAATATTGAGATATCTGATGTCAGCTCATGGTGAAATCCTCCATACAATCAAACAAAATCCCTACATACCAATACTTGAAAATTAATCTGATGCTTACTAATGACTGGCCCTATTCAAGTATTTAACCTGGGGTTCTAGTAGGAGGCCGTGACCAGTAGGGTACAGCAGGTTGAAGATGAGGCAGTAACTCATCGAAGAAGACATTGCGAAGTGGTCGCGCTATATCGTGAATTGGCAGAAGTTAGAATTCAAGGACCATTAGATCGGGTCCCAGTGGCTCAATGGTCTATGAACTCGCCTTGTAACCAGAATGTCTTGGGTTCGAACCGTTGTGGTGGGTGCGTACTGATGAAGAGTCCCATACTAGGGCGAAACGGCTATCCAGTACTCCCTGGCAGGTTTTCCAATGGTTCTCTAACTGATGTCAGCTCATGGCGAAATCCTCCATGCAATATCTACAAAACACAAAATAATCGAGCAAAGAATATTCTTTTCTCTTTTTCGATAAATTCCTCTTCTGGCTCTACAATTATATATGCATATTTATATACACAGAATATTCTAGATTAGTAGTTAGTAACAATATTAGTGGGTTTTTTTGAATAATATCGATTTGTAAAGTATGATCAATGGAATTCATCTCACAGAGTCAGTACACATCACTTAAACCCACTGGAACGTTTACACCAAGACTATTAGGCTCGCCTAAAGTGCACAAAAATGGTTTACTGCTGCGACCAGTATTAGAAAGGCTAAATTCACCATACCAGCCTGTAACCAAATGGTTAGTCGAACTCTTACAGCCTCTTCATACCGAGTTGGTGAAACACAGTGTAAAGGATACTTTTGGATTTGTTGAAAGGATAAAAGATTTAAATGTTGATAATAAATTCACAATATCATTTGACGTATCTTCCTTATTCACCAGTGTGCCACTTATGGAAACAGTGGACTTTGTATGCGAAGAACTAAAAGGACGAAACATCGCTTTTGGCATTATGAAAGAGCTTCCCTTGAAATGTACAATAGAATGTCCACTTTTTATTTAATAAGTAACTATATATACAAATCGACGGTGTGGCAGTGGGGTCACCACTAGGACCCATTCTGGCCGACATTTTCCTAGCGAAACTAGAAAATGGGCCTTTGGAGGATGTTAATAATGAACTCGAAATTTATTGTCGGTACATGGATGATACTTTTTGATTATGAAAAACGAGAAGGTAGCAAAGAACATCCTGGATAAATTTAATGAGGTACATACAGCAATAAATTTTACTACTGAGAAAGAAGAAGACTACTATTTCATTTTTAGATGTCCTTATGACCAAAAGTGTTTATAGAGAACCTACATCAACGGGCCAGTACACACATTTTCTCAGCTTTTCGCCCTTGAAATACAAACGCAATCTAATAAAGTGTTTGGTCCACAGAACAAGAGAGATTTGCTCGGACGAATGTCTTGACGGGGAACTAAACAATATTAAACGGTTGCTAAGTGAAAATGGTTATCTTGAAAACTTTATTGATGAGAACATGAATCTGAAACCAAAGCAGCCCAAGTTATCAACAGTTCCAAAAAAGGCCTTATTCTTATAGATGCAGTTCCTCGGAGACAATACCAGCGAGATACTAACACAGTGCCTTAGAAATGCGGTGCAAAAGCATTCCCTGCTGCTGAATTACGCTGTATCTTTAAAACCACCCCTCTTCTGCATTCGGGAATAAAAGACAAACTGCATAATTTTGCCTCGTCCATGTGTATCTACCAATTTAACTGCTCCTGTGGAGCCAATTACATAGGCCGTACAATTAGGCGTGTTTCTCGTCGAATTTCCGAACATCACTCTGCGTGGTTATGCAAAGACCAAACAAAATCTATTCGCAGTGCTATTCTGATCTTGTGGAGACAGAACACAAGATTGACGTTGGCCATGCTTTCAGGGTCATTTACTGCATACCTACTAATCTCAATTTGGCCTTAAGAGTTTGACTACTACGTATTGCTGAGGCTGGCTGTTGGGGCCCATATTAACAGGCCTAATTTGTGTATGCGAAAGGAGTTAGTTCGGACATTATCATTACCTTGGCCATCCAGGTTTGAATGATCCCGAAGTTTTGTGGAATTTTCCTAATTTTAGTTGATATTCTATTTGCTACTATGTCTTTATTATTATTATAATTTAAGCATCTTTAATGAACTGTAATTCCATTGTGATCTTACTTTACAAATCGATATTATTTAAAAAGCACACTAATATTGTTATTGACGACAATTCTAGAATATTCTATGCATATAAACATGGATATCTATTTTTAAAAAAACCACTAATATTGTTATTAACTACTAATCTAGAATATTCTGCGTGTATAAACATATATATAATTGTGGAACCCGAAGAGGAATTTATCAAAAAGAATATTCTTCGCTCAATTATTTTGTGTTTTATAGATGTCTGAATGAATATTTTTGCAATATTGAGATAGTTAGGCGTCGAGTGTGTTGGGTAAGGCGGGAAATTGAAGCAGCTGTATCGACCGAGACGGTTAGGACATGTGTGACACATGTCACACATGCCCCCTAGCCATCGCCTTCCTCAGAGAGCAACGTTGCTTGACATACCATAGGGTTGGAAAACAGCTAGTCGTGGTGGTCAAACCAAAATGGCCTCCGTACATGAAAAATTCATGACTGTTATTTCAACGGATAAAGAACTTCATCTGGAAGGAAAACAGTCATTCTTGACAAGTTCAAATAGTATTCGTTAACTATCATCGGGAAGGGAAGAGAGAAGGAAATTGCAACACGTGTAATAGTACGCGATAAGTTTCATTGATTGTTTGTTGCTTTATTCAATTCATTATGTGAGGGCTGAGATACTGTCAGGGCGCCCACACCGAAGCAGATGGTTTTATTAAGGGACCGACCCCGAGCCTTTGGCTTGGAGTCTAATCCGCAAGGCAGTGGAGCAGCGTCAGGAGCTGCATTCCCATGGTTTCCGGTAACCCATATGGGTTCACACGCCATTTGATCCGATTGGATACTGGAGCCCATGTACCCCATGGTGACTGCTTTTAGTTTAACCGCTATCCAAACAATCTTCCTGACATGGTAGGATCTGCAGGGACAGAGTTCCAGTTTAGCATGGTGGGTCATTACGGTATTTAAGCCCGACCACCACGGCAAGGTGGCAGTTATCGGCCGGGTCTTTATGTGGTAGGCGGAATGTAGCAAGTTGAAATGGTGCACTTATGTGCAGAGTTCTATGCAGAAATCAGTCAGCTTGTATTTGACAAAGTTTTATATACGGCTGGCTGTCAACCAAAGGACGCGTGTACTGCTCAGCAGTCCGCTCTGTCCTTCCTTATGACTGTGGGTAAGACATAGCCAATGAAAGTGGAAGACATGAAAAGGATAGTTGTCTTTGATCGTAGGTGTCTGAGTTCTATCTCCCGTGTGAAGTGGTATAACAGGGTGAGCAATATTAAGGTTAGGCGTCGAGTGTTAGGTAAGTGGAAGGGGAAGTCAATAAACGAAGCTGTGAAGTTACAGCACCATTTCAGTCGATGTAACTTCACAGTCTCGTCTGTTGATGTCCCCTCCCGCCTACCTAGCACTCCACGCCTAACCTTAATATTGCTCACCCTATTATACCACTTCACACGGGAGATAGAACTCAGACACCTACGATCAAAGACAACTATCCTTTTCATGTCTTCCACTTTCATTGGCTATGTCTTACCCACAGTCATAAGGAAGGACAGAGCGGACTGCTGAGCAGTACACACGTCCTTTGGTCGACGGACAGACAACACGTCTATGCCAGAGATTGCGGAGACGAAAAGAGATTATCTCCAAGTCTGTGAACAGCTCTATTAGACCTATTGGAAGTGACACACCATAAGTGTGTGGTGTGTTTAAGGTGCATGTACCAGGATTATCGCTTTATTTAGCTTTAAGTCCGCCTAATCCTACCTACCATAGATGTACAAGGTGGCTATTTCGAACCCTTAAATTTTCATAAAAGCACATTGCAAATAACAGACGTTAATGGAAATGGAAAATGTACGATATAACCATAGTTCACCAATGTATTACTACTAGCCACAGTAGAATATGAGTGCCAGCGTACACTGGATAAGTAGGTTGATTTCTGAATCCCATTAATTATCCTCAAGGAACTATCACTAAGATATGCCACAGATGCATATTTCACATTCAACAATACCTATTGTAGACGAGTCTCTAAGCTAGCTAAAGCTGACTTTGGGCACATTTGAGAATACTTCGGGCACGCTGCAGATTTACGGGACAAATTTCTGGGGCACTGCAGGCACTCTGAGACAGACTTCGGGCTCTCTGCAGAAAACTGTCTCGCTTTCTTAAATGCGCCTTCAGCTTTTATCCCGACATATCTGCAGTTGACACGAAGAAAGTGTCATCTGAGACAAAAGATTAAATTTTGGTAGAATTTTCCCCACAACGTTGAAGATATTCAACGATGTGGGGCTAGTCGACTAGCCCATTAGTATTCTTTGCAAGAAAATTGTCAACAACGAGATCCTGTACTTTATACTTACATTAACATCATCCGAATGAGAAACAATTTCTGAGACATTTTTACGCATGTGAGTAAACAGTGAGGGACATCATACCAGTTCGTACAAAAGCAATGCAGTTATTGCACAAGGAAATTTTGTGTGGCAAATCGTATCATTTCGACATGATTTTGGTATTAACTCATCATTCAAAAAATTTATGGACTATAGTATGTATGGTGGATGAAGCAAAAGATCATCAAAATGAACGTGAATAATCAATCAGAACGGATATAGTTAAGTGCACTTCCAATATCCAATAACCATACATTGGAAAGAAACATACGATATAATGGTCTTGTTTATACTTTTAGGCGATTTTTTAGATGTAAGAGTGAAACTATAAAGCTCTGAAACAAGAAAGGCTATCTTCGAAACTTACAACAATACGTGAATAACTACAGTCAGCTTTCAGTTGTTTCTGGCTGGCTCAATTTCTATTGGTTCGCTAAACATCAAACAACCTTGACCTCATCAAACACAATATAAAGACGATTTTCACGCATAATATCTACATTTGAAAGAATAATGAATAAAAAGGTATGTACATATTATACAGGATACCTTTCTCTGATGTCTGATGGGAATACCTCTCAGTTTTGGTTTGGAGTGTCAATATAGTAACTATTCCATAATCTGCATGTGTATTCGTCTAGTTCTCTTGAAAAAGCCCCAGCTATAATCCTTCCTTGACTTGACCCTAACACAAAACCATCCTGATCTAACTCGAACCATCTGCGATATCTCCTATATTAGGTTAGCCTCACCTAAAGCTTTTCTTCGCCCAAAAATTGACTTAATCTCACCCATACCTTGCGGAACTTTCACCGAAACAGTTCACTAAGCATATCCTATTCAAAATTTTGATTTCGTTTGCCTGGCTTCACTAAATTGCTGACCAACGGTCCCGAAGTCGTTGTGGAGTTGCACTCGGCTGGTACTTATGTATGCTTTTAGTTCGAATGACCTCCTTTAAATTTAGGATATTTTAAGTGAGGCTAAAAAGTGTGAGGCCGTTAATAATTTGCTTCTAATGAGCTCGGTGCTTGGCTAAGTCCCTCCTAAATGTGTCATTTGAGGGCTCTGACACCGCCTGTTCTGCGAGTCGGTTGCAGGAGTTTACGACTTCGGTTTATAAATTCTCCTGCTACATCGCCTTTGGTACCACCACCTAGTGGCCATATCCAGAGACAAATTTTAGAATTTTAAACATAGTCATGAGATCTATTATCAAATTGTGGCCTGACAAGGAAAAGACATTCCAACTGAAAAATCCTTCCTATTATGCTGAACTAGACATGACAAGAAACAAAAATCTTGAATTATTTCGCACACTTTCCAAATTACGAACAAAAGATGGCTACATGAATATACGCAGATATGCTCAGTCTAATTACTGCTCCGTTTCCTTACTGGATAACGAAATCCAGATATCAAATCCAGATAACTCTCAGAAACTTTCAATTTTCAGCTCTTGCTACGCCGGAACTCACGCTGTCCCACGAGAGAAACAGAACACTGGTTGGCGACTCGAGAATCCTTTATTCTTACGCCAATGTGTAACCAACAATAAGGTTATTATACACAAGGCCTACGAATAAACGTTATAACAACAAATCACGATAATACTTCTGATAGTTTTCTGTCTTCCACTGAACAGCGAACGATGAAACGATGAGTGCTGGATTGATGACCACCGCCAAAAATATAGAGTTGGGTTTGAGCAAACAACCATGAATTGATCGTTCAATCTTCAACTATATTGACATTATTTTTCTTGCTATATGTTGAAATACCCATTAGTGATCACAAATACAGCTGTAAAATCGGCCTCAAGATACCATAAATACAGGTTCTCAAAAATAAAACCACACCACCTATCACCGCAGAATCTAACATGCCACTCAGTAACCCCAGAAAAAAGTCAAAGCCCCCTGAAATTCGACACTTTCCTCTCCCAGCCACAACTCCATTGGTAAAGATAAGGAAAACATGACCCCAAATCATGCCAACAAAAACAGTGGCAGCTTAAATAAGCCCACACTCCCCACGGTCAATAGTAGTAGCACTCACAACGTGCGAAATCGCACCGTAGCACACACTAATATTCAATGTCACAACAACGTCACCCTCAATAGTACAAGTGGTAATAGTCAGAACTCGGCTACCAACAACTCAGGGTCTTCAGATTGTGGCACACAAACAAATTTTGACCGGATTTATGGTGCAAGTCTTCTGGGAACTAACCCACAATGCAGTATACACGAAACCCACACAAGGACACAACTAGCATCAAACAATAGGTGGAATAATAAGCCATGGTCATCACAAGGATCCAATCAATTTTTATCCCCTGCGTCCCTGTCAGCGCTGAAAAAACAGCTGGTAGGGATGCTAATACTCCTAAACCACTAGTGCTGGCTCCCTCCTTCCATGAAAACAGGAACGATCTAGCGCATCCGTATCCATTAAGCACACTTGACACTTGCACAAGTATAGGTCAAATAATAATAATAATGTAATGTATTTCATACAAATTTAAAAATTTACATGAAAATGCATGCCATTTTTACAGGCACGATCAAGTATGATATAATATCAAATCGTAGATTGTCTACAAGTTAATAATGTTTCAACAGTTAAATATTTGATATATATATAAATACACTCCTTGTCTGAACTAGGCTGTATAGTTATTGAATTGTACAGTTGTCCTCCAGGTTGAGCGGGAAAATCGACTTCGTTTCGTTTTCATCCCGTGGTTGTCGGCATACGATAACCAACCAATATTGAGGTAAGTACAACGTTGACAAGGGATTGAAAGCTGTTTAAAAAATTAAAGGTGCTAAGGTGAATCAATAAAGTGTAATGAAATGGGTAAGTGCAAGTATCACTAATAAATGCATTAATAAAGGAAACTCCCTAGGCTGACAAAGTTCATTTGCTATGTATAATGCTACACGTATATCTCGTACTATCATGATGTCCAGTTTTGGTTTTAATACATCTTTTCCTTATGTCGGTTTTTTTTATTTTATGCCTTTTTGTGCATTTAGTGCACAACCGTACCCTACAGAGAATAGGAATAGAATAAGTCGAATCAAATTCATAAAAGGCTGTAAAATGTTAGTTTTAATGAAGTAAAATGAGGATCAAGTAAAGACGTTATTAGAAAATAAATGAGATAAGACATTTTGAAGTGGTATTTAAAGATCTGACAATGGATAGCAAGTTAATTTATAAGATGCCCCATAATTCTGAGCAGATCCCACATGGTCGCATCTCAACAATAGGCTGGGCGAATGGTATATATTTAAAGGTAGAAGCATGATCTGTCAAGGCGTTCATTATTATCTTTTTCAAGATAAAGATCTAAGCCCTCATAAAAATCAGAAATATCTCGAGCCTTCAAATTGCGTATTGCTGTTCCTGCAGAAAGGGACGATTCACCTTAGTGACCGCCACCATATTTACTGATCAGCTAGCACCACCCTCCCTCCTTTTGACATTACCAGCTGTCAGCCACGTCTCGTAAACCGTTAATGCCCAGCTCATGCTACGCTTGGGCTAACGCTGTTCCTTGAAGTTTCTCAGAAACGCTTGGTAATAACGGTCGCAAAAACCAAAACACCGATTGGCCACTCGAGAATTCTTTATTGTAACACCAACATATAAAAATAATGTTATCACTAAGGTCTGTGAACAAATATTACAATAATAAATCACAATATTACTTCTGACGGTTGTCTACTGACTTCTTTCTGAACAGCGAACAACGAGACGATGACTGTCGTATTGATGCCTCCGCGAAAATTGGGGAAGTTGGTTTTGAGCAAACAACCATGAATTGATCGTTCAATCTTCAACTACATTGACACTCCCCGGCAAAAAAGGGATCCATCCCTTTTTTTTTATCACGACCAATACACGTTGACTTGGATGCCATTGCGAGAACCTGGGTCACATGGACAGAGCTGAAATGGAGAACAAACAGAAAAGCCAACACACCACAAGCATACCCACAGCACAATCTTACACATCGCTGACGACCTACACCTCCAGATAGAGACTCCCTCTTGACATCTTGCAACACAATCGCCACTTGCTAGAATGACTCTTGCAGAATGCAACGTGACCATAGCACCACCTCGCGATACTCTACGCACATCGTCTTATCTACTCAGTACCAATTACCACTGAAATCGCTTGTCACTCATTCCGCCTCAGTTCTAGTAACGGTGACGTATGCGAGCCTCAGTCGTTTACACTCTTTCTCCCCGGCGTGTCGGACCACAGCTAACAATTACCTCCGTATGCATTTCATTCTCAGCAAAAGCCTAGCCTCCCCGGCGTATACGACCCATCTTCTGTCTCTAACATCAATCAATTCATTCACGGATGTAGAAGACTCGAAACAACTTCAGAAGTAATCACGACGAAAATTTTAACAAAATTATGCAATAACAACAAGGTACGAAAACAACGAGTAAACACAATGAATCCAAAAACACCAATTGATATGACACACCACACGTATATGCAAACAGTACACACAAACTCGCAGATCGTGTCTCGATGGAATTCCTTTGAAGAATCGCAGGACTTACACCAGTACGCCTGCAACCCTTCTCACGTTGACGATTATAAGTTGTGGAATGTACGGACACACACAAGATTAACCAACAATTACGATAATCGGAACTCACACAACTATTTAACACAAACATATGTACAATCAATACATGAAATGTTGTGAATTCTGCCTTGACGAACTACCCTTGAAGAACTGTGTAGGGGACTAATATTAGAGTTCACTAACATTCCAAATATAAAAGTAATAATCCAAGTCAGTGGAGTGTTAAATCACAATATATTACCAAAAATACAATGACGAGTTATAGCAACAAAAAGGATTACTTGGTTATAAAGTATAAGTCCTCGGCTACAAATTAATTATATAATCCACAGGCACGTTAACTGTTTGGACTGCGTCTGCTGTAGCTGCTGTGTTCCGGTTGTAGAAATGTCTTCGGTTGAAAGTAGTAGGCTCCTACAATAAATCCGAAGTATACAACACGGTGTGAGTGGAGCAAGTAAGCAGAAGGGACCAGGGAGAAGACGAAGTCTCCAACAACTGTAGGACTTACAGCGGAACGCCTACATTACTTCTCAGGTTGATGATCCAAGTGGAAGTCGTCCGGACACAAACAGAATTACCAACAGCTAGATGACAGATGATATCAATTCAGTATATACAATATGAACATATGTACAAAATCACACACCAAGCACATTGGACTGCTCATTGATGCGCTACCCTTTGAAGAATTGTTGGACTTACAGCAGTACGCATACAACCCTTCTCAGGTTGACGCTCTAGGTCGGAAAATCGTCGCAGAGTTCATTTGCTAACTTCCCTCTATCAGCTATATCCTCAAATCTGAACGGAAACACGCTCATGTCATTGTATCGTAGAATATAGATGACGAACAAACACACGACGTATCTGGTCAACCAAGCGTAGGCGCAGAGCAATTTACACCAAACATAATAGCATTCAAATAGTAACTTGAAACTAGAAATGCCTTTATTCATGCAAGTCAATTTAACAATTACTCTCTCGTTTACACTTGGCTTATCCTCTCTAAACTGACCATTGATATTCTTCCTTTCAAACGAACTGACACTAGCATAGTCATTGCAGAAGATACTTGAGTTGATGGGCGTCTTCTTCCTTGTGGATGACAACACCAATGACGACTGAGTGACACAAGTTGATGAAGTTAGCGGTGGATCAGAAGCTGTTGTCGCTCGGCTTTCAGAAATTTGTCTACCTGCAAGACCACCACCACTGCTGTCTTTTACTATCAGCTCAGGTTTAGCACTAGCATCTGATGATAGGTGGGCTACACGCTGATCAATTACACTCACGGTCTGACAAGTATGCATGCCTTCTGCAACTGCATCTGAATTCAATACTACTTCACGTTCAAGTTGTAAAGAAGCTTTACTCAACTTAGCAGTAGTAGGCATCCCCCCCATTTCATCATGATCAACCAAAGACAAATCTGCACTATCATGATCATTATCACAAATATTCACTTTACCGTCAATTTCATCATTTCCAAACTCTTTAATAACAGATGTAGACAATTTTGGTTCCTCCTGGCAAATCCTAAAACGTTTTATAACTTCACTCTGACTAGTAATACCTCGTAAACTTGTAGGGTCAGAACTGCACTCTGGAGCAATAACTCTATTCTGTGACACTCTATTCAACAATGGTTTACCAGTTGCAACTGCAGACTTCTTGACTGCACCGTTAGCGTCACACGATTTTGCGTAAGGCCTGGAGTTTACATTTAGCTTATCACTGAGCTTGCTCACTGGTTCACAGCTCACCTGTTTATGCACCTCTTGCAAACGTGTAAAACACAACCGTGTTTGTCTTGCATCTTGTAACTTATCCGTTGAGGATGTACTACGTATCCTGTTACACTCACTAGGTCTATATGCATTACTGGACATCATGGAGCCTTCTCGATATCCACCTCTCTGAGGCCTACTCGTCATCAATGATTGCATTTTGCTCTCAGACTGCTCTATTCTAGGGGTGAGATCTAATAGACTGGCAAACTTGCTCATAGATTGATTGACACTATCTTTTAGTAGTTTCAGGATATCATCAAATTTTGGCTCGATACCCTCATCCTCCATACGGGAGCTTATCTTCACCCACTTCCTTTGCAGTCGAGTAGGCAGGCGTCTTGCTGTTACCTCTAGGACTGAGCTCGAGTTGAGGTCACTCATGCAATTCATAGAAATCAAGGTATTCTTATAAGTCATAAGATTATCTAAAAACTCAGTAAGTGCCTTGGAGTCATCTTGTAGTTGACTGCCGTTACCTTTGACAGCTTCGTATACGTTCCTTACAATCATTGAAGGTCTTCCAAACCTTTGACGTAATATGCTCATAGCCTCAGCGTATCCCTCATTAGGGGGCATGAGCTTACAGCACTGTATAGCTCTTGTAGCATCTCCAGTGCAATACCTCATCAAATACATTAACTTCAATTCATCACTTAATAGAAAACTACTCAACATGATCTCAAACTCCTTTACAAATTGTAAATAATCAGCTGGGTTTCCATCAAAACACCGTGGTTCAAATTTAGGGAGTTTGATGTTCCTATTATCCCTGAACGGCGAAACAGTAACATCAACCATGTCATGCTTAACATCAGACACATCGTTACAAGTAACAGACAAGTCACCATGACTTACTTTCCTGTTTGCATCCAAGACGCTCCGTCCCTTCTTTGACCCAGGCATTGTTGAACTTGACCCAATTCCCAAAACGTTCCAGATATTGCTTGTTCAAAGAGGATTTGACGGGCACCAGGAAAAATGAACGGCGACTATCCAAACATTCACCAACTGTCTGAATCCGCCAGAATCTGTTTCAGCGGTCAGAAACTTACTTCACCGTCAGAAACTGTCAGCTACGTATCGTAAACCGTTAATGCCCAGCTCATGCTACGCTTGGGCTAACGCTGTTCCTTGAAGTTTCTCAGAAACGCTTGGTAATAACGGTCGCAAAAACCAAAACACCGATTGGCCACTCGAGAATTCTTTATTGTAACACCAACATATAAAAATAATGTTATCACTAAGGTCTGTGAACAAATATTACAATAATAAATCACAATATTACTTCTGACGGTTGTCTACTGACTTCTTTCTGAACAGCGACCAATGAGACGATGACTGTCGTATTGATGCCTCCGCGAAAATTGGGGAAGTTGGTTTTGAGCAAACAACCATGAATTGATCGTTCAATCTTCTACTACATTGACATGTGCATTTTCAATTGCTTCACCTCAGGTAAACCATTCCTATATGCTGACGACCTCAAAGTCGTCTACTCCTGCTACACTCATGAGTTAAGCGATGTGGTTACTAAAATACATCTTGAAATAAAGTAAATAAATAAATTGGAACCTCTGTGTTTAGGGAGAGTGAAGTGCAACTTCTTTCTGCTCTTCAAAGTCGTTAGGAAACATTGTTATGCTAACTCGTCCATAAGGTGGGGAAATATCTAATCATATCCTCCGTACAACCACGACTAACTTGTTAAGGTGGCTACCCACAGAAAATCCGTCGGGGAAATCTTTTTCACCATTAAATATTGCAACCAACTACCATATGAAATCAGATGTTGTGCAAATCCCGATGGGTTCAAACGGAACCTAGAAAGACACATTTACATGTCCACCCTAGCTCATGTAAAAGACCACGACTGTTGGTAGAACGGAAATTGAAAGCCGGTCCAGTCTTCAGTATAGTCACATGCGTATACCGCAACTCTGCTACTTACGCAGCGAACGTTTAACCAATTTACTGATTTTCTTTTCCCTGTAATTTTCACTAAGTTGTGTTGGTATAATTAGCTCTGGAAACAATTATATTAGCAACCGCACCTTCTAATATTTTACATATATATACACAGTTAATAACACAATACTATTTTTGTGTCGAAATGACATTACTCAGTCAATAACTACCTTTTCTCATATACATTTCTAAAACGCATAATTTTATAACATTTCGCAATATTTTTAACATTATATAAGTTGAAGGGTTACTTTGCAATGTCTGGTGTGCATCCTATGAAAGTCGGTCATGAAAATTAAGCGCAACTACTTCTGCCAACCAGCTGTTTTCTACAGCTTTGGAGCCAGATGACAAGGTGATGGTACTTAAGGAAGCACCACCTAAGGGGAAGGTTCTTAAATTCTATAAACGCTGGGAAGGACCATTTACTGTAGTGGAGGTACTAAATGACTGCACTTGTTGGATTCTGGAACCCAATTCCTCTCATCGTCTAGTCACACACTCCAATAGACTAAAACCTTTTCGACAAAAGGCCTTAGTTCAGGCAAGTCCTGCAGGGACAGTCACCTAGCATTGCGGACAGTGCTCCGATGGCAGAAAGGATAGTGTAAGGCATGGTAAGTTCGGCGGTTTTCTGATGTTCAAACTATGCTTGTCTACTTTCAGGTCAGCTACGAAGTGTGCAGTGATTGGTTACCCAAGACTAGGCAACGGATGACCAATAGGAGTGCCCTTCCCTCTTATGTAATTGTATTGCGATTGCTTGTAAATATAACCCTTGATCTTGAGTCTTCGTTCTTACTAGCACGCGATACTTGTGTGATCACACTGCTAACGTGCGCTTTGCTCTCTGTTTCAGATCATTGCTTGACGGGTGGGATTACATAAAACTCCGAATCAGTACATCGAAAAATAATACACCTAGGCGGCATTACTCACGAAAGTGCTGAGGATATATGTGAGGTGTTTAGCACGCACTTTGCCAAACTGTACACTCTAGAAAATGACCAGGATATAGATTTCCTTCGTAAATTAGAAAAGTGTTTAAGCGATGTAGTCTTAAACGCCCAAGAAATCGGTGAAGCCATCGTAACTCTTAAGCTTACTAATACTCCCGGCCCAGATGGAATGTCTTCCGTCCTCCTGAAAAATGGTGGAAATGACATGAATCTACTTCTTCTCAAGATATTTTCAACTTCGATAAGGAGTGGAACATATCCAAATAGCTGGAAGAAATCCTACGTTGTACCCATTCACAAAACCGGACCTACAGCGGACATAGATAATTACCGCCCCATCAACATTACTTCCGTATTTTCACGTGTGATGGACAAGATTGTATTTCCTTTCGAATGACTTGATATCCCCTTTCCAATACGGTTTCCTAAATAGAAGATCGTGCATTACTTGCCAGTTCGATTATTTCGACCACATCACTGAATGTGTAGACAAAGGTCGTTCGTCAGCAACATTATTTCTAGATGTTAGGAAAGCTCATGATAAGGTCCCACATAACAGACTCATATTGGAACTCCTATCTCATGAAATAAGTGGAAGGCTTCTCGAGTGGATAACTTCCTTTCTTACAGGAAGAGAACAGCTGGTAAAATCAACCATCATTTATCTACATCCAAACCGATAACCGGCGGCGTGATACAAGGTAGTGTTCCTGGCCCTACCCTATTCATTGTATTCATAAATGATATTGTCTCTATGATCAAGTATGGCAATCCATAGCTCTTAGCAGACGACCTCAAAGTTGTCTAAGATTTCGACTATAATGATATGAATATTGCTAGTAAAATCTAACAAGGCCTAAATAGTCTATGTAATTGGAGTGAAAAGTGGCAGTTAACGTTCAATCCAGCTAAATCTGGGATAACATAAATCGGACGTTGGAAACCTAGCATGTGTCTATACATGTACGGTGACCTTGTCTCAAACACGAACACAGTCACAGATCTCGGGGTGACATACTCAGATCTTACCTTAAGGAGGGAGGGTGGCGTTAGCTGATCAGTAGATATGGTGGGGGTCACTAAGTTTAATCGCCACATTCTGCAGGAACAGCAATACGCAATTTGAAGGCTCGAGATATTTCTGATTTTTATGAGGGCTTAGATCTTTATCTTGAAAAAGATAATAATGAACGCCTTGACAGATCATGCTTCTACCTTTAAATATATACCATTCGCCCAGCCTATTGTTGAGATGCGACCATGTGGGATCTGCTCAGAATTATGGGGCATCTTATAAATTAACTTGCTATCCATTGTCAGATCTTTAAATACCACTTCAAAATGTCTTATCTCATTTATTTTCTAATAACGTCTTTACTTGATCCTCATTTTACTTCATTAAAACTAACATTTTACAGCCTTTTATGAATTTGATTCGACTTATTCTATTCCTATTCTCTGTAGGGTACGGTTGTGCACTAAATGCACAAAAAGGCATAAAATAAAAAAAACCGACATAAGGAAAAGATGTATTAAAACCAAAACTGGACATCATGATAGTACGAGATATACGTGTAGCATTATACATAGCAAATGAACTTTGTCAGCCTAGGGAGTTTCCTTTATTAATGCATTTATTAGTGATACTTGCACTTACCCATTTCATTACACTTTATTGATTCACCTTAGCACCTTTAATTTTTTAAACAGCTTTCAATCCCTTGTCAACGTTGTACTTACCTCAATATTGGTTGGTTATCGTATGCCGACAACCACGGGATGAAAACGAAACGAAGTCGATTTTCCCGCTCAACCTGGAGGACAACTGTACAATTCAATAACTATACAGCCTAGTTCAGACAAGGAGTGTATTTATATATATATCAAATATTTAACTGTTGAAACATTATTAACTTGTAGACAATCTACGATTTGATATTATATCATACTTGATCGTGCCTGTAAAAATGGCATGCATTTTCATGTAAATTTATATGTTTATATGAGAATATACATTATTATTGTTACTGAACATGCAAATAAGGTGGTAACTGATTGTAAACGTCTAACCGGCTTTGTGCTAAGCAACCTTTGCACTCCAGAAGCCATATTAGCCATATATAAGATATGCATTCGCCCCAAACTTGAATAATGTGCCCACTTATACAGTAGCTTTAAATCAGCAGACAAAAAAAGTTGAAAGTATCCAAAGATTCCTCACGAAACGCATATTAGGCTATGGTCAGCAAATAGAATACCTTGACAGATATATTCGACTGGACTTAGAAGCCTTATGGTTAAGGAGAGTGAGGTGTAATTTATTTCTCTTATTCAAAGTTATAAGAAAGTACTGTAAGAGTAACTCATCCATACTTCTTGTCATACACTAAATGACTCAGTAGTTAAAAGTTGCTTTGAATTCTTTTCCATATGAATTTACTTAGATATTCAGGCTGTTCATCAAATGCACTCTACTCGTCAAATCCGCCCAAAATGACATGAGTTACGTTGGATTTCTCTTTGATGTTTTTGTGTAAATACTTCTAATTTAAGGAGAAACAGGTAAGGAGAACAGTAGCCTGAAAACTGAGCACAAACGTATTTGAAATCATATTGCCAAAACAGAATAAACTGTATATTATTTACGAAACACTGTCTCATATTTATACCTGCACCACATGTTATTTAAATGTTGTCAAACATGTGAACCATTCCGTTAATAATATTTCTTGAGTCCATACATATTTGGCCTCAATATGCTGCTCCTTTTCAATATATATATATATATATATATACCTCAATAACATTCTTCTCTTCGTTACAACTAGATTGTTTCGTGAATCTTTATGGGAGAAGGAAGGACAAAATTGGTTTATCGAATCCTACGAAATTCAAAAGTTAAATCATATGTTGGAAGGTGAAATACTGATCTGATCAATGGACTGAATCCAGTTGCAAACAAATAATAGTTTAGACGAAGAATGAGTTATGATAACGTTAATATCAAAATATTACCAATAGTATTCGTGATAATATACTAAGCTAACAAATCTTGTTTGCCTGTTCCTCTGCTATTTTTCCCAGATTTAATTCATCTACGTGAGTCAGATTATGCTTAACTGTGTGTTTTTACATCTGTAATTTAAAGATTCTCATTTCACAACAAGAGACACATACTTAAGCCGACTGACTTATTTTCCAGTATCTCTATCTCCTACAGTAATGAATCCTAAATAAACGTTTACATAGTGATACACTCACAGCCACTTTAGAAGTCCACTTTTCTCCTCAATAAATTCGACTTCTGATTACTAGTACGTACACCACGTAACTTTGAAGGTACAGTAGAACCGTATTTCATTATTTGCACTCAATAATGACACACATATCGGTTGAAAGAGTGAAAATAAGGGAGTCTATTTACACACTTTCAGCATTAGTAAATATGTTGTTGTTATTCTGAATTCGTACATTCATCATACAGTCTCTCTATAACCTCATGGCATTACTTAATAGAGGTTCACAAACACCCTCAACGGTCTCTTATAAAGGTAGGACATCAGTGAATCACAAAGTGAATTGTGTAGAATTCTTCGTCTCATCATTGACCTTTCTGGTGATATCTTCCATAATATATTTGGCCTGCTTTAGTTGCAGTGGATTCAGTGTATCTGCCGACCGTCGGGCTATCTTGTAATGTGGTGCATTAAATATATCTAATTTTGAAAGTGCTGATCTGTTTGACTGGTAAATTTCAAGCAGGTCATACATTTATGGTGTGTTTTATCTTGCAACTTTAGACCCAAGATGAAAATTCAATCTTGATATTCGAACAATGCTTTCGGACTAGTTGTCTTTAAAGCTTCAATATGAGGCCTGCTGAAAATAGCTGCCTCGTTGTATCGTCTAGATTTCACCATATGGACCATGTGAATCCATCGGTGAAGCAATTATTTCAAAGGAAATTTTGGAGTATCACTTCAAGAACCTGAATTCCATCACAAAATTGTGAGATTATGTAATATGAAAAAGGGGTTTTGACGAAAATAATTGATTTCTGAGATTTTATAACTTTTAGTTACTCTAGGTGAGTTAAAATATGAGTAAAGTCATAGAAAATTCCTTCCAAAGTTATTGTTTGCTTTGTCTAGTGATTTATTGTACTTGAAATATTAATATACCGGGATGACGGAATTATAGGAATCTAAACAAAACCCAGAGAGGGCAGCAATAAGGAAATTGTATTTAGCGGAATTATTATGCAATTCATATAAGAAACATATCAACAGTCAACAGTAAGTATTTAAACAATACAGAGATAGAAATTGTCAATCACCACATCCGCCACACCTCGAATATCTCCTCGCGTATTTATAACGATGTCTCGGTTTGCTTGCAAGTAGCTTCGACCTAACTGATTCTGTGATATTATTTTCATCAGTATTATCTGGACTTATTTCTGAATTATCTACAAAATCAGGATTATTAGCGGAATCAATAATATTATAATTGGAACGACCTACTTCATTTATTGTCACTTTGTCCAGGTGTCCGTTATGAACTGAGTGATCTTTGATGTCTAATATCTTCACCACTCGATTTCCCATTTTTTGTAGTATAATTCCAACAGAAGGTCTGTAGTTATTATCTTTGTAATAATGTACATTAGAAGTCGTGGACATCAGATGCTTTTTGAGAATTCGAGATTTGAATAGTTTTGCAGGACTTTCACAAGAACTTGTATGCTCTGGATTCACCAGACGTAGTCTATGCATATGCAGTAATTCCTCAATTTTATTCAGTTGCTCTCTCATCTCATTCAGGTCTTTTCGTGCTTTCGACAGTTCACATTGCAACTTAGCTACCTCATTTTTGAATACAGTTGATGCTTGCGTTGCTGAACTTGCAGTGGAGGTTTTCGTTGGATTAGCTTGAGTATTTTGAAAAGTTGAAAGACACATAGACTCCATTTTACTAGACAGCTTGGGAGAATTATAAGAATGTTGAGCAACATAAGTATTTGAACTTCTGCAAACCGTCTTGATGTGTCCAACTTTACCACATTTGTGACACTTAGCACTCCGAAAACGGCAAGTGCTTCGTAGATGTAACTTTCCACAGGATAAACACGGTTTAATGTTTTTGATCTCTCGCTGCATTCTGTTACCTGTGGACGGCAGTTTGGATTGCTTTCCATTACCACTTGTATTTTCGACTTTAGAAAGCATAACATCAGACACTGACGTAGTGGGAGCAGAGTATTCATTATGGACATCTTCATATGTAATACATACATCTTTAGCAGTTTGAAACGTACAAGAAGGAATCTGAATTAACTGTTTCTCTAATTTAGGAATATTGATTCCAGCAATTAGACGATCACGTAGTTGTGTATGCAGCTGATCTCCAAAATTACACTTTGAGGCTTGAATTTGGAGTTGTAGTATAAAGTCTCTTATCTTCTGATTGGGAGAACGTACCAGTTTGTTGAACTGAGCCCTCTCTCTGGTCTCAAAAGTAGTTACATGGAAGTGATCTATAAGAAGTTCACGGAGCTTAGCATATGGCATAGAAATGGGTTTATCTGGAAATGCCAGATTCTTCACCAGGCTATATGCATCAAGCCCAATAGCGGTGATGAAATGAGCAGGTATTTTATCATCCCGAACATTCTTGGAAATGCACCACGCATCAAAGCATTCCAAATAATCAGCAATCTCCCGCGGAGTAGCATTTATAGGTAATTTTCCCAGGTTACTTAGCTCCATCGCGACGCCAATTTCTAGTAATTTATTGTACTTGAAATATTAATATACCGAGATGACGGAATTATAGGAATCTAAACAAAACCCAGAGAGGGCAGCAATAAGGAAATTGTATTTAGCGGAATTATTATGCAATTCATATAAGAAACATATCAACAGTCAACAGTAAGTATTTCAAACAATACAGACATAGAAATTGTCAATCACCACACTTTGTGTTATCAAATGTTGCTTACTTGCCAAAGAGTTCTTCAAGTTCAGATAATTTTAGATCAGTTTGTTAAGTGTGATCATTGGACCACCAATCAAATTTGACTAGTGTAAGGAACATCTCTTAAAGTGAAGTTTAGGGAGGGTTTATAGCTAGTCTTGACAACGATACTTATTGCAGCTCTATAGTTCATCGTCAAATTGACGCAGTAATATTAGTAATAAATTCTTTTGGTTTTTAACACTAAATTCAGTATCGTCGAATTTATATAAAGTTTTTGTTTGGAAGTGTACATAATCCCTGCTTGTCTGTGGCAGCGAACTTCTCTTTGTAGATATACTTCGACACATGTACAATACAAACAAATAAAATCGACTTCACATGGTTTATTGCCTGTATAGGTGGCTTATTCTATCAAAAGCACATTTAAAGCATTAAATCGCTCAAATTGAAGATTTATCAGTTATGAAAAATCGTAGATGAAAATTTTCTCAGTCATATATGATGCCGAGATCGAAAATAAAGAATAGTGGTTAAGCATCTGTCTAAACTACACTGACTACTAAAACACCTTCAACGGGATTGACCCTGGCGTAATTTTGTAAATGTCTCAACACTATATAGTGCAATGAACCCATACCAGGAATATAACAATACTTGAGATGATTTGATCCTCGTGGTATACTTGTTTTATTTCACACAAATCTCAAAGATTTGTGGACGAAAGCCATAGAGTGTTTCACTAACTGTTTTCGGTTCTTGATGAAATCCACCTTTTCATGAACCTGAATACTGCGAAATGACAAGTGCTTATCTGTTTTATATAACACCAGACAGTAACTCTTTGAAATACTACTGAGATTTCATCTCTAGACTATGTATATTACTTTCCATTCAAAGAGGAACAATTTGATACTTCTTCATTCATATATGGCATATAAAAACAACGTATTTCTTATGGATATATAGCGAAGCATTAAAATTTCCAAGCACTCATTTTTCAACTATAATCAGATAATTTGAACTCGCTGCCTTTGAGAAACTCGACAAGAAGTTAAGTGTGAATTAAAAGGCTTTCAAAACTAGAGCTGAGTTCGGGTGTGACATTCATATAGTTTCTGAATTGATATCACTTTTATGTTCCAGATTGAACAGGATGATTTATTCTTGAATCTATCTGTGAAATATGGGATCCGATTGAAGATTTTCATATTTCCGTGTATTATGCTGAGTGAGAAGCCATTTTCATCCGGATAATTCAGAGATTGTCAACATACTAGAGTAAAGACTACTTGGTGGTTCCTGAGGAAAAGGGATCTATGAGATTCTTTGTACCACCTAGAGGTCTACAGGTTCGGAAACTATTAAACTATCTGTTCTATGTAGGCTATTTACAAGTAGATCTCTTCAATGATTGATAACCCTTTCTTAGGAGTCAGACATCATGCAAACTGTCCTGCTTGGGGAATGAAGTTATTGTTTGAGTAGAGACTACTGAAGGTCTTGAACACGTTTCTAAGACTCAAATTTCCATTTGGAATAATGGAAATATCGTCGGTGGAAAGAGGTGGAAGTCATGGGTTGTTATATTTCATTTAAGGTTTATAGGCTTGATATTAAGCAATCGGCCAAGAGTAGTCTGAAATCTCAAAAAGAATTGACTAAGGATTCAAATAGACATACGATTATCTGCATTACTGGATTAGCTTAGATCGTATAGATATGCATCATCTTCGTTGTTTAGCGAGATCTCATTAGAAAAATTATGGACGTCTAAACTGTCGACTCATCTAATTAGTGGAGTGGCATTCATGATTAAACCAACAAATTCAAATCTTCTTCACACCTGCTGCTTTACCGGTTCAAAACCTATAACAGCTACTTCATGACTGAGTAATATGAAGGGTTTATCATATTTGATTATGCAGGAAGCATAATACCCTGTATGTGCACTCCAGGTGAGGTGTAAATGTGCGGAGTGTTAAAGCGGAGTAGATGAATTTGTTAATATATTTGTGTGCTATTGAATGATTCACCGTTCTTTTGTTTTAACGTCTCCGTCAACTGTACCTGAATCTGGTCATTTGGACCTATCTGAGGTCTCTGATCTAGAAATTACTTGTTAATTAATTGAAATAGTGAATGTTTATCAACATAATCTGATTGGCTTAGTGGTGTTATTCAAGAAACTCCACACAGGTGTATTATGATCCATTCTTTGTTTAATTTTGATGAATGAATAAATGAATTCGATCAGGGAGTATTATAGTTGGATTTTCATTCGTTTGATCAAGACAATAGTTAAAAACGCTTGTCATGAAGTGGTCTGCATCACTACACTGAAACAAGAGTAGGTAGTTAGTTCAGTTACTTAAAATCTAACTGAATTCCGATCCTTGGCACTGTTATTAACGACAGATTCGTTGAAATAATTAAAAGCATCACTTATACTGCAAGGTGAAAACACACCACCCTTAGTTGCATGCTCTGAATATTTAAGCAAAATCATAATATGTTAATCAGTTGTTCTCTAGATGACAATAGCTCCGCAGTTCTACAGAAGTGTTATTCATTCATGAACAATTCACATTGCACGTAAACGTTTCTATAGGCATTTTGTCTAAGATATGATAAAACGAGAACAGCGTGCATCAATGTGATTAGAAGTGTATTATTTCATTTCACTTGAGTTCGAATGGAGGAGTTTTCAATAAGGATTGTCCCAGAAATCATCCTAGTTTATCTGCAATTCCCCAAGTGATTTCCCCAAAAAGAGCTTTCTGCATTCATCTCACAGAGCATTAAGTGAAATCACAGATAATCGCGAAAGTACCTAATGGTTGCACGGTCTATTCTACTCATTACAATATCAACAAAACTATAAAAGGAATTGAAATTATAGATCAAGATTCAACATACTACCCCCTACACGTGTAAAATCTGAAAGACCTTCAGATAGATGTCAAAAGTAAAATGGCAATTAAGGACACATTTAAATAATTCCATCATGAAAAAGAGTACTGAGTGAGAAAACGTGTAAATTAACCAAATCCGCATTCATTTTTATCCCACTTTGAAGACAAACGTAAGCAAACAACATGTTTGACAATTCAAGTGATCACATGAATTTAAAATCAGTATCAGATGACTAATAAAAAAGAGGAAAAAGTCAACATCTTAAACAGAATTTACTTTCATCAAGCATCACTGAATATTCACAGATTATCATTCAAACTGCAATAAATAAGTGCAAATAATTTCGGTCAAAGGCGAACATAAAAAATTTGAAAAAAACGAAGAGTGAAAAATATAAGTAAACAGAATAAAATGAAACGAACCAATAACAGCAAAAGAACCTAGATACGGCTGAAACCAAGAAAGCAAGTACGCGAAAGATTGTTTAAGAATTGATGAAAAATCGAAACATAAGAAAGAGCAGCAAAGGAAAAAAAACTGAAGCCAGGAATGAAAATAACATTCGACATACCACTGCTCAACGACTCAACTAACTAATTATTCTCAGTCGAACTTTACCATGATATTTCAGTAATGAATAGGAGTCAGATCTGTGAAAGAATGAAAGGGTTGGTTTAGAGGTCATCGGAGAATAGACGGTCAAACTCTTAGTGCACATATGTACGCCACCATAAACTAATTCGTTATTAAGATAAAGTCATAAGCAATAGTTACATTTAATCACTATTCCTGAAGCTAAACTGTGGAGTAAGTAAATAAAGAGAAGGTAAAAATATTTTCTTCATTTATTCAATCAAATTCAGTCACATGCAGGAATAAGATGAAAAATTAGATTTAATTAGAGTTCTGCTGACAAAAAGAAACACACATGAAAGCAAAATTGACACAAAACATATATTTCTTTTAAAAAAACAAATAAATGAATAGGCACAAGCGGAAAAATGTGACAACAGATATATTGATAAAAACCAAGAAACAACCAGGGGATAGAACCAGTGAATACGTGGATAAATAAACCTGCCTCCAGTAACATAGCATAAATGATATGGACGCGACTTGAAAATACGTATTGCCGCCATACCACACTTTGCATTTCACACACAAGTAATCCATTCATTGCAAACAAACTGCATGATGATCGATTTAAATAAGTGCTGAGGACAGTGGATATCACAATTGTGAAGGTGGAAATGATTACGAACGAAAGAGCAATCATCGAACTGAAATGAGTGGTTGGAGCTGTTGGCTTCTACTGATGATGTCTGGAATGTGTTTTGTGTTGATTAGGTTGTTGAAGGTGTGTGACGCCGCTCCGTGGAACTGTGGAGCTGACACACTCTCGATAACAAAATGCCTATCTCATATTGTGAGTGGCTATCAGGAATTTGCAATTCCTATACATTCTAAGAAATGTTCCTGAGCATTCAATTCTTTTCATATCGCATATATTTCAGTAAATAAAAGGTATTGGAATTTGTTTTATCTAGACGATAGTTTGGGTAAGATATCGTGCCAAAATTGTGCTATTCTTAATCGAATAATAAAGTACTCTGCACTAATAATTTCAACCTCTACTCGACTGAACCTTATAGAACTCACTGAATACTTCGAATGAGAAACATGATAACATGATAAGATGCATTTTCGGACTGAGATCAAAAACGTCGTTGAACCGGTAATCAAGTCGAATTGTCACCGAATGATCTCCATCTACACAAACTTGAATTTATGAGCGCATGAAATCTCTCCTAATACGTATCTCAACATTATGATTATACTGTCTTCACGTCAACCTGCAGTAACGCATTAAATATAGTAGTTTTAAAGTGTATCTATATCTATGTCTCTTTATGGCATAATAAGAATAATTGTTCCTTTGTTCCCAATGTTCGTTAGGCGATTTCTTATTACGTTACTGTGTGCTTAATTACCAGTTTTATCTCGTGTTGCTGATTTTTCACATGACCACTTCAAAGTTTATATTTATTATGAATTATCTGTTTCCCTGCGGACATTTATCGACCCCATTTCCATCGAAGACTAGGCAGAACTACAAATAAGTATATATGACTTTATTTAAATATATATATGACTTTAGACAGAATATTACTCCGATACTTATTTCAATGAAACTTGAGTTAACAAGCGTAAGCAAGCTAAAAATTAACGCAGGGCATTTATATGCAAAGAGAGAATAAGACAGAAGTATGTTGAATGCAACAAAGAAAAATTTATAGAAACTTAAAGATATAATCTAAAGAAAGTAAACAAAAAAAATATGCGTCAGATAAATTAATCCGTGGAAAAAGGTTGACTAAATCAATGCAAAAAACTCCGATCAAAGCACCAAAAACACGCATGAATCCACTTGTCCCCAGTGATATAGCATAAACGATACTGGAGCGACGTGAGAATACGTCTTCTCGCCATGCCACGCTGTGCATTTCACACACAAATAATCCATTCATTGCAAACAAACTGCATGATGATCGATTTAAACGAGTTCTGAGGACAGTGAAGATCACAATTGTGAGAGTGCAGTTGATTCCGGACGAATGAGCAATCATCGAGCCGATCCGTGGAACTGTCACATCTTGTGTGATTGAAATGTAGAGCTGACTTGCTCTCGGGAACGAAATGCCTATCTCATATTGCAAGTGGCTTTCAGGATGTTTCACTACCTATGCATTCTAAGAAATGTTTCTGTGTCATTCGATGGCACCGTGTATCAATGTACCAGGTGACATATAGAGACAATATTCGACTCTTCACTCTTCAGTGATTCAGCTAGCTAATGAATTGGAGGTGAATTCAACCGTAGTATTTCAGTATGAATAAGAGTCTGTGAAACAATGGAAAAGTTGATTTACAGGTCATTGGATAACTGAGAATCAAACTCCTAATGAACATAATTCGTTATTATGTTCAAGGCATAAGCAGTAATTAAATTTATTCATTATTTCTGAAGGTAAACGGTTGAGTAAGCAAATAAAGAGAAAGTGAAACATTTTTCTGCATACTAATCACGAAATTAACACATTTGATCTTTTTGAATAAAGCAAGAACAACAGTGGTTTGTGCAGAAGAATATTGTATTATCACTTATTTCGTTGGCTTCTCATCAGGTGCATACCGCCTCAATAAATTATGTGGTTTAAGTACAGAAATGTTTCAACATACTTGCAAATTTTACATGTTGTCTGTTGTCAGAAAGTTCCACAATTAGTTAACAGTGCTCAGAAAATTGCGCTTATATAGTATTTACACAGGCAGTTCAAGTTGAAACAAAATAAATGTATGTATATATTGGTAAAGAGTTACGTAATAAAGATGAGATGTGCGTTAGATGCAGAGTGACTAATAAATTAGGTAACAATGGACTGAGTTCAACTCAGATCATAGAAACAAGAGACAAGCAAAATTACAGATTATAAAAGGAGTGTGATTTTAAAGATAAAGATTGCGCAATCAGATGCGAGAGTAAAGACTTCCAGTTACCAGAATGGGCAAGGAAAGACTAATAACTGCTTCTTTCTGAACACATAAATCTGGTTTCAGGCGTTTGAGAGAAATTGCTTTGGCAAACTTGAGGAGGGTGAAATTCCTTTGTCTATTGATTGTAATTCTGCTTGTCTTTTGTTTCTATGATTTGAGTTCAACTCAGTCCACTGTTACCTAATTTATTAGTCACTCTGCATCTAACGCACATCTCATCTTTATTACGTAACTCTTTACCAATATATACATACATTTATTTTGTTTCAACTTGAACTGCCTGTGTAAAACTATATAAGCGCAATTTTCTGAGCACTGTTAACTAATTATGGAACTTTCTGACAACGGACAACATGTAAAATTTGCAAGTATGTTGAAATGTTTCTGTACTTAAGCCACATAATATATTTAGGCTGTATGCAGCTAATGTAAAGCCAACGAAATAAATGATAGTACCATATTCTTCTGCACAAACCACTGTTGTTCTTGCTTTATTCAAATTCATCATGGGGAATAAAAGCATGAAGTTACACATGTGATCATTTGGAGTAATAAAGAGGCATTTGCAGCTTATATAATTTTTTTCCCAGGAAGTCATAAACTTGCTTCTACCCTCGTCTTTTTTGTAATAAATGCGGGATAAATCTCCAGAACTTTATCGGTCAAGAGTCAAATGACAAAAGTACGCCTATGACTTAAAATGCCACAATAATCAGGGGAGGGACAAAACTCAAACAAAGTGGCATCATAATGACTGAGAAGATTGACATATTGTGTAGTTACGAATTCGGAATGTAGAAATAACAAAAATGGACTGGATGTTTCATTAAAGAATCTAGTGAGATAATACCTAATATGAAGAGCAATTATCTATTTAGTCAGGTATTATATATGTAGAAATAATAGAATGACAAAATAGACAGGAATTTCGGATATGAAAATAGGATGGTGTATATGGGGATGAGGAAAAAGTTAAAAATAACATGAATAAACAGGAAGTTTTGATGAGAAAGGCAATGAGATAGTCACTATTAAAAGAATTGCCTGTTTATGATGGCCATGATGGGGAAAACGGTTGGACGCATTTATTTTGGTTAAATAGAGTGGGCTTGAGTTTTTGGATGGCCAGGGCCTAAATATCTTAAGTTTACTGACTTTGATAGTTTTGATGGAATCTTTTATATTATTTTAAAGGATTTTTCCGATTGCGCTGAATGTCCTGAATTGACCAGGTGTTCTGCAACTGGACTATGTACACGTTTAAGATCTAATTTTCCTGGTCAGGCTGGATAGTGTCCACCAGCGCGCTTTTCAAGTTGGCACTTGTTACGGCCGATGTACTAAGGTCCGCACTAGCCAGTAAACTGGTATATGAGCGTTGAATTTCCCCAATGAGACAGCCTGTCTTTCGCGTTCTGGATGAAAAAATCATTTCAGAAAAACGTCAGCTGTAAGCGTGCGGCGAGGTATGTTTTCCTCCAAGATTTCCTGAGGCGTTTACGAAATTTTTCTCCTCCAGTGTCTAATTTGAATTCTAAATTAAGCCGAAGTATCTTTTCCGGAACGCACAGGACTTGTTCGGTAGTCTTCTTTGATTTAAGATTTTTGTCTATGAGCCTAAGTGGAAGACTGTTTTCTATTAGGGTTGCTCGGAAATTACTCAGTTCTTCGTCAATCACTTCCTCGCTAAATATCTTCTGAGGAAAAATTGTATAAAAGTTTTCTCTTTATGTTCAGTGGTACGAAGCTCTGAAAGTTGATGAATTTTTCATTCGATGCGGTTTTTTTGCAAATGGAACTTTTCAGAGAGCTGTCCACATTTCTAGTCAGAGGGATGTCAGAAATGTCGAACATTCCGTCAGACTCAAATTCAAGAGTAACGTCGATGTTTTCGTGGAGACTGTTGAATGTTTGCAGTAAGTTTCCAAGGTCCAGGTCCTCATCACAAATGAGGAAAGTATCATCAATGTATCTATCGTATAGATAGAGGTCAGTGATAGTCTCTGGCGAGCAGCTGTTTTCAAGGTTGACCATAAAATTGTTGTCAAATAGGGGTCACAGTGGATAGCCCATTCATACGTCATCTGTTTGTCTATGGATTTCATCGTTAAATCTGAAGTAGCCGTTGAAGGCACAACGTAGTAACAGCTCATTTAGTCACTGAAGCATCTCCACCTACACGAACTTGACGTTATGAGCTTATGAAACCTCTCCCAGTATGTCTCTGTTCCTTATGAATATGTTGTCTACAAATCAATCTGAAGTGCCATATTAAATGTAGTAGTTTTAAAATGTTTTCATTGGTGACGTACAATGATCGCCAATTATGATACCACCCTATAAACCAACTTCACTCATAACGTTCACTATAACAAAATACACATTTGTATTCACGTGTCACGCTACAGATATAAGTAAGTGAAAGCGTAAGCAAAACGAATGACAATTTTCCGAAAATCCGTTGAAAACATGAATGAACTCACTTGGCTCAAGTAAACATAGCATAAATGATATGGACGCGACTTGAGAATACGTCTTGCAAGGATGCCACAGCATGCATTTCACACACAAATAATCCATTCATTGCAAACAAACTGCATGATGATCGATTTAAACGAGTTCTGAGGACAGTGAAGATCACAATTGTGAGAGTGCAGTTGATTCCGGACGAATGAGCAATCATCGAGCCGATCCGTGGAACTGTCACATCTTGTGTGATTGAAATGTAGAGCTGACTTGCTCTCGGGAACGAAATGCCTATCTCATATTGCAAGTGGCTTTCAGGATGTTTCACTACCTATGCATTCTAAGAAATGTTTCTGTGTCATTCGATGGCACCGTGTATCAATGTACCAGGTGACATATAGAGACAATATTCGACTCTTCACTCTTCAGTGATTCAGCTAGCTAATGAATTGGAGGTGAATTCAACCGTAGTATTTCAGTATGAATAAGAGTCTGTGAAACAATGGAAAAGTTGATTTACAGGTCATTGGATAACTGAGAATCAAACTCCTAATGAACATAATTCGTTATTATGTTCAAGGCATAAGCAGTAATTAAATTTATTCATTATTTCTGAAGGTAAACGGTTGAGTAAGCAAATAAAGAGAAAGTGAAACATTTTTCTGCATACTAATCACGAAATTAACACATTTGATCTTTTTGAATAAAGCAAGAACAACAGTGGTTTGTGCAGAAGAATATTGTATTATCACTTATTTCGTTGGCTTCTCATCAGGTGCATACCGCCTCAATAAATTATGTGGTTTAAGTACAGAAATGTTTCAACATACTTGCAAATTTTACATGTTGTCTGTTGTCAGAAAGTTCCACAATTAGTTAACAGTGCTCAGAAAATTGCGCTTATATAGTATTTACACAGGCAGTTCAAGTTGAAACAAAATAAATGTATGTATATATTGGTAAAGAGTTACGTAATAAAGATGAGATGTGCGTTAGATGCAGAGTGACTAATAAATTAGGTAACAATGGACTGAGTTCAACTCAGATCATAGAAACAAGAGACAAGCAAAATTACAGATTATAAAAGGAGTGTGATTTTAAAGATAAAGATTGCGCAATCAGATGCGAGAGTAAAGACTTCCAGTTACCAGAATGGGCAAGGAAAGACTAATAACTGCTTCTTTCTGAACACATAAATCTGGTTTCAGGCGTTTGAGAGAAATTGCTTTGGCAAACTTGAGGAGGGTGAAATTCCTTTGTCTATTGATTGTAATTCTGCTTGTCTTTTGTTTCTATGATTTGAGTTCAACTCAGTCCACTGTTACCTAATTTATTAGTCACTCTGCATCTAACGCACATCTCATCTTTATTACGTAACTCTTTACCAATATATACATACATTTATTTTGTTTCAACTTGAACTGCCTGTGTAAAACTATATAAGCGCAATTTTCTGAGCACTGTTAACTAATTATGGAACTTTCTGACAACGGACAACATGTAAAATTTGCAAGTATGTTGAAATGTTTCTGTACTTAAGCCACATAATATATTTAGGCTGTATGCAGCTAATGTAAAGCCAACGAAATAAATGATAGTACCATATTCTTCTGCACAAACCACTGTTGTTCTTGCTTTATTCAAATTCATCATGGGGAATAAAAGCATGAAGTTACACATGTGATCATTTGGAGTAATAAAGAGGCATTTGCAGCTTATATAATTTTTTTCCCAGGAAGTCATAAACTTGCTTCTACCCTCGTCTTTTTTGTAATAAATGCGGGATAAATCTCCAGAACTTTATCCGGTCAAGAGTCAAATGACAAAAGTACGCCTATGACTTAAAATGCCACAATAATCAGGGGAGGGACAAAACTCAAACAAAGTGGCATCATAATGACTGAGAAGATTGACATATTGTGTAGTTACGAATTCGGAATGTAGAAATAACAAAAATGGACTGGATGTTTCATTAAAGAATCTAGTGAGATAATACCTAATATGAAGAGCAATTATCTATTTAGTCAGGTATTATATAAGTAGAAATAATAGAATGACAAAATAGACAGGAATTTCGGATATGAAAATAGGATGGTGTATATGGGGATGAGGAAAAAGTTAAAAATAACATGAATAAACAGGAAGTTTTGATGAGAAAGGCAATGAGATAGTCACTATTAAAAGAATTGCCTGTTTATGATGGCCATGATGGGGAAAACGGTTGGACGCATTTATTTTGGTTAAATAGAGTGGGCTTGAGTTTTTGGATGGCCAGGGCCTAAATATCTTAAGTTTACTGACTTTGATAGTTTTGATGGAATCTTTTATATTATTTTAAAGGATTTTTCCGATTGCGCTGAATGTCCTGAATTGACCAGGTGTTCTGCAACTGGACTATGTACACGTTTAAGATCTAATTTTCCTGGTCAGGCTGGATAGTGTCCACCAGCGCGCTTTTCAAGTTGGCACTTGTTACGGCCGATGTACTAAGGTCCGCACTAGCCAGTAAACTGGTATATGAGCGTTGAATTTCCCCAATGAGACAGCCTGTCTTTCGCGTTCTGGATGAAAAAATCATTTCAGAAAAACGTCAGCTGTAAGCGTGCGGCGAGGTATGTTTTCCTCCAAGATTTCCTGAGGCGTTTACGAAATTTTTCTCCTCCAGTGTCTAATTTGAATTCTAAATTAAGCCGAAGTATCTTTTCCGGAACGCACAGGACTTGTTCGGTAGTCTTCTTTGATTTAAGATTTTTGTCTATGAGCCTAAGTGGAAGACTGTTTTCTATTAGGGTTGCTCGGAAATTACTCAGTTCTTCGTCAATCACTTCCTCGCTAAATATCTTCTGAGGAAAAATTGTATAAAAGTTTTCTCTTTATGTTCAGTGGTACGAAGCTCTGAAAGTTGATGAATTTTTCATTCGATGCGGTTTTTTTGCAAATGGAACTTTTCAGAGAGCTGTCCACATTTCTAGTCAGAGGGATGTCAGAAATGTCGAACATTCCGTCAGACTCAAATTCAAGAGTAACGTCGATGTTTTCGTGGAGACTGTTGAATGTTTGCAGTAAGTTTCCAAGGTCCAGGTCCTCATCACAAATGAGGAAAGTATCATCAATGTATCTATCGTATAGATAGAGGTCAGTGATAGTCTCTGGCGAGCAGCTGTTTTCAAGGTTGACCATAAAATTGTTGTCAAATAGGGGTCACAGTGGATAGCCCATTCATACGTCATCTGTTTGTCTATGGATTTCATCGTTAAATCTGAAGTAGCCGTTGAAGGCACAACGTAGTAACAGCTCATTTAGTCACTGAAGCATCTCCACCTACACGAACTTGACGTTATGAGCTTATGAAACCTCTCCCAGTATGTCTCTGTTCCTTATGAATATGTTGTCTACAAATCAATCTGAAGTGCCATATTAAATGTAGTAGTTTTAAAATGTTTTCATTGGTGACGTACAATGATCGCCAATTATGATACCACCCTATAAACCAACTTCACTCATAACGTTCACTATAACAAAATACACATTTGTATTCACGTGTCACGCTACAGATATAAGTAAGTGAAAGCGTAAGCAAAACGAATGACAATTTTCCGAAAATCCGTTGAAAACATGAATGAACTCACTTGGCTCAAGTAAACATAGCATAAATGATATGGACGCGACTTGAGAATACGTCTTGCAAGGATGCCACAGCATGCATTTCACACACAAATAATCCATTCATCGCAAACAAACAGCATGATGATCGATATAAATGAGTTCTGAGGATAGTGGAGATCACAATTGTGAGAGTGCAGTTGATTCCGCACGAAAGAGCAATCATCGATCTGAAATGTCTGGTTTGAGCTGTTGGCTTCGATTGATGATGTCTGGAATGTGTTTTGCGTTGATAAGTTGTTGGAGGTGTGTGACAGTTCTCCGTGGAAATGTCACATCTTCTATGTGTGGAGCGTGGAGCTGACACCCTCTCGAGAACGAAATGCGTATCTCATATTGCAAATGGCTATCACGAACTTGCACTTCCTATGCATTCTTGGAAATATTCCTGTGTCATTTCATGACACTTTTGATAACTCTGCCAGGTGAAATATAGTGGCAATATTCGACTCCTGTCTCCTGAGCGATTTTACTAGCTAATGAACTGGAGGTGAATTGAACCGTGTTATTTTGGTGTGAGTAGAAGTCAGATGTGTGCAACAATGAACTGATTAATAGAGTTTTCGTCGTAGTATCGACCAACCTAATCATAGCGTACATCGTTGTGCCATGTAACATCTTGACATTGTCAATGGATCCCGTTGTGATAATATCTTTTGTGAATTTCGATTTTTTTCAGGTGACACATATGGTGAGCTCAACTGCTACATGGGAGTTTTCGTGGATATATTTTAGTAGATTCTTTATTTGTTTGGAGAGTATTTAATCAATTTTATATAAAACAATCCAACAAACGATGATAGAGATGAATCCTGGCGCCTTTTTAGTAACATTTGTATTGTTTGACAAGAATATTTTAATTATTAGGATGAAATTCATTTTCAGACAGACAGAAAATTTTTTTCGAATACCTATTTGGTTCAGACTGTCACTGAAGCACCTCCATTTACACGAACTTGACATCTCTCGTAGTGCGTGTCCCAAACTAATGATTATACTTCCTTCACTTGAAACCAGATAACGAATTTAAATATAAATGTTCATCGATATGTGCATCGCAGTTCCTATGCATTCTAAGAAATGTTCCTGTGTCATTTGATGGCACTTTGTATAACTCTACCAGGTGACATATAGAGAACATTTTCGACTAATCACTCTTCAGCAATTCAACTAGCTAAGGAATCGAAGATGAATTCAACGTGGTAATTTGGTGAGAATAGGAATTAGATGTGTTGAACAATGAACTCATTGAATGAGTTATCGTTGTAGCATTAAGAAACCAAATAACAGTGTATGTTATTTCTCTTGAGATATTCCGTCACTTTGTATGAAACTTGTTCGGTAACGTCTTCTATACATATGATTTATTTCAGGTGGCATGTGGGGTAGGATCAATTTCTGCTTAACATGTAATTGTAGATATATTTTTACGTCTTGTTCGTTTATTTTGAAAATATGAACTCAATTGAATATGATGGAATCCTCCAAAACTTGAGTAAAGCAATCATGATGGCGTTTGAACAACATGTGCGTCGGTGGCACAGTGGTTAGGACTCTCGCCGACCATGCATATGGTCCGGAGTTCGAGCCCACGCCGGCGCACACCTGATATCTATGGTCGGCCTGCAAAATTTGGGCTACCGATATCCATGCTGAAAATTCCATACTTGTACCAAAAATACAGTGTGGAATCAAGCTGTAAATCAAAAATAAAATAAAAAATAAATAAATAAAATGTTTTCTTTGACAATAATAACGTACTTCGAATCATTCAAGCGATAAACGCTGCAATTTGAATCTGACAACATAAAAATGTTGAACAGATAATTATTTCGAATTAACACTCTGGAATATCCACCTGCATCAACGTGCTTGTATGACTCAATGGAACCTCTCTCAAGGCGTGTCGTAAGCTTATGATTATACTTTCTTCAAACTAACCTTTAAAAAGCACATGAAATACAGTAGAATTTAAATATTTTCTTTCTCATGTAAATTGATCCACAATAGTGATACCGCCCTATTAACTAACTTCACACACTATGTTTAATATAAAGAAATCCACATTCATTTTCACAATCCATGTTCAAGCTCGAGGTGAGTGGATTTTCGGTGAAACGCATGAGAAATTTATGAGAAATACTATGAACATATGGATCAATCCACTCTTTTCCAGTAATGTAGGATAAATAATATGTAAGCGACTTGAGAATACGTCTTGTTGCCATGTCACGTTATGAATTTTACACACAATTAATCCATTCATTTCAAACAAACTGCATGATGATCGGTTTAAACGAGTACTGAGTAAACTGGAGATCACAATTGTGAGAGTGCAGTTGATTCCGGACGAATGAGCAATTATCGAGTTGAAATGTCTGGTTGGAGCTGTTAGCTTCAAAGGATTTCGTTTTGAGTATGTTCTAATAATTGTTCCCGTATCATTTATTGGAATTTTTTAACTCTACCAGGTGACACATATAGACAATATTCTACTCCTTACTCTCCAAAGATTAAAATAGCCGAATAATTGGAGTGGAGTCATAATGTTATATATTTGTGTGGAACTGCGTCACATATTTAGAATGAACTCTTCAGTATTATTTCGCGGATTTTTATTGATTTTATTCTTAACCATATTTCGATTCTTTTGGCGGTATTGTCCTACTGAGTCTAACTTGCATAATATTTTCTTTTTTCTTCGATCTTAGCGGCGGAACAATGTACGGAATCACATGCATTTTCTTTCTCTGGTTGCTTCTTTCGGTTTTTTCTCTGTTTTATCCCAAATTTATGCTGTTTGATTTTCATATCCATGTTTTTTGGGAAAATTTGGTTTGCGGCGATTATAGTGCTCACAGTAATTCATGTTCTGTTGACATCGGTTTTGGAATTATTGTATAACATTTACGTACTCTGCATCTTTTTCGTGTCTATTTAAGCCATTTTGTAATATACACTCTCTGTGTTTCTTTGTGAAGTGTTTCTGGTTACAAAGCGATATCGTACACAAGTTAACCTCCGTTACCCTATGCAATGATGCGCTGTTTCTAACTTATGTCAATTCATGAGACAGCTAGAAGTCTGGCTAGTATCACCGGTGAGTATTGGCTTATACAACCAAACTGCTGCACCTCACTGGTCAACAAATACCACAAAAACCAAATCATCCTATAAACGATGACGGCATAAGATGATATTCTGTAAGAAAACAGTCCTTGAAAAAGAACGCATAAATATTATTCTGTCATCCACTATTGAATGGCATATCCAGGTAGGCGATTTTCCGTGTCCAATCGCGAAGTATTGAAATTATGGTGGAGACGGTCCGGCGCGAGTTGAAAAAATACACGCCGAGGATATTGAGTAGTCCTAGTGCAATATCGTCAACTGACGTAAAATAAAATTTATGTAAAATTAATTCATGCAAAATGGTTCAATCCCATTTGAACAACGACATGAAATTTGAAAATGATGCGTACAAAAAAGAGAGGATGCTAAGAAATGCAGTCACAACAATAAAAAAAATTGAAGAAGAGAAAACTCGCGTTTAATTTGTATTTATAAAGTAATTCATTTAAAGAAAAATATTTTAGGAATGAAAACACACATCCAAATATTTGAAAAAAAGCAAAGTATTAAGACGAAATGAACTGTGTGATAGAGACCAAAAATTAGATCAACAGAAAAAATTCAAACTACCAATGTGAGTTCGCCATCTACACCAGCTCGTTTCAAAAATTGAATAATTCTCACCGACAATGTAAATGAAACATTTGAGTAAACTGAATTTAAAATATCCTGGAATATCGCGCAAATCTCGGTAGGTTGTAAATCAATTAATTTGAGACAAAAGTTTGGCTGAAATTGTAATAACCGCGATCTAACCCAATTTCGAAAAGGAATTTCACTAAAACGAAATTCATATTCATAGAAATGTATCACGTTAGATCTCAAAAGAAAAAATAAATAAATATATTCGATAGCAGTATCAGATATACTATGAACACATAAATCAATCCACTTGTCTCCAGTAACGTAGCTGAAATGCTATGAATGCGACTTGAGAATACGTCCTGTTGACATGCTCAGCTAGCAATTTCAAACACAAACAATCCATTCATCGCAAACAAACAGCATGATGATCGATATAAACGAGTTCTGAGGATAGTGGAGATCACAATTGTGAGAGTGCAGTTGATTCCGCACGAAAGAGCAATCATCGATCTGAAATGTCTGGTTGGAGCTGTTGGCTTCTTTTGATGATGCCTGGAATGTGTTTTGTGTTGAAAAGGTTGTTGGAGGTGTGTGACAGTTCTCCGTGGAAATGTCACATATTCTGTCTTTGAAGCATAGAGCATACATGCTCTCAGGAACAAATCCCTACTTCATACTTACAGTGGCTATCACGAACTTGCACTTCCCATGGATTCTAAGAAATGTTCCTGTGTCATTTGATGGCACTTTGTATAACTCTACCAGGTGACATATATAGACAACATTCGACTTCTCACTTTTCAACGATTCAACTAGCTCATGAATCCGAAGCGAATTCGACTGTGATTTTTCGGTGTTATTAAAAGTCCACTGTGTGACACGAAGAAATTTTTGTTCGGTATTTCGCTGAGCGATACGCATATGAACTCATATCTTATATATTTGTGTTCTATTTACACATGTTTTGTGTTATTTGAAAGCCAAAACAAATATTTTTGATTTCTTTTCTCCTAGACTGGAAGAGGCGTATGTTTTCAGACTGATACTTAGATTCATATGGACAGGAATTTCTAGACTTTGACATGGTGCGTTGGTGTCACGGTGGTTAGGACTCTCTCCGACCATGCACATGGTCGGGGTTCGAGCCCGCACCGACGCACACCTGATATCTATGGTCGGCCTGCAAAATGTGGGCTACCGATATCCATGCTGAAAATTCCATACTTGTACCAAAAATACAGTCTGGAATCAAGCTGTAAATCAAAAACAATGAAATATAAAAAAATAAAAATAATATCTCGAATAAATTATTTGCGCATGTTCACGGATATTTTCAACGTTTCAGAGTAGGAAATGTAACCGCACCTGAAGGCATATAATTTATTTCACAAGAGTGGCGTATTAAGCCTTATGCTATGTTAGAGAATATGCATTGTTGAACTGACAGAAACAATTTGTTGAACCGATAATTACTTCGAATTATCACTGAAGGATCTTCATCTACACCAACACGCCATTGCGAGCCGATGAAGTCTATTCGAACATGTCAACTACTTTCATGATTTAAATGTCTTCTTATTATTTGGAAAAGCACATGAAATACAGTAGATTTTAAATATTTTCTTCGTCATGTACATTGATCTACAACTAATAATTCGCCCTATTAACGAAATGTACATTTAATTTTTCCATCCACGTGAAAGCTCGAGGTGAGTAAAATTTCGATAAAACTCATGAGAAATTGATCAGAAATACTATGAACACATAAATCAATCCACTTGTCTTCAGTAACGTAGCACAAATGATATGGAAGCGACTTGAGAATACGTCTTGTCGCCATGCTCAGCTACGAATTTCAAACACAAACAATCCATTCATTGCAAACAAACAGCATGATGATCGACTTAAACGAGTGTTGAGTACAGTGGAGATCACAACTGTGAGATTGTAGTTGAGACGGGACGTGCGAGCAATCATCGATCTGAAATGTCTGGTTGGAACCGTTGGCTTCAATTTATGATGTCTGGAATGTGTTTTGTTTTGATTAGGTTGTTTGGGTTGTGTGCCTCCTCTCTGTGTATCTGTCATATGTGTGGGTGAATTGTTGAGCTGAAATTTTGCAAGCGTACTTGAAACTGAACTTTGGTTCATTGGCCTTGATCGTCACTTGCGGGCAACTCGATGGTATGTTATATAGAATTTACCTGCTGATCAATGAATTTTCCTAATAAAAATCCTCTCGTTTTGTGGGTGAAGTCGACAATCATACTTAGTAAATGTCGATTTTGAGCGTCTTCGCGAATTATGGGAGCTCACGGATAAATTCTTTTACAGTTTTTATTCGTCTCTTCGTTTTCTGGATCGCCTTTTGGAATTCTCCTGGGAGTACTTACTGCGTCTGCATCCAGCATCTATTTGGACACATAATACTAACGCATTTTGGATCGTTTGCTGTTGTTGGATAATGCCTGGGCCAAAGAAGGGATGCGGCACTGTGGAAGCAGACAGGAAAGTAAGTAATGATGAGTTGTTTGTTAATTGTAATGATGTGTATGATGCTTGGCGTGATGAGTCTCATTCTCACGTTTCGCCGTTCAGGGATAGTAGCACATTAAATTTACTTAAGTTTGAACTTCGTACTTTGACGGAAACCCAGCCGACTATCCACAGATTATCAAAGAGTTTGAGGTGATGTTGAGTGGTTTTCTATTAAATAACGAAATGAAGTTAATGTGTTTGTTGAGGTTTTGCACTGAAATTGCTGCGAGATCCATACAGTGCTGCAAATTTATGCTACCAAGCGAAGCTTTTACAGAGGTCTGAGGATTTTGGAAGGCCATTTATGATATCCCGTAGTATTTTCGAGACCGTAAAAGTTGATGGGCGGAGTTATGGGACACTTTTGAGGAAGTCGCAGAGTTCTTGGATAATTTAATGGTGTACAGAAATACTCTCGTTTATCTTAACAATATAGGTGAGTTGAACTCAACTTCTGGGCTTGAGACAATTGCTAAGAGATAACCGTTTTGTCTACGACGGAAGTTCATAAAGGTCTGTTCACGTCTTGAGTAGGAGGGTTTAGAGCGAGGGTTGGATGATATTATGAGCCTGGTGAAAGACAGTGTCAACCAAGCTTTGAGCATGTTTACTAGAATACTGCATCCCACCCCTGAAATAGAGAAATCAGAGAGCAAAACGCAGTCATATATGACGAAAGGGTCTCAAGGATATGGATATTGAGAAAGCTTTGTCGTGTCTAGTAATCCATACAAACATAATGAGTGTGACAGCTTTTGTGTGACGTCCCCAACAGATTGGTTACAAGCTGCAAGATAAATACGGTATTGTTTGGTCCATTTGCAAGAAGTGCAAACAAAGGTGAACTGTGAAGCAGTGAGCAAGTGTAGTGGTCAGCTAAATGAGAAGTCAGCGTCATGTGACTCCGAATCATGCGATGATAATAATGCGGTGAAGAAGCCTGTAGCTGCAGCTGGTAAGCCTTTGTTGAACAGAGTGTCACTGACAACACCGCAGTTTGTGATGCAGAAGAGAGTTACAGTTTCAGAGTCCAGTTCTGACTCCACAAGCTTACAACATATTACTAGTCAGAGTAAAGGTATAAATCCTTTAGGGATTTATGAGGAAGAACACAAATCATCTACTGATGTTATTAAAGAGATTGAAAATGATGAAGTCGATCATACAAATGGCGGTAAAGTGGTTACTTGTGACGATGGTCATGATAGAGCACATTTGTCTTTGGCTGATTATGATGAGATGAGCGGAAGGCCTACTTCTACTGAGTTGAACAAAGGTTGTGTATACCGTGAACGTGTAGAAGAATTAAAGGCAGATGCGGTTGCAGAATGTATGGATACTCGTGAGACAATCAGTCTTAATGATCAGCGTTTAGCCAACCTGTCGACTGATGTTAATGCTGATCTGGAGCAAATCACAAGGGATAGCAGTGGTGGTGATCCTACGGTTAGACAACTTTCTAAAGTTAGAAAAACAAGAGCTTCTGATGCCCCACCAATTACATCAGCTGGTATCAATAAGTCGTCATTGATGTTGTCATCCACATTGAAGGTTACGTCCATGAACTCAAGTGTCTTGTGCTGTGACTATGCTAGTATCGGTCCATTTGATAGGACGCCTGTTAATGGTCAGTTTTGTGAGGATAAGGCAACTGTGTATGAGTGTAATTGTTAAACTGCTTTGCACGAATAAACGCATTCCAAGTTTCGAATAACTATTTGAATGTTATTATCTTAACTGTAAATTATTCTGTGCCTACGCTTTGTTGGTCAGATAAGTCGTATGTTTGTTAGACATCTGCATTCCACGATACAATGACATGAGCCTGTTACCATTCAAAGAAGGGAATATAGATGATAGAAGGAGGTCAGCAAGTGAACTCAGCGACGATTTTCCAACTTAAAGGCATCAACCTGAGAAGGGTTGTAGGCGTACTGCTCTAAGTCCTACAATTCTTCAAGGGTAGTACGTCGAAGTGCAGTCCATCGTACTCGTTGTGTTATTTTGTAGATATGTTCATGTTGTATATACTGAATTGGTATAATCTCCTATCTATCTGTCGGTTAATTTTGTTTGTGCCTGGATGTCTTCCACTTCAGTCGTCAACTGTACATCTTACAGTTCTTCAAGGGTAGCTCGTCGAGGGAGAATCGACAACATCTGATGTACTGATTGTACATACATTTGTGTTTAGTAATTGAGTGGGTTCCGATTCATTTAATTGTCGTTTAATTTATATAGTTGTCGCATTGTGTGGATCATATTTTAATGTTATTGTAAGTACTTCTGAAGTCGTTTCTAGTCTTCTACATATGTGAACAAATCGAGTGGCGTTAGATTTAATATGCCGCAAAGGGCATTATGCTAGAGTGACAACTAACACTCCGAAGATCACATCAGTGGTGGTACTGTCAACGGAGAGGGAAAGAAAGTTTCGATCACGGAGGAAGGTACAACAGAGCGGGAAGGCGTACAAGTGTGATGTAGTATGCATGTTTTTTTTGAGGTATTTTTCTTGTTTTCCATTTCAGCCTAGTCCCGGTTGGCCCAGGTTCGTGCGTTTGCAGTTCAGTTCAAGGTTACCAGCGCAATTGAAAACTGGGATTGACATTTTTTGCCGCAGACTGTATATGAAATTCAACGAGGAACGTTGGTTCATTGAGAACAAAATGCCTATCTCATATTGCAAGTGACTATCACGAACTTGCACTTCCCATGGATTCTAAGAAATGTTCCTGTGTCATTTGATGGCACTTTGTATAACTCTACCAGGTGACATATATAGACAACATTCGACTTCTCACTTTTCAACGATTCAACTAGCTCATGAATCCGAAGCGAATTCGACTGTGATTTTTCGGTGTTATTAAAAGTCCACTGTGTGACACGAAGAAATTTTTGTTCTATATTTCGCTGAGCGATACGCATATGAACTCATATCTTATATATTTGTGTTCTATTTACACATGTTTTGTGTTATTTGAAAGCCAAAACAAATATTTTTGATTTCTTTTCTCCTAGACTGGAAGAGGCGTATGTTTTCAGACTGATACTTAGATTCATATGGACAGGAATTTCTAGACTTTGACATGGTGCGTTGGTGTCACGGTGGTTAGGACTCTCTCCGACCATGCACATGGTCGGGGTTCGAGCCCGCACCGACGCACACCTGATATCTATGGTCGGCCTGCAAAATGTGGGCTACCGATATCCATGCTGAAAATTCCATACTTGTACCAAAAATACAGTCTGGAATCAAGCTGTAAATCAAAAATAATGAAAAATAAAAAAATAAAAATAATATCTCGAATCAATTATTTGCGCATGTTCACGGATATTTTCAACGTTTCAGAGTAGGAAATGTAACCGCACCTGAAGGCATATATTTATTTCACAAGAGTGGCGTATTAAGCCTTATGCTATGTTAGAGAATATGCATTGTTGAACTGACAGAAACAATTTGTTGAACCGATAATTACTTCGAATTATCACTGAAGGATCTTCATCTACACCAACACGCCATTGCGAGCCGATGAAGTCTATTCGAACATGTCAACTACTTTCATGATTTAAATGTCTTCTTATTATTCGGAAAAGCACATGAAATACAGTAGATTTTAAATATTTTCTTCGTCATGTACATTGATCTACAACTAATAATTCGCCCTATTAACGAAGTTCGTACTCAATGTTTAATATAACTAGAGATGGATAGAAGTATTCTATAAAAATTTTGTGTATTAGTTAGTGATAAAACCGTGTTATTCTAGTTTACCAATGTTTTCCATTGGTCTTTAGGTTAGATTAACACAATTCCATAATGTATTAAGTTCAGCATTATGAAAAATGTTCGCCGGTGTTTCAGTGGTAAAGTGCTGACTAACCGTTTACATGGCCTGTGGTTTGAGTCCCAACCGATGCACACTTTCACCTCCCCTAACCGGTTTCAATCCTGACAAATAAGGAAGGTTGGTTGAGAGTGTCTAGCAATCCCACCTCGTAAAAGCACCACTGCTACTAACGCTTCTAATCTAGGGCTTGAAAACCGATGTTCCACTGGAAACGCAAAGAGATCAAAAATTAGGTGTTGTTTCATGTGTATTTTCAAACTCGTTGATTGCTGATTTTACACAATGTTCACCATGAACACAGATTTAACCTAAACTGGCTGACCGACTGGTTTCAGCTCAGAACTTTGCACAGAAGTGCAACACTACGAGTTGCCACACTACACTTGCCAAAAGAGGAAGAGAAAAGATCCCAAGTGAACACTAACAGGCAGAATTGTAAGAAAAAAAGTAGTTCTATGATAAAAGAACAATAAAGTGTAATGGTTATGTGAAGGATCACGAAAATGTGGGCATCCATTCCATCGAGAACGATTTTGAGCCTTATCACCAACGGTTTTCAGTCATTGGTTTTTTAGCATCCCGATAACCCCAATTAATCAGGAAATCTACACCTCCTTAGCCAACTGGTTGGAATCAACAATCAAAGATTTCATGAACTGAAGGGAAGTTTCGGTTTGACAAACCCAATTCTTTGTCAGCTAACATTTCTCGTCAGGAAAAACGGTGGTTGAGCACGCGTAATTTTCCCGCCTAACACCGTTTATCTCAGCTCAGTATCACTCACCCTATTATACAGCCTAACACGTTACGTAGAACCCAGACACCTATGATCAAAGACAGCTAGCCCTTTCATATCTTGTGCGTCGGTGGCACAGTGGTTAGGACTCTCTCCGACCATGCAAATTGTTCCAGGTTCGATCCACTGCTGACGCACACCTGATATCGATGGTCGGCCTGCAAAATTTGGGCTACCGATATCCATGCTGAAAATTCCATACTTGTACCAAAAATACAGTGTGGAGTCAAGCTGTAATCAAAAATATTAAATATTCAAAAAATATTATAACAAAATCCACATTCGTTTTCACCATCCACGATAAAGCTCGAGGTGAGTGGAATTTCGATGGAACTCATAAGACATTTATCAGAAATACTATGAACGTATAAATCAATCAACTCGTTGAGAATACCTCTTGTCGCCGTGCCCAGCTATGTATTACACACACAATTAATCCATTCATTGCAAACATACTGCATGATGATCGACTTAAACGAGTGTTGAGGAAGGTGGAGATCACAATTGTGAGAGTGCAGTTGATTCCGGACGAACGATCAATCATCGATCTGAAATGTCTGGTTTGAGCTGTTGGCTTCGATTGATGATGTCTGGAATGTGGTTTGTGACTCCTCTCCGAGGAAATTTCACATCTTTTGTGTGTGGGGCGTGGAGCTGACACGCTCTTGGGAACGAAATGCCTATCTCATATTGCATGTGGCTATCAGGAACTTTCATCTTCTATACATTCTTAGAAATGTTCCTGTGTCATTTGATGACACTTTGTATTACTCTACCAGGTGACATAAATAGACAATATTTGCCTTCCGGCTTTACAACTTTTCATCCTAATACTTGAGTCGTGTCGTATCAACTTCAACATTGCGATATTATTTTTTGAATTATTGTGTGTGTTGCTTATACGTTGCCTAGATCTTTTTTCAATATTTTTTTGCTAATTTATTATCTTTTTGCGAATTTTCTGCATATGTCTAATTTTTGCTCTAATTTTTGTACACCATATTTTTTCCGATTTTGTAGAAACCTTGTGGCGTATGTTTTTCCACTTTAATTCAGCAATGTCTAAAATAATTTTTCCTTTATTTTCAGTTCCTTAATGAATCGATTCTCGTCTTGTGTTCATTCAATGCTCTTAATATTTAAAACCTGTTTCACGTCACCCATTTTTCAACATATATTTTTTTCACACTAACGCCGCATTAATATTTTTTGCAGTTTAGAATTAATGAATTTTCAACCTGACAGCAAAACTTTGTTCAAATTACAATGACATTGAAGTGTCATTGAAGGATCTCTATCAAACGCAACTAGCATTTATGAGCCCATTAATTCACTGTCAATGTGTATCTTCACATTTTGTCTATATTGTCTTCAGTTTATTCTGTGATATCTCATAAAAAGTAAAATTTTTTTTCTAATTTTCCCTTTGTTGTATGTAATTATATGAACGTATTAATGCACTATTTCGTCTAATTAGATGGTCTTTATTTTTGTATATATATATATACATATGTATTTATTCGTGTTTTTTTCTCATACCTAGTTAGATGTAAGTAAATTCCCTTCATTTTTACTTCGTTCTCTATCTATTAATACAAACTATTTTGGATGAGTTTCTTACCATCATTTTGAATCGATTGCATTTGCTTGTGTGATATTCTGCATGTGGAGTTGTGAAACCAACGGTCAATGCACACATTTATTTAATGGGAATTGTCTAATCGACTTTATTAATACATTACTAAAAGTTACAGCTTACACTGTCATAGTATTGTAAATAATACACCAGATCTTCAGACACTTCAATGAGCTTTTGTGCACGTTTAAGCTACCAGATAACGAATTTGAATGAGCTGCACTACGGCCTTTTTCTATTTTTATGATGTGAGTTTTCCGTTCACCGAAAAACTATTCATTTTAAAAGCAAACAAACTAAGTATTTAAATGTTTTGCCTACGGGCTTTTACATTTGATCGCGATAGTGAATATTCGATGAAATTTTTGCGAATATTTGCGATGATATATAAACCAGGAGAATAAATTACACTGTTCAAACCTCAAAATAACTTCATTTGGTTACGGGATTTCATCATGAGCTGACATCAGTGAGAGAACTATTGGAAAATCTCGAAGCAATTAATGAACAACTGTCTCATCCCTTTGTGAGACTCTCCATCAATACGCAACCACCGGGATTCGAACCTGGGGCCTTCCGGTTACAAGGCGAGCTCGTATACAACTAATCCACCGGGATTGATCAAATGGTCCATGAATTCTAACCTCTGCCAATTCGTATACTTCAAGGACCATTTGGTCTGGTCCCGGTGGCTTAGTTGTATACGAGCTCGTTTTGTAAACAGAAGGCCCTAGGTTCGAATCCCGGTGAGTGCATACGGTTGAAGAGTCTCACATGAGGATGGAGCAGCTGTTCAGTACTTCGAGGTTTTCCAATGGTTCTCTCACTGATGTCAGGTCATGATGAAATCCTGAAACCAATCAAATCCCTACAAACCAACACTTGAATAACTTCATTTAGCTTACTTGATATAGCAAAAGGTGATTTTTTGCCATTGTTTGTTTGACCAACTACACAACCCAGTATTGAAAAGCTCTATATTACACTAGCCAAATTTTATGCTTGATGGGTGACAAAATCTTTCGCTATCCATTGATGAAATACTAATTCAGTGAAAATGAAGAGACCTCTCTGTGGAATAGCCGGTCAAACGTTGTGTTGTAATGTACGTCGGTGGTTCATAGGTAGAACGCTCGTCATCCACACACCGGATCCTAGTTTTAATCCTCGGCTGGTGCAATTCTTAAGCTTTTCTCACGTGGTAGTAAAACTGGTTTTCCATCCGACCTCATCCAGTAAAAATAAAGCCAATGATACCGAAGTTCCATTGTTCCAGGATTACGTCCTATCTGCCAATCGCAGCGTAAAAGAATAAGATGATTAGATTGGTATTTTAGATAAAACGAACGTAAAACCACTGTTCCTTTGTTATGACAGCAATTATAAATGATATTAGTAATAATTTAATGAACACAATTATATGTTGGTACTCTCCTTATAACAGTGTGTCAAAGTGAGTGAAACATATGGCATTACGTTAGAAACATTATCACATTTTGATTTTTCAATTGTCGATCATGTCATAGTTGGATATTCGTGAATATTCTACAACAATCTATTAATGAAAACAAAACACATAGTTTGACGAGGAAGCTATTTTTGAAGAATACTTTTTCTCTAGCTTTACAATCAGATTTCTGTACAATTCTTTCATGAAAGAGGACAGTAGATAAAGTGATGACTCATCATAAACATAGTTGTTAATTTGAATAAAGCATTAAGAAGACAAATTTAGCAAGATTTTATCATTTCGTAGTTTCTTTACAACCGCTTTACAACTAACATGGTTAGCAATAATAAAATGAAGTTTATGACAAATACTCACTTATATGAAAAACAAAATTAGTGGACAATGCTACTGATAATGTGCTGCTTGTGGAAAAGCAGATTAGTCGTCCGTTTCAGTCTTTACTAATGCACGGTTTTACAAATGAAAACCTTTATAAACAACCTCAAGCAACTGGATAACATTTTCCCACCTTTATGGTCTTCTGAAGATTCACAAAACTGGGGACCCACTGAGACCCGTCTTAAACATGTCAAATTCTTCATACCATAAAATCACCAAATGGATAACAAAGGTCCTTACGCCTGTAAGAGACTCATCACCAAATAATTCCGTAACACGTTCTTTTGATCTTACAGATATGTTAGAAACCTTGCACATTAAAGAAAAAGGTTATGTGTTCAATTGACATGGAATCTTCATTCACCAATGTTCCCCTTCATGAAACTGTTGATTACATTTGCGAATTCATCACAAGCAGTGGGATAAACTTACCTATTCCTGTAACTTACATCACAGACATCATCTTAATGTGTACAGAATTTATTAGATTCACCTTCCACGAAAGGCATACAAACAAATCGATGGTGTTGCTATGGGGATCCCTCTTGGGTCCTTGTTAGCGGATATATTCATGTCGAAATTAGAGAAACAAATGCAAAGTATGCTTGGAGAATTTATGCTGTATAAAAGTTATTTGTATGTTACTCTTATTATTGGGATTAATAGTAAATCTAGTGAAAACTTTATTACTATTTTTATTCATATTCATCCACATCTGAGTGACTACTGAACTAGAATCGAATAACAAGCTCAGTTTCCTGGATATTACTATGAGTAGGAGAGATGATGGAACGGTTCAGCGAGAGATGGAACGAATGAAGATGTCAAAGCCAGGCAGAATCGGAAAGCAAAGGTACGCCTTCATCAGCCTGAAACCAATTTAGAAATCTGAACAAATTTAGCATAAAGAACAAGGTTTGGATTTTCAACACAGTGTCATGTCAGCTCTTCTATACGAGTCAAAAACTTGCTCAGCGTGTCACGGAAAGGATTTCCAACAGGCTACAGACTTTTTTTATCAACAGCTGCATTTGCTCCACGCTGAAGATCGAATGGACAGCCAGAAAGAATTAGTAACAGGAAACTATGAGAACAAGCCAACCAAGAGGCATTCGCTAAACAAATGTGTAGGAGAAAGCGGAGATGAATTGGGCATCCATTGAAGAGGGCACTGAACGACATCCACGCCAGTCCCTCGATTGAAATACCATTAGAAAGCGACCAGTGGGTTGTCAGTGCTACGGTGACATGGAGGAGATCGTGTGAGGCAGAGATGAGGGAGTGTGGTCAACCATGGACTCAGCTGAAGAAGGCAGCATAAAACATAACAAAGTAGATGTGTTGTTGAAGGCAAGGGAATAATAATAATAATACTGCCTCTCTTCAGCCATGAAAGAAAGTGTTTACAAACACTTGTAGATAAAATACACGTCAAACAACCAACGCACCTGGCTCCACAGTAACAGGTTAACTGACATATTTACAAAAAAGTGGTCAGGTGTGAGACCTTGGCCTTAAGGCCTCTGAAGACCAATAAAAGACTGTAGAAAACTACTCTTAGTGTTGACGCAAAAGGTTTATCTTTTCAAATATGATGAAATTCTTATCTTAATGATGGCGTGGGCTTTTTTCCTTGGAATCCAATTACATGCAGAGTTTCTTTTTTTAAAACAAGTAATGTTTCGTCCCTCTGAAATTTTTCTTCAAGCCACCAGCTTGAAGCCCTATGTTCTACTAGGGAACGTGAAGGAAAATAGAAAAAAATTCCAGTGGTCGATATACTATGTAGACGAAATAGAAATAAGAGCGCACGTTTATCAATAAGCAGTAATGAACTTGAGCGAATGATGCGTTCATGAAACCACCTCTTATTTTTAAGGTATGTCGCAGCGTTTTATAAATCAACATATCAAATGCATATATCATATATCCGTATAACTTTAATTGTAGAAATTATGGGTTAGTTGAAGTAAATGGGATATTATATAATAAACATTTTCAATCACTCTGTTAGCTGAGATTGAACGTCCAGATGGGTTAGCGACTCCACATTGGAAAATCAATCGCGTCTTCACAGAAAATTTAGAGAAATCGAGAAGATTCCGAGCGGTAAAATGAAAATCGTAATGGGTGAAATGAATGCTAAAATGAGAGCAAACAAAACAAGAAGAGAAGTGATCTAGCGGCTTTCGTGGAAATAAAAGTGAATGGAGAACACACCTCAAACTCCTGTTTATTCAGTTATACGGTAATAGTAGGTAGCGAGTACATGCACAAGTATGTACACAAAGTTAAATGGGTTTCACAAGATGTGCACCGCAGAAATCATACAGACTTCATCTCAGTCTCAAGAAAGTGTTGACGTAGCCTGCAGTAAACAAATCGAGAATAGGGGCATATGTGAACTAAGAACATTATCTACTGCAAGGATCACATTAGATTAGGTTGGAAGTTTTCAAAGAATCAAGAAACGGACCATAATTGAACCCCAATACTCAAAAAATGATGAATGGAACTACGGGAGGATTTCTTCACTGCAAGTATGAGAGAGAAGTCGGAGATATTACGTGACATCATTGAGGAAACGTGTGTGGGAAGACACGAGAACCTTCTGAGTGTGGCGTTGGGGGAAACGTGTACAGCTATTTTAGGGGAAGGAAGAAACAAGAAAATATGTCTTTTTATGCACACATAGAAGCTAATAGAAGGGGAGGACAATGAAATAGAAGATGAACCTTTGCGGAGACAAAAGAGAGGGAAGCTTACTTCAGTGTACATCTCACTGAACAAAGAAATAACGAAGAGTACTGTGAAAGATAAAGGAAACTTCTATGATATGCTGGCGACAGAATCAAAACAGGCTTCAGTTATGAGAGATCTTATAAAATTATACCAATTAAAAAGATCGCTCGTGATCTGTGGGAGAGAACAACAGAGATGAAACCAATGGCATGTAGTAAAATGAACCTAATTACAAAAGAGGGTGAAAAAGGAAACGATGAGCTTGTCAAATCGAAAGGCTCTTTAACCAGTTAGCCACTGCAGTGATTCCATAAGTGACTACCAGAGAAACGCCAGCCGTCTGACAAAATCGAAATCGCAAATGCAGTAAAGATACTGCAAATCAGCTTCACAACTGCAGAGTGCATCACACCCTAATCAATCTCATTCAACAACTCAGTCATCACGCTACATGACTCGTGATACAAAACAGTAAATATGAAATGTCATATTGTTGAAAACAGGAATAAGACAAGATTTTCCACTACAATGATGATACTCCTGATTGTTGCTGACCAAAACATGCGCCCGAGAGGGGTAAATTAGCGAGAGGCCAGGTATACGTTTGGCTGACAAGAAGGCGGCCTGCTTAAGTCACTAAGCTACTGGATTCACCTTTCAAAAGAATCCGTAATTTCATTTGTATCTATCGTAGTTTAAATCATGAATTTATATCGAACGACCCATACATGAACTTGCGCTCTGATTTTACTTGCTTCCAAGTAAATGCTGCTCAATTCTTCAACGCAATAAAGAGATAATCAAGATTATTATTTTATATGTAAATCCTGTAGAAAGAAAAAAGAATTTTTGGCAGGCGGTAAACGAACCATGAACCTACTATCCAACACATATTCTGAATGAAATGGAGACGGATCTGACACACTCTGAGGAGAATGTTGGGTGATATCGCATGACACACAGGCCCTCAAGTGACACTCGAATGAGGGACGACGAGTTGGGGGTTTGTTTGAGAGTGTCATGCAGAACACTGCATGAGGACGAGATACAAGCTTGTGGCTCATCATTTGGCCAGCTTAAAAGGACTATAGAGAATTGGATGATATGAAGATGTTATGTTGAAGCCCTATCTCACCGGGAAAACAAGAGAATTATAATAATGATACAAGTTTGTGCAAATCAAATGTTAATTCAGAATCCGATACTCTACTGATGCTTGTCGATCGACTGAGGTGTCAGCCACTTCACAAATACCTCCTTAATCAGTTACTCATAAATGAAAGAAATGAAAACTCTTAAAATTCCGATTACTCAACATCGAAAGAGTATGGAAACGCATAGGGTATTTTGATAAAGAGGCTGATAAGTTTTTAAATATCATGATAATCCCATATATTATAGGATAAAGTGTGTTCAATTCATCCTCCTACTGTTCTTACGCAGGAAAGTTCTGCGAACACCGTTGGATTTCTCACTAATTACTGTGTTTGACATTATTTTAAAGCAATCTGAAATTCTTTTATTATACCGTTCATTCGTTGGAGGCAATTGGGGAATGAGAGGAAATTAAAATGACTATAGTCACTACACGTGAATATGAGAGATGTGTTGTTTGATTAAAGAGTTTTGAAAGAACTCCAACTAGTGAGGGAAACCGCTGTATAAACTGCGGAATACAAATGAAGAGATTGAAGTACGTTTTGTGGGAACGGAGTGTATGCGAATACGGTAAGCATAAGGTACTAAGCGATTCTTCCTCAATTTTCGAATAAATACCTCTTACTGCTTTTTTGCAGTTTAGGCAAAAATAAATATTTAAGTTGTCATTATGAATTCGAGACAGTGAAAGTATTTTTGAACATCAAAAATGTGTGAGCATATATTTTTCGTAAATAATTAATTTATTGATAAGTGGCTGTCCATTATCATTATTGAACTGATGCATTTATAGTATAGTGGCATCACTGATACAGAAGCGAACTGAATGTGATGTATAATCGTCTGCAATTATGAAGGCGCCATAATAACTAACTTCGTACGCTTCACTTAATGTAACAAAATCTGCATCCATTTATTTGTTTCACGCTTCAGATTAATGTAAGTAAATGGCTTTCTAACCAGATGTACATGTGTGACAACTCTGGTGAAGACATGACTAGAACGACTCGCCTCCAAGATAATAGCACATACGACATAAAAGTACACTGTGAATAGGCTTCATCGCCGTTTAACATTATAAATTGCACACCCAAACGATCCATTCGTTGGAAGCGATTCGTCATGACGACTACTTTGAACGACTGCTGAGGATAATGGGGATCACAGTTGTTTAAGTGCAGTCAATTTTGCACGAACGGGCAAACATCTAAGCGAAATATCTGATTGGTAATTTTAGATTCAGTTATTGTTAACTGGAGTGTTAATGATTAAGTTATTCAAATCTATTGTTTTGTACTAAGTGTTAATTTAGGCACCGTGGGAGCTTTTCTTACTGGGATGATGAATTTTCACGCCGTTTTCATAGAGGTGAAAGTGTCGTTTCACTCATATCTTCCAAGATCATGTGATTATTTTTCATATTCCATTTAGAGGAACTGGATAAATTCTTTATTCTGCAACATAACTTAATTCATGCAGGAAATATGTGATTTCTGTTGATGAATTGATTTGCTATTCTGTATAATTCACTTGTAAGGCTCAATATTACAACTTCAGTCATCTTAACTACAACAGATTCAGAAAGTGTATTTCGAAATTCAATAAGTGATAAATTTTCATGAATGTTTGCATGCATGGATGAGGATGCCTACTATCAAACTGGTACAATCAGCTTCAAAATATTTGCTTTCTGAGGTCACTGGGCGTGAGTTTCAAACACTGCCTTTTCTGTGATACTAATTATGTTTCACTCAAGTTTATTCATGAAAGTTATTCACTATATTCAAATTCGCAATTTGGAGGTTACAGTGATCAACATAAAATTCAAAAACCTACATTTTTGATTGATTTAAACTGATTCGAATCCGTTATCCACGTCACACGTGGTACGCCACCAAAAAGTTCGATAGTGAATGCCTAAAACACCCATCCGTTGTTTCTATAACTTTCATCTGACTAATTATCAATACTAATTGACATGAATGGTATCCAGATACTTATAACACAATGAGTAGTATCCACCACCACTAACTTAAGTTATTACTTCCTTCTGAAATTTTCTCATTTAATTTTGACATCAGAAACACATATCTCTTTTATTTTTCTCCCAACATTTTATTCATTGTTTGATCCAGATTACTCAGCCAATAATTTTTCGTACGCATTTTATTTCAGCTATTTTTTGAATATGTGTCCGAAAAGCAAAAGATCTCACGTATTTCGCTAAAATACTTTGAAATAAAATAGAAACACGTAATTGTGAAGGAACATGGAAAAACAAGGAAGCCTAAATAAAAATGATGATCTTGTTTATCTCTGCCTAGCGTTAAAGTGAAGAGACGTGAAGAAGAGTCAACTGACATGGATGCCTTGGGGTCTTTAAGTAGTTGAAGGCTGAAACTCGTTAAACGAATATATCTGGAACTCTAATAAAACATGTTGTTCCGACAGTTTTAAGTCACATGAGTGAGAAAATTAATATTTCTATCTGCACAAAATAGCCATATGTCTTTTAGATTGCACAGTGAACTGAAATCTTTGTTTCACTCACCAAGTGATACAGTTCTCATTATACTTTAGACAGTTATGTATAAGTACAGCTTTGATATCCCAATCAGATTGTATTTGTCTGAAATCTGAAAGTGAGTAAAACTATGCTTAGGTGAATTACTTAGGTACGGATTTACTTTTGTCTGTAAGCAAATTAGTATTTCCCTTTGATTGATTATGCTAGAACGAATCGCTTGGTGGCTTTCACAAAGCGCCACACATCACGTACGATTCTACGACAATGACGGATTGACGTCACAATATTAAGAATCATTATGATTAATGGTGGCATTTTACATTGCACTTGGCTGTCTAGTTGGTACTGTTTCAGTGTTTGAAGCTATCGGGTATGAAGCAGTTCGAAATAGGACGAAATTCGCATCCAGGATTTCACAACTAGTCATTATCAACTGAAGGCTTCATTATCAGTGATTTCCCTAGAAATGTAGCTCAGTTTTCATTTGCTTTCATTTTGTTTGATTTGTTCAGATGAAAGAAGTATGCATAAACTCACAGTTGATTATTATATTGTCAGAACTTCAAGGAGAATTACGCGTTATTCTGAGCATTCACATTTTAAATCATGGGTGCATTTCTACCAATGAAATATTGCTCATAATTAAATATGCTAAAGGTGATAGCCTTTTCTCCTACAGAAGTTTACTGGAGATTATAAAATAAAGTTTTTGGTGCAAGCGAAGAAATAAAAATAAATTTATTATTCTCAAGGTGACGATGAAAGCAAATAAAAAAATGTAACTGAATATTCTAATTGCAGTAAATGTTCAATCAATCATTAAATTTAAGTTCATAGTTGTGTCTTTTGTCTCCTTGAAAAATGGTTTTTTGTCCTATAGTAGATCACTGGAGATTATTGAGTAAAGTATTTAATGCAGTTGAAGAAACAAGCATGACGCCATATTGTTGATCTGATGAATGTAATACCATACTCAGATAGCCGGTAAATATATTCACCATAAACCACTTCAGAATATTTAAACATCCAAAGAGATTCGAATAATGTAAAAGCTAACCAAACTTATAAGTTTCTGTTGTAATTTGGTTAAGTTCTCGGGGTGGAGTTGCTAGCACCACGCCCCGACCCTCCCTCTTCATCCGTGCTTAGGACCGCCTAGAAAACTAGCAAGCTAGTAATCTAGGCGAGGCTGATTGGTCGAAGAAGCAGCAAACACCGGACTCCATGTAAACATAGACAAGGTTATAAAAATAACCAAACATCCAGCAACAAGAGCAGCAAAATCCAGTGTCAATTGCCATCAACGGGAGGGATTTGAAAGAGGTTACTGCATTCACTTATCTAGGAAGCATTGTCTCAACTACAGGAAGTCGGAACGGACGAGGATGTCAAATCAAGCGAGAATCGGGAAGGCAAGAAACACATTCATCAACCAACGTGAAACCAATCTGGAAATCTTCGTCGCTCAGCATCAAAAACAATATTCCGATTTTCAATACACACGTCGAGTTCTTCTATACGGATCAGAAACTTAGTGGGCGGGTCACAAATAATACTTCCAACAGCCTGTTGCAGACTTTTATCAACAAATAACTGTCTTCACTCTATACTGAAGATCAGATGGCCGGAAAGAGTTACCAATAAGAAACTATGGGAATTAACAAAACAAGAACCAATTGCCCAACTAATATACAGAAGAAAGTGTCGGTGGTTTGGACACTCGCTGAGGAGGCCGGTTGGTGACATCGCGCGCGTCAGGCCAGCGCTTGAGTGGAACCTGAAATGAAAGCGGATAGTGGGACATCCGAGGGTGACATGGAGGAGATCGTGTGAAGAGGTGCTGAAAAAGTATGGACTAACATGGATGCAGATGAAAAGTACAGCAGAAGACAGAAGCAAGTGGATACGTGCAGCTGAAGCCCTATGTTCCAGTAGGAACCCAAGGGAACAATAATAATAACAATAACCAAACATATACAGACACGTTGATGCACTGCTGACGTGTGAAAATTAGATCATTGTCTCGTCAAACAAAATTATATCGAATGTATGCAGAATATGTTTTGCATTTGCATTGGAAGACTGATAGTAATGATGACTCATTAACTTGTGGTAGATTTCTTACATAGCAGGTAATGAGTTACACTTACTTTACGAGGGCCGATGACATTATTCAGATTAGCAGATTGACGTATGTGGAACAGGAATGCAACCCAGAACTAAATGGTTTAAGGTCCATTGTTTACCTGTTAACTACAACGAGAGCTGTTGACTACGTTCAATTGATTGTGAAGCTGACAAATCAACAATTCTCATTTCCTTCGTCAGAAGATAAAAGTCGTATCATGCTAACTACTTCAGAATTTCAGACTTCTGTTTCAAGCTAGCAAAATGAGCTCTAGTTTGTTTGAGTTTAGTTAGTTTCTGATAGTGGCAGACCAACGTAAAACTTCTGTAATGCATTTAATCACTACACATGATTACAAATAGTTGTAGTTATCAAGCCATTGTTCAACTTACAAAAATGTTTTTCATTTACTTGTTAAATCAGGAAAATGCTCTTAGGCTCAGCTGCATAAGAGTGGTATATGATTCCCACAATGACTTTTTGTGCACAAATGCCGTTACAACTGAAGTTCATTGTAAATCTCAGTTAATAGTCATGCGTTATGTTGATCAGTGAAATGTGTTTATTCTCATATACCTCCGAATTTATTTCCACTTTGAATTTTTGTTTAAAAATTAGCTTGATTTTCTTATCTCTTTAGACGTATTATGTACGTCCCGCGGTTAAATACGTTGTAGCTTGAAACTGATGATACAATTACTACTGGTTCCTTTGAAATATCTCACCTGGTTTTGATCACACCTACTTTAGATTCTAATACACCCTGACACTAATATTGGTAATGACGAAATTTTCTGATGTACTATTGGTTGAACTAAGGGAAAGGTCAAATCTGTTAAGTTCTTTCAGCATGTGCCAGTCTAACGGGGTCGACCAAGTTAAATTCCAACTGGTGTTTTGAAACTGGTTTCTTTGCAGTTATCTACTAACAAACTGGGATTAATTCTATGGAGAAGTGCTTATGACTGACCACACTAATACCCCATTGCTCCGTTGATGAAACACAGGTTTTTGTCAGAATTCGCTGCAAATTTATTCTAACCGTCCTTATTAAACGGAAGTTTGAAGAACATTAAGGGAAAGGCAACTAATGGAAAACATTTATAATTTGTCCCTCTGAATTATATTGTCTGCATGAAGAACACTTGTTACCTATGATGATCCATAACCAGCCAAATATTTTATCATGGTTCTGCGCAATACTACTGATAAAGCAATCGACTGCTTGAGATTTTCCCCATGTAAATTTATTCACACATTCAGGTTATTCGAATACTTGATACTTTTGAATTTCGCACAAATGCCATGAGTTGTCTTAGATTTCTCTCTGGTGCTTTTATGTTTACGTTGTAGTAAATGCAGGTAAAAAGAATAGCAGCATGAAAATTGAATAAAAGCTTCTTTTAAATTATATTCTTCAACAGAGGAAAATGTATATAAATTATACGTAAATAATGTTTCAGATTTATTCATACACCACTTGTGATTGTAAAATGAATAAATAGTGTGAACCATTGTCCAAATAACTGACAGAGAATTCAAATTATTCAGCGAATTTTAAAATGGTCTTTAAACTTTCTTATCATTAGTGAGGTAACTAAGTATTTCTTCGAAGTATCTTTCTAGTCAGTAGTCGGGAAGAAATGTGGAGAAAGAACCTACATTCACGTGATCCAAGGGCGCAATCTCAGTCTATACATATTTATTTTTATTTTTTTTATTTTTGATTTACAGCTTGATTCCGCACCGTATTTTTGGTACAAGTATGGAATTTTCAGCATGCATATCGGTAGCCCAAATTTTGCAGGCCGACCATAGATATCAGGTGTGCGCCGGCGTGGGCTCGAACCCCGGACCATGTGCATGGCCGGCGAGAGTCCTAACCACTGTGCCACCGACGCACCTTCAATTAGATTCACTTTCTCGTCAAAACTAGAGAATATGGTGAGTCTAGTTGAAAAAAAGTAGTACAGACCAAGGTCTATTTGCATCACACGAAATTCAAAATATACGTTGAAAAGTTGAATACTGATCTGGAAATTTCTAGGCAGCACTTGATGAAAGTCTCTCAGTGAGCTGAGTCCAGTTACAAACAAATAGTAGTTAATACAAGGCATGAGGTATGACAGCATTATTACAGAAAGCTTGTAAACCCTATACGGTTCGGATAATCTAACACATGTGTTTTCTGTTCGCTTTGAATGTCAGTAACGTGAAGATGTTTGAATCCCTAGATTTTATCTGCTTCAGTCTTCTATTTTCCATTTAATAAATTCTGAACTTTCTTAATGTGGGATGTGTTGATCTCATAACCTTAGAGTGAATATCAAAATAATAGTAGTAGCAATAGTAATAATTCTGTTAATAATAACATAATACGCTAATGAGTTTTGTTAATCGGTAGTTTTCGTATTTCATCTTATTACAGTGGAGAGCAGTTAGTCATACTTTGCTTTACAGCTGACTTTTATCTCAGTGTTTCTTAAGTTGTCATTCTATAACGGGAGATATTCATCCCGCCTAATTTCCCAGTATTTTTGTCTACAGTAATGAATTCTTATGACACATTTTAAACAGTCATCTATTCACAGTTAATTTAAAAGTCAACTTTAGCCCTATGAGTTTGACTTCCTACTACCGCCGTGTACTCCGCATATCTTTTTAGGTACGATGGAATCCTATTTTGTTGGTCGCATTCATCACTGAAATATTTTCATAAATTTGACGGTTGGAAGAGTGATAATAATAGAAAATAAGGGAAAAAAACCATTTTGTTGATCTGACGGTGCAGGTGTTTGTTTTGTGTCTGTTTGGTGACACTGTGATCGCTCAGCGCGTTGTCAAATTTCTAAGCATATGTATGCAGCTACAAATGAGATCTATAACGGGAGATATTCATGCCGGCTTATTTTCCAGTATTTTTTTCTACAGTAATGAATCCTTATGACACATTTTAAACAGCCATCTACTCACAGCTACTTTAAAAGTCAACTTTAGCCCTATGAGTTTGACTTCCTACTACCGCCGTGTACTCCGCATATCTTTTTAGGTACGATGGAATCCTATTTTGTTGGTCACGTTCATCACTGAAATGTCTTCATATATTTAATGGTTGGAAGAGTGATAATAATAGAAAATAGGGGAAAAAACCATTTTGTTGGTCTGACGGTGCAGGTGTTTGTTTCTATGTCTGTTTGATGACACTGTGATCGCTCAACTTCTTGTCAAATTTCTAAGCATATGTATGCAGCTACAAATGAGATCAGACAGTGTAGAGGTCGATATATCACAAATTCATAATTCATCACAACTTCGTATTTACTTCTACTTTGTCTGTAAATATTCTCTTCATGACAGAACTGAGTGAGTTTCTGGTTTTCATGGGATCATCAAAATAGTGATATGACTATTTTTCTTAAACAATTAGTGAAGTCGACAGTCATTTAAAGTAAGGTAACAAGCAGATTCAAAATGAATCAGCTCAATAGATGCATCGAGACAGGGAAGTAAAACTTAGTGGTTTAAATAGTTATATTAGGAGACGGAGAATATCTGAAAAGTGTGATACATTTGCACTATAGATTTCGAACAACCTGACCACACACTTACTTATCAAGTCGATATAAATATATGAAATAATAATTAAACAAAGTGACAAAACAACAATTTAAGAATGATTAACACAACTTTTTGGTATGACAATCTTCACTTCATTTGTACAAAATGATGTAGATCAAGCAGAAAAGTAACCGTAAATAACCAATTTATCAAAGTTCAGAGACGAATTGACGAATTTGCAGTCACTTCAGAATACAGTTTTCCCCAAAAAACTTAAAAGAAATTATTCCATCATCTTTAGTCTGCAGCTTGCTGCAAAATATCCAGCGACCGCTCTCAGTTTGTAATGAATGAACGAAAGCGTATACAATAAAGGGCAGGTGGTCCACTTGAAATGTCTGATGTAAAGTTTCCCTCATAGATGTTTTCTGTGGTCACTGTTGTGTATTACTTTGAAACCAAAGAAATAAAACTGAAAAATAAATAAGCAAAGATTGTTGACTATTTTTGTGTCAGACCTCTTAAAGCTGTGATTAACAGGCAATAGAATAGGCTTGCATATCACATGTAAATGGGAGGTTTGAAGCTTTTTAAAACTGTGCATTGTTATGTGACCACTGCTTAATGATAAAAGAATGATAACTACTGTTATCGGCAACAAGCAATCTAAATACCTCTAGTTATAAATTTCTCGCAAAGATAAAACATTTGAAACTTTCATCGTTATGCTGAACATCGCAATTTCAATCAGAAATGTGACAAATAACGCAATGTATATGTTCATTTCCTTCAGTAGATCTTAATCAGAGGTTCTGATTCTGAACAGTACGTATGTAAAGCGATAAACGTTTGTGCATGTGAGGTGATTTTCAACCTATCGTCAGACAGATTAGCTTGCATACTCAACAACCCATTTTAAGCATGGAAGTATTTCTCATTATTATTTCTTGTTGAATACATCACAGTGAATCAGAACTACTTGCAAGATGATGTTTTAGAAACAATTTATTAATCCAAATCACGTTTATTGTCATGTTTTTAGTGCAGTAGTGAAGTACATTCACTTGCATACGAAACGTTTAACCTGTGATTCAATTTACTTATTTTTGTAACATTTGCGAACTTCACATACAACATTGGCCTGAGATTCCTTTGAATTTTCGACAGTTTTTCAAAAAGCAGACCCACAATATTCCATTTTATCATATTTTAACTAACGAGTATTTAGTATCTCAACAATTTCTGCAGAACTCATTCAACATGAATCTCACAACAGTCAAAAATCGATGAAAAGTTAATAGACAGTGCATACGACGCAGTGGATAATTGCCGGTAAATTTTACATTTATTCAGGTCACTTTGGTAAGTGAGAATTTTGAAACGTTATGCACTCAGGGAGCACAAACTATTGCTCATAATCATATCAAATTTATATGATTATGAGCAATAGTTTGTGCTTGAAACGTCATCAGTTAATGTTACTGTACAACCCTGTTTGATTTATCAAAATAAAATCTTATCCATAATGGAGTTATGCTCTACCACAGTTCCCAAGTTTTATACTTATATCAGTGTCACATTATCACAAATAGCCTTTATACTCCTATTATGTGTTCAAAAACAGAATGATTACGCATACATTGACGTGCTTTTAATTCGATTATATGAATATTGGAGAAATATTAAATATTGCGGATGAAGAATGGCTACGAATTTATGCAAAACTACTCAGCGCAAGTAAAACTCCCTCTATCATTTCTTCGACAAAATATGCACCTGAAAACCTGAACAATGCCCAACATCTCACTGACGGCCATTGATGTGGATCCCACAAGATAATCCAAATCAAGAGATATACTGATTCCACCTTTTTAATGTTCTAGTTACCATTACGACTGACGATACACTGGAAACGATTTACTGGTAGAATGTGCAAAACTAAAATGCAGTCACTAATTTTCTGTTCAGTGGAATCATGATTTCTGCCTTTTGAATAAGTGAATAGAACTCGAAGTCATCAGTTGTCACATGTGAGTGTGTCTACTGGCAAATTTAAATATTCGAATTAAAAGTATCAGGAAAGGTAAATGGCTATCAAGATCATCCTGATAACATTCTGAACAAAACAAATTTACGATGGTTATTTGACCTTAGTGACGACAGTGATTCAGAAGAATATAAATTTTCGCATATGTAAAGTTGTAATAATCGCTAAAATAGTAATGAATTTTTGGCAGGCGAAATTTGACCCTATCTAAAATAATGGAACTCGTTTACATTTAAAGTTCACTTTTTAATGAGTCCCAATATCATAGTAGCAAGTTTTTCCTAGACTATGTGGTTGTGATGTCTATTGTAATTTTGTTTCCTTTAAGAATTCTGAATCATAAAAGATACTCACAGCCTTGGTTGTTTTCATCACTGACATATCTGTCTTTTCAGTTACATCATGTAAGTTATTTTTGTATATATCGCTTATGTTATCGACAGCATTCAACCAGAAAAACTATAGCGTGTGGACTTGACAGCTTACTGCCCGATGAATCAACGTGATTGTACATTTCAATCTCATGTTAATACACGTGGATATAGGACGTTTGGGAATATAATCTGGTAAAATGAATGAAAACAGAACTCCGAATAGAGTTTCTTAAATATGAAAGCTACTACGTCTTCCATCGAATAAATAAAAATGAGAAAAAATTATCTACGGAATGGTGAGTAGCTTTCCTAGTTTAAGTAACATTCATTCAAGCTGACTGAGTTAAATTCATTGTGTTGTGTAAAGGGTTCAAACATCTGAGACTAAATTACTGCCACTATATCAACTGTGAATATCAGCACATAGGTAGTCACGTCAGGTGAATTACAGAGTGGGAGGTTGAACATAGTGGTACGCTGGTGAAATGATGAAAATTGAGAAATAAAAACCCTCTAAGATGACCATAGACACCAAATCCTGAGCATTTAATTGAGAAGTATTTTCGTAAAACACAGAGAAATGCTTGAAAAATCGTACGAAATCAACCAGGAAAGATCACATGTCAGATTCCTTTGTACTTCTGACAGCTGCAGCATTTGAACGAAGAATAAGCCACAAGCGAACATTATGGTCTCCAAATAAATCTACACCTGGCTTTATTAAATATATTTCGATAGTGAACTAATGTGCAGAATTGAGACGCGTTCACATTATGACAAGGTCTACTAACTTTGAATGATAATCAATTCACATAATCGTAAAAAACTTATTTTACGAATTTTGTTTAATGTCATCTTTTCAGTTCGTGATTGTAAGCAGAATCTGAACTGTAATTCTGTTATTTCTTCACTAAATAGAAATGAGTATTTCATACATTTGGTTCCCTTGATAAAATTCGACAGAGAAAGAAAGACATTTGTATGTGATGTAAACAGAGAGGCGTTAATTGGTGGGTGGTGACTAGCAGTGGAATCCAGGATGAGCATTTCGTCCTATTTTGGAACTCGTCAGCTGAATGTACCAGTGAATGATGATGTTCCCACCGATCCCATCGAACCCAGTGTCCATAGCTTCAAACGCCAAAGCGTTATCCACTAAACCACTTGGGCCACGACAGCAACCTCTTGTGCAACAGGCCATATTATTTATTTGAATTTTTGATTTTCCCGTCGACTGATTGGACCGATAGGACCAATTAAACACTAATTAAATGCCAAGACGTCGTCGAAGCATCTGCACAAGAAGCCGACATGTCACCCTGAGACCGAGCACTTCGGTCCAATCAATCGACGGGAAAATCAAAAGTTTAATTAAAGAGGCTTTATATTATTATTATTCTAAGGTATTTTGCTCTAAACGTATAAATTAATGTCACCTTATCGTCTTATATTTGCTCAGAGGAGTGTGATACAATCACCTTTGGAAGATAATATTGTATAAGTGCTTTGTTTCACTCAAGTGAATTTTATCAAGCGAACGTCATCTCTATAAATTTTTGCTTTCCAACTAAATAATCCAGTATAATGTACACTGGTGAAAATATGAAAATGTGGTTGAAGTGCGGCACACCGTAATTGTTATGGCTTCGTTAAAGTACGATAAATTGAAATTTCGCTAATCAAAATCCTCCAAACACAAAGCTGAAAATGACAGCTGTAATTGAAGTAGTGAGCTGAATTCCTTAAAAATATTTTATCATCAAATTTGAATCAGAAGCTTACAAAGTATAGATAAAATTAATCAGCCTAAATTTCACCTTTTCAAAAAGCCATAATTCCTGAAAGAAAAACAGAAAAACATAAGTAAATTCAGGCATAAGTATAAAGTAGACATTATTTGAAACAATTGGTCCTTTTTATAAATTTTGATAGCGTTATTAGAAGACGGAGACTATCTGAAAATGTGATGTATTAGCGCTATACATTTCGAACAATCTGATCACACATTTACTTATCAAGTCAATACATATGGAAAGGTCAAATTAAACAAAGTGAGAGAAAACGGAATTAAGAATAATTAACACAAACGTTTGGTAATCAAATCATCAAATAAGGATTACCAAGGTAGGTTAAGAGTAATGACAAACTGTTTTTGAATACACAGGGGGGGGGGCTTAAGTCTATGAATAGCTATAGCCTCAGCGTATTTCAGTAAACGCCCTTGACCGTTTTTATAGATGACCTTAAAGGCTGAGTTAACATCAATCTTATGGTTCATCTCGATTAGATGTTTAGCTATAGACGAATTTGGTAGTCTGCCACCTGTACAAGCGATTATATCACATCCCATACAATTTACCAATTTTCGTGTGTGTGTGTGTGGATATACATACAAAGGGAGGAGTAATCGCGCTTTGCACGTGAGGGTGGGAGAGCATATCCCAAAATGGTTAGAAAAACAGATGAATTGTGACAAGTTAATAGATGCAGGTGGCAGACTACCAACTTCCTCTATAGCTAAACATCTAGTCGAGATGAACCATAAGATTGATGTTAACTCAGCCTTTGAGGTCATCTATAAAAACGGTCAAGGGCGTTTACTGAAATACGCTGAGGCTATAGCTATTCATAGACTTAAGCCCCCCCCCTGTGTATTCAAAAACAGTTTGTCATTACTCTTAACCTACCTTGGTAATCCTTATTTGATGATTTGATTACCAAACGTTTGTGTTAATTATTCTTAATTCCGTTTTCTCTCACTTTGTTTAATTTATCCTTTCTATATATATTGACTTGACAAGTAAATGTGTGATCAGATTGTTCGAAATGTATAGCGCTAATACATCACATTTTTCAGATAGTCTCCGTCTTCTAATAACGCTATCAAAAAAAAGTAAAAATTATCCCATAAACTGTGATATTCTGTGTATCTTCTCTACTGCTACTTGATATCGAATGGTCTATTCATGCTGTCCCTTTATTTCTAATGCATACACGTCACAATTCCAGGCCTCAAATTCATATATACATATCTATATCCATTTGTGTATGTGTTAAAATAGCAGAGGTTCATGAATAGAAAGTGTACCATATTTAATTAAATTACAATAAATGTTATACTGATTACTGTGAAAAACCGAAGATTGTACAAGCATATGTGTTGATGACTGAGATATACATGTGAAAACGCAATAGCCACATTTCGAAATCGGTAACATAAAACTCAATTAACTCACTTAACTCAATGATTAATATACAAGTGTTTTCCACAATATAGTTGCCAAAAGTGAGTCGGTGAATTTCTGTGAAAATATTTTAGCCAGTCCTTTCGGCAGTTATTCTAGCTGGTGTAATTCAACAAAGGCGTACTGTGTGACACAATTATCACGGTTGTTAAAAGGTTATAAACATTTCACCCAAATGCATTAGTCTTCTAGTAATGTTAATCAGCAACTTATAATTTGACACTTCTTCCAGCAGATTACGTCTGATCTATCAGACAAAGATAAAATTTATCCCTTAAGAAATGTAAACACAATGAAAATCAGGTACTCTCATTTAGGCATTTCAAGCAGGATCTATAGAGGATGTTATCTAATCCACTCCACAGCAGCCCTTTCAAATTTACCATTATTCAAGTAATCGAACACCACCTTCAGCATTTCGAAAGTGATATTCCAATACAATAACACTTGAGACATTCCCATCATGTCGGATGTTAGATGAACAAGATAGATTGATGTAAATTAGCATATTATAAACGCGATGGATATTGATGTGATTTGCTTCATTCATACAACTCAGCATATCACTATAGCAAGTGCTTTCTATTTTGAACTCTGGAGATAAGGAGTTTAATCTCACAGCTTCCAACACGGAACTAATTTAGCGAACCATAAACTTAGAAAAGCTTTGCATGTAGTCAATATAATTTACAGAACTTCGGATGGATTGTTCTCTGTCTACATCTGAAGGTAGCGAACTATCGTATATAGAGTACTTCCCTAATCAGATTCGCTGTTGTTAATTCTAACTTCTTTATGAAGCACTTCGTCTTTTTCATATCGTCCAGGATATCAAACGTAAAACTTGAGCTCTTATCCACTGGAAAGCATATGGATATGTGGCCACAGCTGAGTTGTCTATGGAATTCACCAGTCGAGCAATCCTCATCACAGACAGCAGAAGTATCATTTATTTAATTTTAGTACAAATGAAAATTGAAGACAACATCGTTCAGTTATTCATCTTAAACGACAGGAATTCCTGTATCTTCCTGAATAACATGTTAACTTTTGAAGGTGAATTCTACTCGATTATGATAAAAGGGAGCCACACTTCAATCTCTTGCCTGTTAGTTTTTTGATGAAATAAACTCGAATGTACTTGTTAGAATGCATTAGAACATTCTGCTTCTTATTCGCCTAATAGGCGGGATTATCTGTTTGTCGGATATATCTCAAGGTTGAAGAGTGTTATTTACTAGATTGTATTTCGAATATAAATTATTGACCACTATTATGTCGACTTATATGAAATAGAGCCAATGTGCAATTACATACTGCCACTGAGTCTAAGGTTATTGCACATCTCTGTCGAAATAGGCTTACACTATCAAATAATCTATTAATTATAGGTAATAATTTATTGGATTAATTCAAATAAATGATAGACTAATGTTACGCATATTGTCCACAGATCTATTTCAAACACCAACAAGCACTGGTGAGTACCAGTTAAAATTTTGATCTTTCAATTACTTCCCGGAAACGAGACAATAGTCCTCAATTATATATCGTGAAATAATCGTTGAGAGGTACAATGAATACACATTTGTGTAAGGTGAACAAAACGAGGTCCATGCATTTTAATAAGGTTCGCCTTATATTCTACTGACTTTATTTTTAGATTTATAAACTAGTACCTTTTCATCCATTATCACCTGTTCAACTGTGTGTTATGCAATCACATTTTGTTAATAGCACTTATATCTAGAATAAACGAAGATTGAAGGTCACCATGTTCAGTCAGTAATTATGCATATTCACTTTGAAGGCTTTGACCGAAGCACACTTGATATATCTCAGGCATATTTTCTGCTTTACTCAAAAGTGGTCTTCTGGTTCAGCTTGCATTTGATAAAGGTGAACTTGTGTTTTTAACACAGTCTATTTCATTCCAATTTCACGTTAACGTAACTTAATACACTAACGATGAATACTGTCACAATCCTTCTTAGCGAGTGAAATTGCTTTCACTGTCTACATGATGAACAGTTAAATGGCGTTTCTATCATGTAATCATGGATTGATTAGTTATAATTTCCGATTCTCTTACCCTTCAATCTATTGCAGTTATTTTATCATATTCTCAGTAACCACTGGAATGATTTCCAGTTGATTTTCACATCTGAAAAACAGTTACACCCGTAGTTTTGCCAAATGCTGTTTATAATTACACGTTTATAAAGTAAACGGTTTGAATAGTATCATTCATCACCGAATAACACCAATTTGATATACAGTAAAAGAAATCAGTAATTGAATAACTGCTATCTCCCAGATGCACAGTATTCATCGATAATCAACTCACCAGGTTTCAAATCCAACACCTTTATTTTACGAGGCAAAGCTATCTACAGCCTGAGACAACCGGAGAACACGTCTTGGAAGCTACACATTAATTTCCTCAAGCTTATTTTCATACAGAATAGCTGTTATGCTGTGTGGAGTGATCCGTTTAGAATTCATGGCATATTTTATTCCACAACTTGGTCGGAAGTCATTTTTCCGAGTATACTTTACAGATTTAACTGTGTATTTGCCTATTATTTTTGTCATACTATTAGGCACTTTGGAAGGCACAAGTATGTTCATAATTTTCCAATCCACTATGGAACATAATATATTCAATGGGTCACATACGAAGCAAATATCTTTACATGTATGAAAAAAGTGTAAGGAATTATTCTCAATACTTCTGGTCACAATTATGTGTGAAATGATTATGCATGACACATAGCAATGTTAGTAAAAATATTCATTTGCAAAACATTTCTGGTGAAACTTGATACAACTGTGAAAATTTTCCTGCTTCGGACAAAAGTTAGGTCTATCATTGACCTTCCACGTGACCCGAAATTCGATCCCCAGACGACGCACACCTGATACCAATGGTCGGCCTGCTATATTCGGGCTACCGATATCACATGTTCAACATTTCATACCTATACCAAAAATACAGTCTGGAATCAAGACAAGCGACAGGTAGCAGATCGTTTATTCGAGAAATCAACAGATATTAATAGATTTTTACGAGTTGATCACGGATTGATATCAGTTAGAGAACCATTGAAAACCAGGGAGTACTGGACAGCTGCTGTTTCATCCTAGTTTGGGAATCATCGCCAGTACGCACCCACTGGGTTTCGAACCCAGGACCTTCCGGTTACAAGGCAAGCTCGTATACCATTCAGCCACTGGGACCCGATACAATGGCTCGTGAATTCTAACTTCTACCAATTCGTGAATTAGCGCGACCCCAACCATTGTCGTTGGTGGGACATCCATCCACACAGGTGACATCTAATTGGACCTCACTGGTCACGACTTCTCACTAGAACTCAGGAAACTCCAACCTGTAGCAAGTCACTAGCGAGCATCAGATTAACTTTCTATAGAAAATAGATTTTTATGTAAATTATCATTCTCAATTATTAACAACGAAACAGTGTCTTCTGATTGGTTAATTTCTCACCGAAAGTAAATCTATCATCCCTTTGTAGCTGTTTGTTTGATGGTAAAAACATATATATGCGAACCGTATCCGCCCACGAAAAGTCTTTGTTCTTGAATTTCTCATGATCAAGATATGGGGCATAAGCATTCACGTAAATTGCTGTCGAACAATTATGGCTGGCAGACACCAGTCGTCAAACCATAATCAAAAATGAAAAATGAAATAAATAACTATACACACTTCCCATCAACAATCAGCTCAGCAGGAATCGAATCCATTATCTTCAATTAAAGAGGCAAGCATATCGATTACCAGAATTAAACGACCTAAAAATATGACTAGGAAACTGCACATTACTTCACTTACGCTTATTCTCATACAGGATTACTCCTGTGTCATATGAAGTAATGCGTCTATGTTTGGTGACGCATTTTTTTCCACAACTCAGTCGGAAGTCATTTTTCTGAGTATATTTCACAGTATTCACTGTGCCAATGTCCGTTATTTTTTGTTGTCCTATTTCGCTGTAATTTTATGGACTTTATTATTTTTTATTCATATAGAACTCATAGGTATGTTTGTATTTTCAAGTCTATTGTGGTACATAAGGTTCCATTATGTAGCGAATAACTTTACAAATGTGAAATGAGTATAAGGAATTATTCTCAATATGTCTAGTCCTAATTATGTGTGAAACGATTGTGCATGACATATAGCAATGTTAATAGCAATATTCAATTGCGAAATTCTCATGGTGAAAATTGATATAACTGTGACAACCTTCCTGCTTCGGACAAAAGTTGTCTTCTGGTTCAGCTTGCATTTGGTAAAGCTGATATTGTGTTTTGAACACAGTGTATTTCATTCCAATTTTACGTTAACCTAACTTCATACACTAACAATGAATACTGTCGCCATCCTTGTTAGCGAGTGAAACTGTTTTCGTCGTCTGCATGATGCAAATTCGGTTGAAGGTTCTATAATGTCGTGACGAATACAGTAGTTCTAATTTTCAATTCGTTTCCTCGGCAGTTTTATTCAAATCTGTAACAATGGGAAGTAGATTTACGCTTCTAACTAAAAATGATTCTTATAATAGTATATGCACTTCTCTGCTTGTTGTGCATGCAGCCTGCTTAGATTTTCATTTTTCAATGATAGCTGCTGAAATTTTAGAAGATAGAAATAAGCTAACTTACCTGTCGTCAGAATCTATCGATTAATATGAGTTATTTCTTCTTAATGTTTTGTGATATACATATAAATATCTATATAGATAAACATAGAAATAATTCAATATTTTTATGTGTTCTGTCCGACCTTCTGTCATCCTCTTCACTTATATGTCACTGTATCTCAGTTTTCTGAAAGCTTCGTCTTACATTTAGTTATGAATTGACGATTACCATTAAATTCCCGACACTTTCGGAAATTTTTAACTTCTCAGATGAGTTAGGTATGCAATTTAATTGAATACTGCATCAGTAACGATGAATCTCATATGTTTGCGAATATTTTCCATGATATCAGTATTTTCGTATGAAGAAGTTATGATGGAAGCAAATAATGAATTTCCACAGTTTGCTGATGAGAAAACAAAATATATTCAACACTGCTTCCCCATAAGTGTGAATATCTTTGTCTAACGGTTCCACTGGTGCATTACATCATTGCAGTGAAACAAAGTAAGCTGAAGTTAATTCTCTTGACTGCGGTTCGCTTTTGTTTAGAGGAGCATAAATCAGTGTGTTCAGCAATGTTCTCTCCAAGTACCCTATTGAAACACTTCATAAAATATTGCATATTTAGGTGAAATTAAAAGAACTTCATTAGCTTTCTTAACTGAAGTCTAAAATAACTTTGCGTGTATTGAAGTCAGTTTGAAGAATTGATAAAGCTTTCTCTTTGTACACTATACGTGGCATTTTTCTACATAATTAGATTGCTAGTAGACAATTCCTACAGTCACGTAGTGTGCATATGGAATGCCCTTATTTCGAGGTGATTTGTAGACTACTATCAAGAGCTGTTGACTTTTACGTGCTGTTTACTTATTGACGCGTAGCACGTCATTGGAATACGCCGTTCAATTACGTCAGAAAATGCTATTCAACCATCAACAACAAATTCTTTCACTTTATCAAGTTCCTTGCCATCTGTTTATCTCCCAACAAACTTTCTACAAATATCTGGTTCTCTGGTGGATACATACTAAGGTTTTCTAAAACCCTGCTTGAAGCTATTACGTTTCTGTCAAAATTAAGGTGATTCATCGATGGTAACCCGACTTTTCCTGTTTCCCATAAATTAAAACCCTCATATCACAAAATAGTAAATCCAATGATTACGACGAGTGAGTGAAGTATATCATCGTTTTCTTCCTACTTTAAACTTTTACCTGCACATTTTTGTCATCCAGAGAAGTCCAACATAGACACATATTTCAACGTATCCTTCCATGAAATAGGAATTATTTTTTAAAGCGATAAAAATGAAAGTAATAATGAAAACAATCGAAGTAGAATGACACCAAGTGACTTAAACAGGAGGTTTGCTATCAAGTTGATACTTGTAGCCACATCAACGTTAGCTCTGAAACATGTTTCAATGCAACAACTGGAGTCAGGTTATTTGCTACATCTAGAACTGTAGTATTCTACTTATTACTGGAGCCATTTGAACGATAATTGATCAGTATCATGTGACTGAGGGAAACTGATTCTAAGCACAGTGTCACAGCAAATAGCTTTACTCATGTCCTGAACTATGAATCGAAGAGTTTCAGAGATGATGTAGCATATTTCCCTACATCAATTCCAGCTTTCTATTTCATTACATAATCAAATGTCATATTTTTAAAATGAAGTATAAGAGAATTCATCTGTCTAGGAATAGATAAAAATGCGTCATTTACTTTGTGAATATCGAAGAAGTTATGATAAACACCTGCACCCAAATATAAAATGGTATTTTGAGAGAATTATGTTATCATTACAGTTTTAATTCTTTCTTTCCTGTTGGATTATAGGACTTTAGTGGCACACTCTGACTGCGCTCTATAATCTACATCCATATTCAGTTGGTTCTACAACAACCCATGAGCTTCGATTTCTTTCTTGGCATGATCACTTTGGATCCTCAACTAGTCTACCTCCATTTATGGTCCAGTCGAAGCACACTCGTAAACATGTATGTAAACAAGTGCAATATAGACCATCGTTTGTCAAGAATTACTTCGAATTACTAAGATTACAGATAAATAAGTGCATTATGTACTGGTCCCCCTCAATTCCCAAAAAACTTATTAGACTATCTTCCTGTAAGATTATACGGGGATCGACATATTCTAAGCCATATGAAGGCCGACTTGAAGTGTCTACTCCTGTTAAATTACAAGATGTGAAGCCGATTGATAAATATTCAGAAATGTAATATAGCATACGACCTACCAGTCAGAAGTGACCTTATAGATAAATTAGTTAAATGATGGTAGCAGATCACAACGGGGGTAAATGTATACATTGAACTTCCATTTACTTGTATTCACGTGGTACAAGTTAAAAGACTCTGAAAATGAGAAATGTAACTTCCCGTTATAGTGACTGTTTGCTTATCAATTATCATGTGGATTTCATGCTTGAAAGTAAAACATGGTATGTAGTTTAAAAAAACAAGCTTCACAAACGCCAGCCACTACCATAAGTAAGTCAATTTCTTCATATCATACTGTTTGTTCAATGTAACAAAAGTGCAATGATGGCTGAAGAGGGAACGTCTACTTCCACTGTTCGCATGAGTTATTGTCTCGTTATCACGTTTTCTATGTACAAATACCGCTAGCTCAAAAGTGCTAAGGATGATATTATTGTAAAAATGTTGAATCAATGGTAAATCTCACATCTGTGAAAACTATAAGAAATAACGGAATAGACTTCGGAATGAAAAAATATACATCGACAGAACAGGCATTTCCTGTCGAAATTATCTGAAATCATCAAGTGATAAAATAATCCAGAATATTCTCTGGAGAACACTGCTTAATGACTGACCCTACCTGAAGTATGCATAGTTGCACCATACACTTTGGTGAATCTGATCATGCATATATTTGTTAATTCAGCTTATATGGAAATAGGAAATAAAATGACGAATAAAGTAAACAAAGTAATAATGGTGTACAAGAACACGGAGGATAGTGACTGACACAAATTCCATTAATACTATGGGATAAGAATTATCACAGTATTTTAAGCGGCATGATAAATTACTTGTTCACAAACCATGACGGCTTCATTTTATGAATTAGCACAGCTTTTTTTATAGATCAATTAGTCCGAAGTAGGGAAAGGTTAGATTATATTATGTTCTGTACACACTATTTGGGATACATGTGATTAATTCAACGCGCCTCCATCAACTTTGTTAAACCCACTGTTTTGCATTTTGTTCCATCTGTCATTTTTCTTATCAACTTCCCGAAGAGACACATTAATCTCAACTAGAAATATATTTTGTCTTCTTCATTTATTCAATTCCATACATAAATCATAGTTATTACCATTTATGCAAAAACTTCACACCATGAGAATATGTAATTCCGCATTATTTTTGTAAATCAGACTGGGATAGAAAACAGTTCCCCATCAACAACTGATGGGACAAAGCGAATGATCAAACTAACACTGATAAAATTAAACTTGTAACTGGAAGTAGGCTAAGAGCTTGACTACATTTTTCAGTAGCACTAAATCTAAAACAGTTAAAAGTCGAAATAAATTTTGGGTAGCATTATTTAATGAAGAACATTACCTGTTGAATGAAGAATTACGCAATTCACTTCGGTTAATATGACCACAAATCATTTTGTTAATTCAGTTTATATGGAAATGGGTAGATAAAAGGCCGAATAAAGTAAACAATATGATATGCAATAGTAAATTTTTTTTATTATTCCATTTGGTTCCAGGTGGAACATAGGACTTCAACGACACATCTCCACTTTGTTCTATTTGTGCTTTACTCTTCACCTGGCCCCACGAAAGCCTATAATCTCTCATCTCATCCTTCCCAATGATCTCCTCCCTTTCAGTGTAGGACGGCTTAGCCGTCGCTTATAACTGGGATTCCACTCCAGCCATAGCTTGCATTGTGCGAAATGTCATTTCACGGTCTCCTCAACCCCTCTCTGATGCATCTCCATTTTATTCTGTATATTTGTTGAGCGATCAGCCCTCGATTGGTTTGTTGCCAGGTTTCCTTGTCGCTAATTATTTCTGGGTATTCGATCTTCGGTATGGAGCTAAGGCAGCTGTTGATAGATGTCTATAACTTCTTTAAAACTTTTTTGTGAAGCACAATGCAAGTTTGTGACCCTTATAGGAGAACTGACTTCTTATCCACGTTGAAAATCCGAATTTTACTCTTTATGGTGAGTGAGAAAGATTTCCAAACTAGAACCTATCTCACCTTTGAGGTTCTGGATTTGACACCGCCCTCCGTTCTGCCTGGGGTTGAAACAATGCTTACTATCTGGATAAGTGAAGGCAGTAACCATTGTCAAATCTCTCTGGCTAATGGTGATTGATGCTGGTGGCTGTTTCTGTGGCGGTTCGTTGGTTATCTTCATCACATGCATCTTCTCTGTGTTCACCTGGAGTCCTGCCTTTGATATCTGCCTCTTCATCCAGTTTGTTGCTTTTGCCACAATACTCAAGTTTGTGTGACATTAGACATATATCATCCAAGAAATCCAGAACTTCTAGAGTCTTCTTATAGGTCTGTTGAATGTCTTCCTGTCTTCTCACTCCTACACACAGTCTGAAGCCCAATCCAGCTCATCACAATTAATAATATTACGGTGGTAAAAGGGTCAGTCTTCTCTTACTCCTGTATTCAGCCAACTCCTTTTCTGATTTATGCAAACTATTCGCACCTGTTTTTCAACCCGAATTAGGTCACTATCTTGGTCAACAATCAGCAAAACTACCCACCAGCTACCTCCCGTACCGTGGCCACCAGCATCCCATCCCCGTAGCCAAAATATTGTTATGTACTGGTCGAGTAATTAATAGTCCTGACGCAAGAAGGTGGAAATTAGAAAACCACCAGCTTCACGATGATACTTGTATTTTTCAAACACAAGGAAAAATCAATGTCACACAAGTGTATGAGTGAATGTTCAAAAATGAACGAATCAATAGACAGTCTCAACATGATTGTTAATTATAATGGAAGATTGATCCATATATACATAGCAAAATATAACAGGTTGTGAAAAACAAACACACATATTATGTGGGTACTTATCACCTCCCCTTTGAGAAGGTTGATGATTAGTAGCGTGTTTTCTCGGGGGTAGATCTGGAACCGTTGAGCTTGTTGTTGACGTCTGTCGCTTCGTTTGCCTGTTGGGTTTGCGGCTTCGGCTTCGTCCGGAATTGTCCGACATTTTATGCTTCTTGACTGCATTGCATAGAGAATTTAGTGGGACATCAGCCAGATGCAAACGATCGAACCGATCAAGTCCCAAAAGATTTAAATCACTCTTGGTTACGAAGAAAATTCCTGTGAATTTATTGTTACGGAATGATACAGAACATTTGAGTTCCCCATTTGGTTGGAGGCGCCCACCACAGGCGCTAACATGAGTCTGGGAAGTATTTGTGATAGGTGGTCTGCCAATATCATTCCAAAGTTTCTCTGATATAACAGTAATATCAGAGGCGGTATCTAGCTGCAAACGTGTATCATGACCATTCATCTGAAGATCAAGATATTTCCGCATACCTGGTGTTGTGACTTGACAGGTTGCGACTAGACTCATCGACCTATTTGGGGATTTAGGACCAACAGTTGGTCGAGCTTCCGCTGGATTTTAATATCTGGGTTTGCGTGGCTGGCAAAATCCATGTTTATGATCGACGATTTTGCGCTTGCTGCAACGATGATTTTGTATGGACAGGACTTTACAAAGTGCCACGCGCCACAGTGCCAGCATGGTGATGGTTGGGTCTTCTTTGCAGTATATAGTGAGGTTGGACTCGTATGTGTAGGCTTTCGTGGAACATTAGAAGGTGGGTCAGGACTGGATGATGAGAGATTTCTGCTCTTTCGCCATACATGAATATCAGAGCTTCTCGCAGGTGTTGATTCGACCAGATGTGTGTCTTTCTGCAAATTAATCAGCCGTTGATATTCGTCAGGTATGTCATGTAGAGTTAACTTAGGATTTTGTTCTAGCTGATTGAGCAGTCGAGTTCGGATATCTGAGAAACGAGGAGAGTGATGACTGCATATGAGAATCAAGGCTTTGAATTGGTCATCTGTTAAGGACCTGAGTCGAAATCTCTCACATTCTCGGTTGACTGTACCAACGTGAGTAAGAAAATCATCATTTTCATTCATTGTCAGCTTGAGGCAACGATAACGTATGCTGAATAATGAGGAGTGGTCTCCAAAATGTTCACGCAGCAGCTTTATTGTATCATCGAAACACTTTTCACGTGGTTTCTGGGGTAAAATTAGGTTGCAGTACCGTTCATATTCTGCGGGACCCAATTTACATAATAACACTCGCACCTTCCAAGCAGATTAACTGAAAAAATTAGGTATCTCACTTCAATGAATTTCGTGCGGCTTCATTCATTCCCATCAATGTATGACTGGACAAGACTAACAGATTCGCCATCATCAAAGGCTTCTAGATGTTGATCTTCCTCTAATCATTTAATCCTTCTCAAAAATACATTTTCAATCACTAATTACGAAATACGAATAGACAGGCGTTATTTAGTTGTTCCTCGAAGGCGGGAAAACATTTCGCGTGGAGTGATATCGTCATTCATTTTCTACAATTGTTTCTATAATTAAATATCTGATATGATTTCTTTCGATTATCATCACGTATCTCATTTCATCTCATTAGTTACGGAAACTGATCATCTTCATGTTCTATATCGCTCTTACAATCCCACATTCATCCCTTCCACAGCACAGATTTCCGATGAAAACAAAAGCAATCTGAATTTCAATAATAATATCCATTTTATTTGATATTAAATGTTCTACGCAGTGGTTGTCGTCAACCGACTAAATACATCAGATTTCAAAAGGTTAAACGTAATCGACACAGTATCGGTGTATCCAGACACATTGACCAATACCTCCACCTAAATGATCGTTTATCCGCAATAACAGGGTACTGGAGACCAGAATGCTTGTCATCACCTGAAAGTGAATACAGAAAACACCGAGTTTTGAAATATCAACAGCTTTGCAAATATTTGACTTACAAAACACACGATGATTAAATAGAGCCAACATCAATAATTCAATCAATGGCTGGTGTGCATCAACAAACTGAGTTATTTCACATACACAGATGACTGAGAAAATGTAGGGCATATCTCACCTTGAAAGGATGAATGGTTGAGCTCGTCGACTGTGGTTGATTGATTTGCTTTCATACGCGCACTGTCGACAGCTGAAATCACTAGAACTGCAAGAAGCAGGTAGCAAATCTGAACAGAAAGAAACGTGAACATCACCGTCGATTATCACACAGTGACTCACAATTCTGAATGAATCCCACCAGCACTCTTCGATGACGATGATAAGAACCCAGGAGTACAGAGACGTATTTATACCTTGCAAGAAGACTGTGATGTGAACACATGTGGCTGTCGTTCACTGAGTGTGTACCAATAGAAATATGCTGATGTGCACTGTTGATGTGTCTGAATGAGTGGATGATAAAGTGAGTGGTTGAGTAGAGTGGTTGTTTGATTCGCAAGCGCCTAATTCAATGAGTGATTATGACGATGTTATTTGATGTTGTGTGTGTATAATGATGAAGTGAGATGAATGAAGAGAGGGGTCGATTTTTCATGATGTGTCTTATGTAATTTGAATGGTTTTTCTGAATAAAGTGTCTCACTTATCTAGCAGTGTTTCTGTGAATGTCGTATTACACATTGCATACATTCAGGCATTCTTTTGTTCACTGCATAACCGTCTAAATTTGCTTCACTATCTCAGGATTGATGAGTTTTCGTTTCACGCTCTTCTGACTGAACCTGTTCACAGTCCTGCTAATTCATTGACGGTTCGTCAGACTGCTTCGGATGTTCTTCCGACTGAGAGATATCGGAAACCTCCCGAAAATCGGCTGAAGACCACATTCAGTGAGTCAAATAAACCCATAGAATCCAATGATGCATCCTATGTATTCAGTGGGAAGCATGTTCCGATGTCTCCACACAACTCATTATGATCTGACAAATACACTGACTAGATACCAAAACTTCACCCGCATTCTGACAAAAAATTACTGAATACTCATTTCGATTACATCCTCAAAAGTAAAACTGTCCCTACTAGTCGCTTCGAGAAGGATTTGCAACAGAATATGTTCACAAAAACACCTGGGATCATGCATACAGCACACATGATATCGGATCAATTCCTGCCAGGCACAGCGAACAGTCTACTGCTAGGACTGGGCATATATGGCAGACAATAGCTGACAGAGTGTGTACACTCAACGTGGATACTCGTTTATTCACTTCTCTATTATAATTGCCAAAATTCACGAATATCTTATTTGACGACTATAATGTGACTGATGATATTGTCATGTGGTTCGCAGGATCTCAAAACCAGGTGTTTCTGAATCGATAATTTAGAAGTGATCAATTCGGTCCAAGATTGATAACGGAATTTCGTGGATTTCACATGATTGAGAGGTGAAAATGGCGCGTGACTGATGAGTACTAGTTCGAAACGACAGCAACTACAGTCGGTGCACCAGACAAATAATGTTACTTCTTCTCTGTCTTTGAAAGTGTTCTGCATTAAACTTCAGTCCCTCCAAAATGAATGACATCTCATACTAAGAAAACTTTTGCAATGTTTGAGATATGTGACACTGAGCATAATTTGTGTTGTGGGAAAAGCCATTGCGAAGTAGAACTAGCAAATCTGTTTGACAACGGTTTGACTCAGTTCACAGTGAAGTCAAAACGCTGAATACAGTGAAGTATATTTCCAGAATTATTCGAAGAATATTGATTCAGCCATTCTTCGAGATCATTCAGTAAGATACGCCAAAAAATTAAAGCTGTTAGGCTAGATCGCAGTTCCAACCTGTGGGAAACCAATCAAACATAAACACTTACACTTTATTTAGCGTAGAAGAGTTAGGTGAATATGAGAAAAAAATTGTGTGAATGTATCTAAGATATGATAGATTAAACAAAACTGATATCAGTGAAGGTGAAAAAATATGGGTATAAAAAAGCAATAGAGTTTAGTAAAGCAGAATATAATGAATTCATCAAATTTCGGTAGAACTCGTCAGCTGAATACTCTACATACACGGATATCTATATCTATATCTATATATATATATATATATATACATTCGAAATTGCATTGGGCGATATAAGACGGATAAGTAAACAAACTACATTGAATTTGTCATGCAGAAAGACACGTACGAATGTTTTCCAGGTCATGTTCAAAAAGATAATGGGGGAGAGAGTGTGAGAGATCAAAATTAAGATAAACTGCATTACGCTTCAATTACATCACTTGGATAAACAATTAGTCATTAGAGAATATAACTAGAATTTCAAACAGACTTGTATCAGTAGTAATAGTTATGATAACAATAATAATAATATTAGTGCTGAAGTGAGTTAAGATAATCCTACTGATAAAACATAGTTTTTTGAATGATTCAAGAATAATTGTTATAATTGTAACGATAATAATACTAATAAGAGGTAGAATAAAAATACGTAAAGAATTATAAATAAAACGTATCACCATCGGCTCACAGAGACAATAATTTGTCATCAGCATATCTCAAGTATACGTCAGTTTCTCGTTTATGTTGCTGAAAAGTACCGGTTTCTAGGCGTGACAAGAATACGTCTGCGAAAAGTGGTCCTAGATGGTATCCTATTGTCTGTGTAAGCCGATCAAAAGTGGAAGACATGTTGATAAAATTCAGCTGATCCCATCCAAATCTCAATTTCAAACTGAAACATGAATAAAACGAGACTATTATATTCCTAGACGTTTTCCTGGCGAAAATAAATGACAGCACAATCGAGAAATCTATATTTAGAAAGTCTTCGTGGACAGGACAGTGCATGCATTTCGAGAGATTTGTTCCAATCCACTTCAAAAAGAATTTAGTCAGAACACTGTTCAATAGACCACGGAAAATATGTTCTGAAAGTACTATTGAGCATGCAATGAAATCTCTGAAGGATATTTTATTAAAGAATGGATATCCTGAGCAGTTTAAAGAAACCTGTCTATATCAGTTTGCCGTTCAAAGAGATGTAGTACATGAACTAGTCAAACGAAGACTCGATAAAGCCGTCAAGACAACTTATTATGCTGCAAAACGTGTTATCCTTATCACCACCTAGTGAGTGCTTCAACAATCTGGGAAAGACCAGTCGCCAATCCAAAACACTTCAAACTGTGTATATCAGTTTGAGTGTGTTCATGGCAGCAAATACATAAGTCGTACTGTGAGGCGATTTTCTACTCGCATGATGGAGCATTTGCTAAAATGGTTGAAAACATCTGAGTGCGAATCGCCGAAATCCTCAATAACAAAACATCATGTGGATTACGGACATAATATCGACGCGGTCTAGTCATTCACCATTGTTAGCAGACAAAGAAACAAGTAGTTGCTTGCAAGTGCCAGAAGCTTGCGCAATTCAAATTTATAAACCAGATCGCTATATACAAGAAGAGATGGTCGTGACTCTGAATCTACCATGTTGATACGTTTCACTTATTATTCTCTACTTGTCATTACTATTATTCTACGTCTCATTATTATTATTAAATTCATTATCATTATTGATTCATTTGCAACTCTACTGTATCAGTAGGATTATCTTAACTCACTTCAGCACTAATATTATTATTATTATTATCATAACTATTACTACTGATACAAGTCTGTTTGAAATTCTAGTTATATTCTCTAATGACTAATTGTTTATCCAAGTGATGTAATTGAAGCGTAATGCAATTTATCTTAATTTTGATCTCTCATACTCTCTCTCCCATTATCTGTTTGAACATGACCTGGAAAACATTCGTACGTGTCTTTCTGCATGACAAATTCAATGTAGTTTGTTTACTTATCCGTCTTATATCGCCCAATTCAATTTCGAAAGCATATATATATAGTATCCGTGTATGTAGTGTATTCAGCTGACGAGTTCTACCGAGATTTGATGAATTCATTATATTCTGCTTTACTAAACTCTATTGATTATTTCGGAATTCGTGTCCGGATGTTAATGTTTTCAAATATAAATCTTCCCTTTTCATTTTGATTGCTGCTTTATGGGGAAATTGTCATTATTCGAAAACTGTTAAACTATATTCGATTGAATGATATCGATCATTTGCAAATCACAGTGGTTACTTCATTTACCCATTCTTTCAGAATTGGCTGCCATGGCTGAGATATGCATCACTAAGCAACTGCTCTGTTGCTTGTCTGTCAGACAGACTAGCCAATGTTTTCACTCTGTGGCTAGGTGCATTGTACGAAGAGTTTTTGTTTTCCTGTCATACATTTTTTGCAAGCTTTTTATTTTGATTATCGCACACATCTTTATGAAGTTGTAATTCTCAGAAAACTGTCGAAGTTTTTGGCTTCACACAAGCCATCTCAATATGCAATGCTTAGGCAGTGGTGTCTCTCTGCACTCGAAATTGTTTCAGATGCTCGAACTTTAAATTCAAATAAATATATCCGTTATTATCAAGTAAATGAATAAAAATGTTCGATATTGGAAATTCATGACCAGTGTGTTCATCGATTTTAATACAATACAAGCTGGTGAAATAATAATCTAGTGGATTCAGGCTTACATTGTGAAGTAGCGAGATCTGAGATCAAAGACAACACGCTCACTAAATAAACAATAAGGACGGAAAACTGTGAAGACTAATGATGTGACCTCTACCGACAATGGAACATACAAGCTGTGTGCACTCTTTGGTGAGTGAACAAAGAGAGTTGTCTATCTATATCTAGCCAGATAGTGCGATGAGTTCATCGAGAAGCATGCCACTCAAAGAGACTCTGTTCATGCGTTCATAATGGCTTTGAAATTCAACAGGCAAATTCATAAATAACTTCAATCAATTCAATGAGTTTTCCTCGTTGTTGTTCTTCCGATAATGGAATGTGAAACTACGGTATACGTGTGACTATGAGAGGAATCACATTAACAGGTCAAATATCACACGAGAAAATACAAATAAAATGAAAAATAATCAATGAGATAAACTAAAATGAAATCGGCCGCTACCGTTTTGCTTTAATATGTTCAGTAAGATACTGACTAACACCGGCACATGACTTCCATTTGCGTCAGTGGCAAAGTGGTTAGGACTCTTTTCGACTATGCACATTGTCCGGAGTTTGATCTCCTGACGATGCACACCTGATATCTATGGTCGGCCTGCAAAAAGCGGACTACCGATATCACATGCCTGAAATTCCATAGTTGTACAGAAAATATGGTATGGCATCAAGCTGTTATAAAAGAAATTAAAAAATATTTACATGTCTTTTCGATACACCATTCATCTGCACATATGTGATAGGCAGTTACAAAAACAACACTGTAGGTATGAGGTTTTGCGTGTCACTTTCACAAAAAGACTAACTTCCTGCACCTAGATCTTGATCAGTACTCTGCCTATCCTGCAAGCACTGAAACCGAGGGAACAGAATAAATAAAAAGGATTCACAACGTGCCCGTAAACATTTTTATATTTCTAACAAGTGTGACAGAATTTAATAGTATCAAAAGGTTTATAACTTATCTGTACACAGAGGAGTAGTGAGCTCAAATAGGTGCTTGTATAAGAGCATAGCGATAGAGCAAGTGTGTAAGCGTCTTAGTGTACAGTAGCGAAGTTCTGTGAAGTAAAGTGGAGTAGCGCGAAAAAGATGGGTGAGTGAGTTGAAACAACAGTTAAAGGGTTCAATGAACACTACAACACATCGAGCACACAAAGCATTTATTGGACACATTCTTCTCAGAAAATCGAAAATTATTTCAAGTTCTTTCAAGAAAATGTTCCTTCATAACTGTTTTCATAGCTGGCTATAATCATTGAGAAATGAGCTGCGAGAAGACATTCTACTGTATCATTTTCAGCTGAACTGAGTGATGTCAGTAAATTTATGAGAAGTGGAAAACGCGATTTCACTGACAAAACTAACATGAGACAATCACAAAATGTAGTTTCATATCATACGTGGAAAATGAAACGGAATATTGATAATTATCAATAATAATAATAATAAAAACAACTCCACCCATTTCTCATCCTACTCACTACGAATTTTCATTCATTTTCAAGCAGAAATATATAGAATCGAGAGAAAAATTTTTGATTTTTTCTAGACTACACAAACAAGATAACCAAAAGTGCTTTCCATCGTCCTTTTATCATTTGAATATATTTCAAATGCGTTGGACAGAAGCAGATCGGATATACAACATTGTATGTTGGACGTTTTAATCGCCTTGTTTTCTCACCTATTCACGCAGATAACTTGCAAACTTGGGAATACTGCTGACTTCACTGCACCTCTCTCAGTTTGTTTGCATATTTTGCCCTGCAATTTAAATACTGTGGAAGCTTGGCTGCACTCACAACACTTTGTCGGCAAGTGGCACTTTCGCTGAAGTTCGAGTTCTCAGTGAGATATGAGTTTGCTTCTGACTGCCTCCACAGCCATATTTATTGATTCACGTGTGTATACATGCCTAGTATAGCCTCTCATTTCAGCGCCATGCATTCTTGTCCGTAGAAATGTTTTCTTTTTTCCAAATGTAGACATTTTGCGATGAAATTCACCTCAAAACGAATTAAATTTCGTGCCAATTTTGTCAGATTGATTTTCCCGTCTGATTTTTCTGACAAATAAAGCTACCTGAAAGATGTTATGTTATTCGATATTAGATCATTTGAATTGGGTCTTATTTCCTTCACCAATGTAGAGGAGTGTGCTAATAGTTGGAAGCCGCCTTACCACATCTGTCACTGTTTTTTTTCAGTGCATTTTGTTTAACTGCCAGAGTGTAACCAGAAGTCACAGGATCATATATATTCCCTAGGAAAAATGCCTTGCATCGTATCTGTATCAGCCCATGAAAACTACTCGTAAACTGATCGTCTTACCAATTTAGTGAATAATGTACGGTGCATTTAAACAAAGAGCTATTAATACAGAGATTATTCTCCTAATCCGGACTTCACATAATTCAGGCACAACTGTTGACATTGTATCACAACACACAAGATAGCCATCCATTATTCGACGGAACATTGCGCTTCTTTGAATATTCACAAATTGTTTTCATTGACAGGATTTTCTAAATGAACAGTACTTCAGGTTTAATTCCAGTTTTCTCTATCTCTGAGTGAATGAGGCGGTTTGCTTTTCTCGTGCCTGGAGAATCAGTGAGTAAATGAACGAATCAGCCTACGACTTCAGATTGCAATCCATATCTTGTCGTTGTTCCTATCATATCATATGAAGGCTGGAGAATATCACTGAGAATCATACATTCTGTGTATACTTTAGTTTAATTACTCAGCATCCAAAGGGTATGACGCCATAGCTAGAGTTTCAGTAAAGTTTATAAAGATTAACCACGAAATTAGCCCCTTTTTTGTATTATCTGTCAACGTGTTGTCGTAATGTGTCTTGGTCCAAATCGTCATCGTTGTTGAGATATGTTAGTTAGTCTTTACAGTGTCGAATTGATTATTTCACCTGATAGTGCTTCCATACCGACAAAATGAAGTGAAAAATGCGACGGCTATTTCGAATATTTCACTGAGAGGACTAATATAGCTTTTTGCTATTCCAATGAGCAAAAATGTTGCAGATAATTTTCACCAGATCTAAGAAATTCACTCAATTTGTGCTTTGAAAATTGTCATGAAGTTCTAACTGTATCTAATTAGGCACAAACGTATTTGTTTCTATAGCTATTCAATTTTTTTAAATTTTTGATTACTGCTCAAATCCACACTGTATTCTTGATAGAAGTATGAAGTTTACATCACAGATATTGGAAGCCCAAGTTTTGCAGGCCGACCATAGATATTAGGTGTGCGTCGGCAGGGGATCTAACCCCGGAAAATGTGCATGGTCGGCAATAGTCCTAAACACTATGCCACCGACGCATATGTCTATGCTTGTTTTGGTTGAACATATAAAGTGAAAACAATTTCGTCTGGGCTTAGAAACCTTTTTCACTAAGCTGTGGTTTGTATTCTGGCACAAACATTAAGATGTTTGAAGTTCTGATGAGGTTGTCATACTACAAAGTGTTGATGTACATTCATGGATTAATACCATTTCCAAAGTCGACTAACCTTTCAACACATCACTGTTTATTTCATTCAATATGGAAACATTTGTGATTTGGAAACTGCTGTGATTCAAGTTTTCTTGCAGAAGTAGTAGTGGTTGTTTGATGTCCAGCGCAGAATGATTTGTGGCCAACTATGAATGCTGTGATCCACGTGTCTTCAGTATGCTTGCTACCATGGTGTGAAGTGTTTGTTTCTCTTCTCGCGGTTCATTGTTCATTGTGATCTCCTCACTTCATGCTTGCATTACTTCTCTAATAATGTCTTTGTAGGCTTACCGTTTACGAGATAAAGAACACAGATCAGCTGCAAAATCCAGTGTTTCTGAGGTCATTGTTTCAATCTTAAAGACACCGATCTTCGCAATATCCATCTAGTTCAGTACAATCGGAAAGAATTTCGGTGATAATGGACTTACTTGTATTAGCAACAAAACTCTTCTTCTCGTTTTAATTAGAATTTTATTGGGCTCACTTGGCATCTGTCGTTTTTATATAAATGCTGGATAATGTTTAAAAATGCCTTGTCATCGATAATATTGAGACAGGCAACAAATTCATGCATGTTTTGTACTCTCAGAGGTCTTCAAAATATCCGTGAAATTGAGATTATTTCTACACTGTAATTCGTTGTCATTTATTCAAGTGTAATTTTCAATTTTCACTAATACTAACTGCAAACAAACATAGTGATTAATTTAAGATAGGCCGTTGAATGCATATCTTCAATATGTTAGGCTTGAAATTATTACTTATTTTATGTAATCATGACATCCTGTGGTTTGTCTTTATACATTACCATGTTAATAATAAGGCTAAAATTCACTTGACTTTATTAACAGTAGAGTAAAGTAAGTACTAATAATTAAGCAAATACTGCTTCAAACTCACCTGAACTGACCTAAGATAATTATTTCGAGAGACGCAATCCTCCGTCAAGAGCATCTTCTCATGCATAAAATTCATTATTTCACACACATTTAGGAACACTTTTACTTTCGAGCCTTGCTTCCAATAGCCAGACTGTCGTGGCTTTGAAACGACGATTGATTATGTAAACAGCGTAATGTTTTAGCAAGTCTAAAGTTACTTTAGGATTATTCTAATGCTGAAAACACTGAAATATTTAGAATACTTCAACTCAAACAACAAAAGACATTGGAATTTGGAAGATGCACTCGTTAATGTAGATTAGCACGTAGTTCAAACTGACATCTGAAGTCGTCCGGTTTATACATTCATGAAACTATAGCAACGGTAAAGTAAGTGGCTGTATGAATTTCTTCCGAACTCAAAGGTTTAGCTCCTTCACGCGGATTCCTATTGCTTCAGCTGTCTGTAAAAGACGAGCTCGTAGAGAAAAATTTGGATTATAAGGAATGCGATATATAATTTTATATGCTGTTACCATCAACATTATGCTCACTATCTACAAGGTGTGCTAAAACAGAGCTTCCTTAACCATGTTGCATGGTGTTCCGAAATACGATGATGAAACTGCCTAACTGTGAGCTACATGTACAGATATAAGATAAGCAGTTTTCCCTTGTATATATATATGTGATCCTGTGATTTCCGTTGAAACTCTCACAGTTAGAGAAATCGCATTGAAGAAATAATCGGCAGGCGTAGAATGGTGACTTTAATTTTTTGTCACACTCTTCTACATTATTCAAGGAAATATGAGCGAATTTTATTGATGAAATATTGAATAACATAACATGTTTTCGGGTTGTTTAATTTGTCAGAAAAATCAGACAGAAGAATCAATCTGAAAAATAGGACAAGAACGTCTGTTGCTGCAGTGAGATGCTACATCAGACATGTATACACACGTAAATCAATAAATATGGCTGTGGAGGCAGTCAGAAGAGAACTAATTTCTCCTTGATACCTCAAACTTTAACAAAGCGCTATATAATGTTGGGAGTGCAGCCAAGCCTGACTTCCACAGTATTTAATTTCCAGGGTAAAATATACAAACAAACTGAGGGAGTTGCCATTAGGTCACATATATTCCCACTTTTGACAGTTACATTCATGAATAGGTGAGAAAATGTAGCGATTGAAACGTTCAGCTCTACCCAAAATCTGCGGTGAAATGTGTAGATGACACATTCACTGTACTTAGAAAACAGGTTGAATATAGATGTTTTGACAACATTGTCTCGATGGTAGCGACAATTCGATTCACTTTACAATTGCAAATCAGAATGGGGAGCCTCCAATGTTAGAGTGTAGTGTAAAAAGGAAGGAGGATGTGATGTCAAACACCAGTGTTTTCGGGAACCACACACATTCAATCAAACATCAAATGCAACTACAAATTAGGATAACAACAAACAACTTCTTGATTTTATTCTCTGTGAACTAATATTACTAACAGGCTTCAATGGTTTCGCGCATTAATGATTATATATTTGTCCATCATGACAAGCGGCAACATGGAGCAAGCCTTTCACCAAAGCTTGGCAAAATATTTTTCAAGGTGACAATTAAAATGATTGCGTACAAACTAATAAAGAAGGAGTGATAGTGAATTACTCACACCATGAGAGCAGAACAATGTGGAGAATCTACATATATATTCATGTTTTATTGATAAAAATATATAAATGTTGACTTGATTTCCTTTGATCATCTGTCATACCATGAACAACAACGGGAACTATTGAGTGAATATTATGCAGAAGGGCACTCCGTCAAATGTAACGCAGCTCACACTTATTATGCTCATTTTCGCTGAATGAAAGCAATAATCATGCCTTGGATTATATCAGGTGGGTTGCCTGCTTATCCTATTCCATTGGCTTTTCTTAAACATATTTAACGTGTCATGGATCAATAAAAAATATCCTCAATTTCATGCAGTTAGTTCCCTTGATAAATTTCGATAGAGAATAAACGACCGAATTTGCGCATCTGATCCTTCTTTCTCTATCGAAATACGCTTACTTACTGAATCTAATCTCTAGCAAATCGCCTCACTCGTCCACAAAAAATGTGAATATTTATTAGTAAAAGATTAAAGCAGAAACAATGCACACCCGAATTAGCACACTTCTCCCGACAAAATAGTTGACTTGTTTACGATATTGAGAAAACAATATTAAATTCGGCGATCAAGGCTTTAACTATTTTGATAAAAGTAATAATAATGATTTACTTTATTTCAAAAACAGTACTTATGATACAGAATGGAATTTTCAGCATTAATCACAATATTGCATTTCATTTCCTCAAATTGTAAATAAAAATTATTCACACAGAAAAGCATGCAGCATATAAAATGGAAGAGAATCATATCAAAGAATCGTTGTATGCATACTTATTCCAGTGTCCGCCTCCACCGGTCACAACCATCATTGATTCATCAAATATTGCGAGTAGTCTGATAATTGATCCTTGACAACTTTCTCCATGACTTGTGAGATAACTGGAATTATCTTTCAGGTGTCTGTAATTGCGAACGTTTGCCTTATCACCAAATTTGTAGTAAGAGATTTTGAAGGTAGTTTTCCACTCATTAGGGAAAGTGCCAGTGCCCACGGATATCAAGTAGAATTTAAGTGGCAAGATAGGAATGTCACACCCACTGTTTAAATTGACCGTATAGGTTCTTAGAAAAGAGGTTCGGGTTTTTTCATATTTAGTATAGTTTTGTGTAATTAAGGCAACTTACTTAACTTATTGCGGTATGCCCATGGGATGTATATTCAGCTTGTTGTCTACTTAATTTCACGGTATATAGACAGAGGGTAACATTCCTGTAAAATGGGGACACTACAGAATCCAGGGAATCAGTGGTAATGTAGTCATCTCATCGACAGCGTCGAATGAGTTCTTGAACTAATCCTCAGTCCATATGTTTGTAGCTACGGCATATCATGCTCCTTGAATCTTGTTTGTTCCATGTATTAAGTGGCGAGAAAGGCAGAGAGCAGAGTACCATTCTCCAGCCACTACTGAAAAATCTGTTACGAACATAGGTGGAGACTGGTATTGTATCATGACAGAACACAAGGTCGAAGATATTGCCACAGCAGATAGGAGTCTGCACGTGTTGTGGCAAGTAATTCGTCGAAGCGTTGAGAGCTGTTACTCCTTTGGCTGAGCATGGTGCCTGATAACACACAGCTTATAAGAAGTTTTCACTTATCTCCATATAAGACAACTCAGAGTGAATCAGGTTTCTCATTCAGTATTACCTCTCCGACCTTACTGACTACGAATGGGTTATGTGTATATACACCTATATATACATATTAATATAGACGTATGGGACATCCCACACCACGCTCGCAATCTATATCGGCATGGTGTAGTGTGTAATCATCTACACCATTATGCACATAAAGTATAGAGCATGAGCAACATGATTCAATTATCAAAGCTACAAACAGCATGGCGATTAATAATAATGAACTTAGTTCATATATATTGTTGATAGGGAACGTGCATTAAATATAAATTGTGTGAATTGGCTGATCAGGTGTTTCCCGTGATAAAACTGTGTTACTTGCTGGAACGTGTTAAAATTCAGTCAACATATCAGAACAAGGACGCAGATATGAATACAGACATTTTACGAAAACACGTTCGTCCAAAAACAAGAAAACCACTGGTTTTGTGAGTCGTGTTTACTAGCATTGTTGAACCACCAGTGATCGTGTTTCTGATCAAATCATATTCTGATTGACATGGCACACATTCTCACAATGTAAGACAGTTAACTGTAATACAATCGAAGCCATTCTTTATCTGGAATTATTGACTGTGTAATTATTGGATAGTGTGATCACTAATATAATGAATTATCTTTAATTGTGCTTCGACGTCATTATTCCCTCAGTCATACATTATTCAACATATTTGATTATCTATCTTCGCCTCAACTCCAAAGCCATATCAAGGAAAATTGTGGTTGTACAAGTCTAAAGACAGATATCGTCAAGGGAGGATCGACCTCTTGATTGAATCTGAAATCCAAGGAGTGTACACACTTTATAAACAAACCTAACTCTTATCATATCTGTGCTGGTGAAATTACTCTTGACAAATATGACATACTCTGTCCTAATGACGCTTCCATTCAGAATGTTACAAAACGTAAAATAATATTACTTCTACACATCTGATATTATTCGGAAATGTTTGAAATATCTTTGTCTCGCTGAAAGCGCAGGGCCACGATGGAGTAACTGGTGTTGTCCATAGAAGGTGTGCTGACATTCTATCTTACTGAATCATCAAGATTTCTGGTATTAACTCCAGGTTCAGGCCGACTGCAATTATATCCTGCTTTTAGAAATTCGTGGAGTAATTACCTTCAGTCACGCTTGAACCTTGTTTTGCAAAATGTGTACGTGGTTCCTTTTTTGACTACCTCACAGAGATTTCATGTCTTGAGGAAGAATACTGTCACACAGGTATTCGCAATGCCAAACTAGTTCCTCAAGACACCTTATAAATTTCCAACACTGAACATACTCCAAATCACTTTCAATTGGAGGGACGTCATAAACCGGTCACCTATGTGATGAGAAATGAGAACTCATGAAAACGTTCAATCACATATTTATTGGAATATATGAAAAGGGAAAATGGCCAGTGAAAGTTTCATTAAACTAAGAGTAGAAACAAACAAAGTGGACCTAATAAACACAATGCATATTGCCACCCTTCCCGCTTCTCAATATTACTTCCCTCACCACCGGGCAGAATCTGTTCACTGACAGGTTTGTTGTGTACATCTGTGAAGAAGAGAGAGAAAGGAAACACATGGTCAGAATCAGGTGCCATTAGCTGAATGCACAGTTTTCGACGGAGACATGAACTGTCTGGGCACGTAATTCAACTCTCGACACTTCAATAACTCTAAGAGTATGAAACAAACATTTCAGGTTCCATTTGAAAAAAGTAGATACCTTATTGTCGTCGACATTTCGTTAAGCTCACGTGTCACTTCACAGGCGAAATAACACAACATCATTTATGACAAAGTTTGCGCAGACATACACACAAGCAGAAATGCATAATATATATATATATATATATATTGCAATACATATGGAGCTGCTGCAACGGTAATCACTGTTCAGAGCACATTTCGCAAGAACCAGCTACTAACCACAGTTTCGAAGAGACTGTCACACACTAGATGATAGAACCACAGATGTGAAAATAAATCATTTCTCACCTCGACCAGAAGAATGATATAGTTCGGTAGCTTTCGACAGACGGTTCTGGCTTATATGTGTACTGTTAACAATCGAAATTCCAATAGCTATAACAAGTAGATAACCAATCTGAAAATATGTTTAACACGAGCATATTCTTCCACTTACCATTCTTATCAAAGTTGAATAAGCTGAGTGGACAGACAATTCCACACAATCAACCAGCATTCATTTATATCTCTTGAGAAGACGGTGAAGCAAACATATGTTGAGGTCATCTGGTTAATCCAGCAAAATAAGTGTCTGTCAACCAATGAGAATTTAGTGGACTAAGATTTCGTTAGTTATACGGATTGGTGATCGTGTGAATTTGAATACTAAATTGAATTAGTTTCTTTCTGAACGTGAGAAACAAATTTCTGATTTGGAATCAAACACACGCCGCTGAGATAGGCGTGATCACGAGACATTCTACAGATAGAGAAATAAAGGGGATTGCTCTTCAATATTTTAACGGTTCTACTGAACAGTGTTAACAACCAAACTGAAATTCACATGAATAGTAACATGAGGCATCTATGCAGGCAGTGTATGCTTCTAGATGCAAAACTGATACTGTAGGATAAATCAGTTAGCAGCTACCAAATTCCAAATGTACCCCATACTCGGGGAGAATATTGCGAAAGATAAACCCTTGTTCAAAGGAATCACACATCAACGCTTCCAGAAGATAGTCCAAATTCAGAATGGCCCTCATTCACTGAAATCAACTCGTAGCATTAAACAACACATTGTCAATGTGCATATAGCCACAAATAGAAGTAAAATAGATAAGTATTAATAAGTATTAATACTTTGAGAAAGCTATTAGCATTAAATAGCGAAACGTCAGTAAAAACGATCTCGTTTTGTTTTTTCATTCATTGAGAAATAAAGAAACCTCTATTATAATGAATAAAATAGATAAGGATTAAAGGAGGAGAAATGCGAATAATTACTGTCAAAAATTTAAATGTGATCTGAAAATGTCAAGTTATTGATGCACAATCAAGGGGAAGAATATATACTAGTTATAAAAATAGTTGAAAGATCTTATTAATTGTAAATAATGTAGAAAGTTCTTCCATTAGCGATATTGTGAATAATATGTCCATTACAGTAGATGGATAATTTCAAGTCTTGGACGATAAATCATATATGGTTAAATGTTCCTATCAGAATTATGAACTTCTAATTCCTCAAAACACGTGTTCATGAGAAATTTGATTGGTTTATGTGGAAGATGTGTGTCTGTGTTGGAGTGTTTTGTATGCTTGTGTATGCGAAGATTCTGTTACGCGTTCTATTGTGGTGATTCAGCAGGTGGGATATGCATTACATTTCCTACTGAGAATTTAAAACAAGCATTGTTATTATTATTAATGCTATTATTATTATATTTGATTCATTTAAGACTATCCTTTATCAGGAGCATTATCTTAACTCACTTCAATACTATTATTATTGTTATTATAAATATTACCACTGATATTATTCTGTTCGCAATTCTTGTTACATTCTCTGATAACTAATTGTTTATCTAAGCAATGTAACTGATGCTAAATGCATTTCATCCTTAATTTGATCTCACATACTCTCTCCCCTTATCGATTTGATCTTGACCTGAGAAACATAAGCACCAGTCCTTCTGCATGACTAATTCAGTGTAGTTTGTTTACTTATACCTCCTCCAAATATAATTGCAAGGGTATATATGCAGTGTTGTACTTTTGCCACCACTGGCATCAATAGAAGTGAACTGAATCATTGCCAAAACCATGAAAACACATGCGAGTCGATTCCTGCATTTGAAATAAAAACGCTGCACTGTAGAGTGAGACACTCGCACATAATGACTAGCTCAGCATGAAATATTGTCCATGTAATCTGCAGACGACAGTCGTCAGTTCATTCATATATTATATACAAAAATTGTCTCCAATTAGAGATCTCACTGATCCTATGGAAACTACCTGAGTTTGTATCGGTAGTTCTGTCTAAATTGCTATTCTCTTCACTCATTTTTCTTCTACGTCATCATCCTTCACCAGGTTTTCTGATGACAGGTATCCGTGGTGAGCAGTGTCTTGTCAATCGACTTCTTCTCACCTCACATGTTGATCACAGTCATCTTTCGGCTTCAGTCTTGCTACCATGGTACCACAGGAGATTGGTTCTAAATGCGTTGGAGGCTTCTAGGCTGTTGCTGACAGCGATCTTCATGGCAAATATCCACGCACATTCCAAACATCTGTTCCATAACATCTCATTCCTTCTGCAGTCTTAACAGTCCCATAACTAATCTGGCATTACATACACTCATGCCACTTCATTCTAGAGATTTGAAAGTGATAATTCCGTTATTCAATGATTCAGTAGCCATCGTCAAGTTGTTCAGTGGGTACGGCTTTATGCACCGCGTCCAACATTTCCGCATTCACATGCACACTCAAGGCTGTGTAACTTGACGAAGTGAATTTTCAGGTCTAGTGACACAAACTGGATGGAAAGATGAAGATTTATAATTTTGTACTTTTCTCACTTCATCATACAGAAAAACAATCCATATCTCATTTACACAAAAACACGGATGTTTACGCAACCCGTATTTGAAAATACACTAACGCAACACATGGGAGGATTTTGTGTAGAGAATTGCATGTTACTTTGAGATTGTATCACAAGTACACGGGAAACCATGAGTTTCACCAAATAAGGACGAGGTGGACAAAGTGTTTCAGACGATTTATCCTGGCTTCTCTGAGAGCATGATAGAAATAGTGGCACATATCCACGTGAGTCTGTAACCTTTACTAACAATGCAGATGGACTGAAGGTATGAGATCTGGAATGGACTGGATACAGGCACCGCGAATGTGTTGAACATGCTTTCTGCAGTTGCAAGCTTCAATGACAAGTGCACCACTATCTCAATGGAGATTACCATATGTGCGTGTTCCAGGAATACCTATTTTCAATTAGAATATATGATGTCAGTTGGAAGAAAACACAACGCTCAACAGACCGTGCTTAAAATTCACACTGAAATGGCATTCCCCAAAGTGTTGAAATTCAAAAGCAAATCGGTGTACGCAAATAATGTTAGATGCACTACGTAGGGAGGACAACAGGTGAGTAAGCCAATGCCTGACTGATAAGTCGAGTAAAAATACTACCAGTTCAAATCATTTCACAGAAACGAGGGACGAGCAAAATCACACAATATGTGAATGTTTTGAGTTTTAATTTGCAGATTACTTGGCTAATGTGCAAGACAATACAGACGTCCAGTGACCAGGTCAAGGAATCACTGATCACTGCTTTTTTATGAACACATAATTCAAGTGACGACCATTTGACTGAGTTGACTTCAGCGAACTTGAGTGGAATTGAAATATCTTTCCTCTTGATAATTTTAGTGCGATTCGCGGTGTCCATCTCATGACTCATGTTCAGGAGATGACTGCCCATAGAAATATTGTAATCGCTTGTTCCAATCATCGTAGGTATTTTGGTTCATCTCTTCAAAATTTCAGGTGTGGTCTTCTCTCCGTTCCCGAATTGCAGTTGTTCTCACAGATACACGTAGATGTGCGTTGACTATTCCATTTGGGATGTGAACTTTATCTGTCGAATTTCGATTGCACCAGCTGACATGTTGTTACATAACAGGATCAAAGTTAACTAGAGTGCAGATTCATACTTGTTAGTTGTTCAATATTCTCTTCACTATTCCTGCAATATTATCGCCTTTAAAATGGAGTTACATGAAGAAGGCTTCCTCCCTCTTTGTCATCTGTTCGCCGTTCAGTAATCATTTCTTCAGTTCACGTTATTGAAAATAGAATAAAACCTATGCAAAATATTAATAATAATTATTCGAAGAATCGGTATATCGTCTCTATTCTGAGCATTATTCATCAAAACTGCAGTAGGTTTAGGGGAGTTTACTGTAAAATCTTCGCCCGTCATAAAATATAATCAAATAAAATATTAGCTGAAAGTATCTTTTTTTGACAAAATATTCTGTGGACTGAAGCACAAACCATTCCATTGTGAAATATTGGCTTCGTCTGCTTCAATATATCCTCGGTGTTTTGTTGAATGCATTTGTAGGATGTTCACAATTACATTCTGGGACCCAATTAGATAGATGATGAACAGTTACCTCATATCTTCGACCAAGTTGCCAACAGTTATTCAGGAGAAAATTGAATGCAGTCCTATTCAATTGCATAGGTCATACTTTGATTCGAACTCTCATTCTATGAGACGATTATCGTTGGAAAGATGTATACACCTGGTGTGTGTGGCATACCAAAATCTTCGCCCTTCTTCTCGCCGGTGTGAGACATGATTTATTTCAACGAAGTGATTTATGCCTCTGACATGCTACAGCTTCCTTGACACTGGGGTCAATGATTATGAACATTGAACGTTTGTCCATTGACCTAGGTCGACATCGGTGAGCAACTTGTAGGTGCGAGTGATTCGATTGCGTACAAGTTGTAAGAAGACGAAAGTATGCGAATAAGAGTACAATACATTCCTTGTAAACATTTTTATGCACTTAGTAAGAATACTGACTTAACAATGGAAGAATACAATATCTTGCCATCTATTGTGTTTTGAAATTAAAGTCGATATCTGCACGTAGTACAATTGTCAATTCGAAACGGCTTTAAAATAATAAGGTACTTAGGATTAAGTTCTTTACCACGTGAGTAAGTGTTTGATTTCGCGGCGCATGTACTTCTAAGCGATTCTCGCTTCACCAGATGCATGTGTGTTCTATGATTCTATGTAATTGTGCTTGTGCTTATTCTGTGCAGTGGTTATCATGAATAGTGATGATGCTGAGGTGGTGTCATTTCACCAGTGAAGTGACATTCGTGTATCAGATGTCTTGACGATGTAAGCTCAGCGGCATATCAGCTACAATGAGCAGTTGAAATCGTAAAACTCAATCTGAAGTGTTCTCCTCATACTCTCAGGTTTATTGACGTGTTGTACGTTGAATTGTGTGTCCATAGAGTACATAACCACATCTCCTCTAGCACATTTCACAATGCTGCCTGATTCTGACCACGTATTCTGTTTTTCCCTTGTTCTCCGAGGGGGACAACAAATATTTCGGTGAACAGCTTCTCTCTGGTGATGTTAGCAGCGATACAGTGAAGAGAGAAGCGTGAAAATATGCATCGTGCCTGTTTTGGATCCACTTTGTTTATCTCTGCTCTTTTGAAATCATATGAATATATCCATGGCCCGTTTTTAGTTATAAAACATTCAAAAAATGTTTGATGACACACTTCCATGTGTTCTCATTTGTCCACGCATTTTGATCAGATACATGACTGTTGTCACGCGTCTTGACACTCCAATCAAAGTGACATTGAGGTGATATGCGTGTTACACAATGATGAATAGTCTTGATGAAGTAGTTGGACATCGAGCAGAAGTGTTTTGTAAATTTCTCTCACATGAAAGATTTCGTGAGGCGTAGGGTGTGTACATGAGATTACTGCGATGTTGTCGAGGAGACAACAAAGACCAAATATGAATCACCATTATGTGATTTGAAGCCTTCTGCTCAACGTCAATTAATATGATGTAGGGAGAAGTAGTCAGTACATCGATAAATCAGTGATCATGTGGTAGGGTATCCCAAAGTTGTCAATACATTTGACAATGCTTATGAATGTGAATGGGTTACTTGTAAACTGACACCTATATTGGGGTAAATACAACCGTGTACGTGCGAAATAAAAAGCCATCATTCTCGAGGACTGATTCTGCTTGTGCTTCTGTCAAACAACTTCTGGTCACTCAGTTTCTGCAGACATCTAAATTTAGTGATGCTTAGTATGTGTGGCCACGCCTAACGCGATTGTGACTTGAAATAGTTAGGATAAGGATATACGTGAGAATCTTAGTGACAATGATTCCATAATTGTAAATATTGAGTAGATTTTAAGGAAAATTGGAACAAATGTGTTTTCCAACTTGTTAAAGTCTGAAAAAGAGATGATGCATACGGATCTTTATAGCACCACATACGTGGACAAATAGAACTATAATAAATAAGGATTAAGAAGGGACAACGGCGATTAATAAACTCTATAATATATAAGATTTTATTTTGACAAATCACACAGTGCTATACGGTAAAATTAACTGATGACGTTTCTAGCACAAACTATTGCTCATAATCATATCAAGTCGACTTGATAAACCACAATGCAAGTTGAACACTCAGAGGCGGAATAGCGAGGATGACATGACCCTTATACTTCTACGATGACACAACATTCGGAGATGTTACGTGGCATGGTTGAGGAAACGTGTGTGAAGAAACCCCTGGATTCGTCGAAATCGTTATTGCGGGGACGTGTCAATCAGTTTGAAGACTGAAGAAGAGGCAAGGCAGTCATTAGTCTTCTTCATTAACCTGGATTATTTTGTTGGAGGGAGGGATGGTGAAACATGGGATGGAATAGTTTGAAGATGGTTAATGAGAAGAGTAGCTGAGTTTGTTGTGTAACACACTGAACCAGGAAGTGTAAGGAAGAGCTGATAGATATGAGAGATAATTCCACGATACACTGGAAAGCAAGGCAGAACAGGCTACAGGTATGAGAGACCTCGGAACACTCTATCAGATAACAAGGTTTCTCTCCAGGAATATGACAACAGATACGAAGCACTGAAAGAATGTTAAGCAGACATGATGAACAAGGAACTAAGGAGAATAGAAATAAACTATAAGCTGACCTCTTCAAAGGAATAACGAGAAGTCCGCCACACTCTCCACATATACAACCAACAAAACTAAATATGAAATATATGTTTACATATGCAACGATGATTTCTTGCAATAATAATTAAAATGTGTAATTCGGAAGTCTGATGAAACAGGAAGGCGCTAACAAACCGCACACTGAATACATGGCACCAAATAGAGTAGACAGCATGAAATAGAGTGTTGTCCTTTCGTCATCACTGGCCGCAACAAGTACGTAAAGACTATTATTTAACTAATGAGAACACGTGGATACCGATGCTTGGCTATGTATAGCAATGGCTATGTTGTTGAAAAGGACACGTGATGAGCCTCACTAGCTCGACATAAACTATCGTCGATATAATCTGTGAAAGTCAGTCATTGATTCAGTCAGTCAACCGGCCAGATACCTAGTTAGTTAGTAATTTTATTATTGTGTATGTATTTGATGGTATTCAGGTTTGTTAGAGAGTTCCACGCTGGTGTTTGCATTCATCGGCTCTATATCATACCGGCGACTGGTGTCACTCAGGCTGTTGTTACAAGCTTATTCTCGTGAAATCACCTGTGAGAAGATTTGAGACGATTTCTTTGAAATTGGATGACAAATTACCATGCACACAATTGCTAAATGATACTGCAAACTCGGAAACTGATCCTCTCACACGGCACACATGCACTTGCACATGGTGATTGATAATTTGTCATTTGTACGGTTTTCATTTATTATGTGAGTCACATTTTCGGTCAGTACACACTACTTCACATTCGATAGGATCAGTCGACAATCAACATACACAGTATGACTGTTTAAAGCATGAGTTCGAAAATCGCTATTTATGTCGCGGTGATAACCAGAACCTGCTAAAACATCCTCCCTCATGCTTTCCTATTCTTCTTTTTGACCAAATCAAATCTGACAGAATATCTGGTGAGTGAAACAAAAATGACCAGTGGAATGCAACACACATTTAAAATGCGAGAAATTAGGCCTACATTTGAGGTACCCACGAAATCACTTTTGCAAGACGCCGGAAGTCTAGTGCATCTGGATACGTTTCCCTCGGATTGACGGAAATAAGTCGCACAGTAAATGAAGGGGTACAGAAATCTCAGACTGACTGTACTATGCTATAATCTGACTGACACAATACCTACCTGTAATCACATGACACACTTGTTTGTATATGGCACAATCGATAAGCATCAACGTGGATGCGGAGGATAAAATAACATCAGCATATCACCGTGAAAACATGCAGGAGTGTAAGTCACTCACAAGGATGAGTAATTTTCAGTAGATTATTCACACTGGTAACGGCTGTCAGTAACTTAGTGTTCATACCAATCGACATGACACGTTTGTCAAAAATCCACAAATTAAAAAACTGAGTCTTTACATGAATAGTCATTATCGCCAATAACCGGATACACCACGACTTGCTTCACTCAACAGTCACCTAATTATTATTATTATTCAGGGTGAAGCTTTCAAGTGTAGCAGATTGTTTGAGTGACCTAAAACGGTGTTTCGAGGAAAACACCTACACTGCTGCACGAGACGACATCTCAGGTTGTATGTGACAGTGCCGAGGATTCTTATACATTGATTTGGATGAAAGAGAATATCGTATTCACTAATGGTTAACACATGATAAAGAGATTGAATTCAACCTCCTTTCCACAATCCTCACCACATCTTTCGGCTTACTGCAGTGAATATAAAATGGCACACACACATAGTAAAAACTAAATAACAGTATAATTTTCTCATAGCAGATAACTTTTTCGACCTGAGAATGGTGAAGCAGATTGAGGTAGGCTCCAGAGTTTATGCACGAATCTGTTTAAATCAATTGGCATAATGCGAAATAAGAAGGAAATAAGAGGAATGGTAGAATTGTTTCTAATTGAGAAATTATTACGGAAGATTTCGAAGAATAATGATTCGACTATTTTCGGCAAATAAATGTTACATCTTTGCGTAATGTAGGATATGCAGTCAAGGAGAATTTCCTACCTCCGTGCAAATAGATATTTCCGACGAGATAGTTGCGAGGCGTGGTACCTGCTTCGCGCTGTTCATTTTATCCAAATTTACTGAACATACTTAGAAACGATTACACGCAATCTATTCAAAGTCACTGGCACTCGAGTTACCCGTCCCGTATATAGTTCTCCATTAAAAGTGATGGTTTGACTTGATATCGTCGGGACACACACATTAGTGTGCTAATACGCTATTTTACTTTTTGACAAGCAAGCATCTCACAAGCTGGGAATTCGTTTTCCGGTCCAAAATTTTCACCATGTAATCAGAACGTAGTTTAGTGGACTAAATTGGCAGAATTACACCGGATATTCTGTTTCCTTGTAGAACCGACCTAGAGGGGTTGGAGCTGTAATAGTTTCTGGCTCCAAATACCAATCACTCATCACTTCTGCTATCGATGACGACTGAGTCATTGGATGTAATCCTACTACGTATTCAATGCAACAGCACTGGCATGCATTATGGCTTATGCATTCCAATAAAAGCAACTGACTTAGCTATTGATAGATAGACTTAGCTATTCGATGATAGAAAGGCTGACATTCATACCTGCAGTGATTAATTTAGGTCGGAATAGATTGGAAATTCATTATTGTAATATACCTGTTATCACAACATCATAAGTTCAGTCAACAAACTTGATGGATGCTTAAACATTTCTTAGGTCAGACGATTCACATTATGATTTAAGTTATTAGGCCATCAGACTTGTATACGCGGTATATGTGCAGGCATGTAACATATAGATCTGTCAGAGCCACAACACTCGTGAGAAGAATAAACGGCCGATATTTCAAAGACATATTTCAATAAATGCACTAACTGTTCACAAGGAGAAATAAAAAAGCTGCCTACGTTGATCTGGTGAGAAATCTGTGCCGTTCAATGCAAGATTATGTGATATGACAAAGCTGCTCTTTTCTGCTCCACTTGATGCCGGCTTAATGTCATATGAACTTATTAAATAATTTAAAAATGAAATTCTTCTTTGTCGAATACACACTAGGATGGTAAAACTGTTAACACAATGCTCAGTTAGACGTTGAAACACATAGCGAACACACACACACACACGAAATAGAATTGATTGAAAGCCAACGTCACAGATATGGAAGATGTTATTACCAGACAAATCAGAGGATAATTAATTATGTTTAAATGTGTTCAATTCGAATAGTAACAGTACAAATTAGAGATGTATGTTATATATATTGAAGATTCCGTCGAATGACATCGTGCCAGGCCATCGAGTGGCACCGTAATGAGAAGTGACGAGTAAGGGTGAGATGAAGAAGATTGTGTGACGAGGAGATGAGAGATTGTGGGCAGTCGTGAAGCCAGATAAAGAGGATGGTAGAAAAGTGAAGAAAGTGGAGACGTTAATATAGGTGTAAAACATCGGCAATGTGGTAGTAACTAACTCTTTATTAGTTTCATTTTTTGATAAATCACACAATGAAAAGGCATTATTTATTCGATGACTTTCCGATAAAAATGTAATCTTGATAATCGTGTAAATTATAATCGCATGACGTCGAAACCTGTGATTTAGTGGCGATGAGTTTTTGAAGGCGTACGTTCTACACGGATGCAAAGCGAATACAAATTACCCAAAAATGCAAATATTATAAGGAAATACATAACAACAAATACACAACATCAAGTGTGGCGTAGTCGCCAACTTGTATAAATGATAGTAGAAGTAGCTGAATTCTTTTCTTTTCTTTAATGGCATGCGGCATAAAATTGGTGAGGCGTATTTTCGGCCATGATTCTTGGTGTGTACACAACGAGCATGTCACTTCATCAGATTTATTCGAATCATCAGTGAAAAATATGTGAGCAATGTAGCAGAGTCGCAGTTGTTCTCCAGATTTAGTAGGAAATCATTCAATGTCTGATATTTGTGGTGGACTTTTAGGTGAATCGCTCACTTACGTCGATTAAAGCTCAGATGGAAGGAGATTCTGAACTGTCAGTAGAAACAAATTAATCAAAGCCAGTCGGTCAAATTAAAAACCACATTTCAGAATGGATATTTGGTGTTCACATTTATCAAAGGTACTTCATTACACTGCATTTATCCAGGGTAGCACATTCTACAGTTTTGTGAGATGTTTGATGCATTAAACCAGATGCAGAACAAAATTGCGTAAAATAAACTGGTTGCAATCGTTTGTCGACTTAGCTGACTTGATGTGAAATATAGCGGAAAGAATTCAAAACTTTATATTGGTATGTCTGTGTGCATTATAAATGAAGGAATATTTCTCCTGCACTAACAGGCATATTGAATGACATGTGAATTACGCCCACGTTACATTTTCATAGCAAACCAAATTTAACCAAGATCGACCATGGCTGCAAAAACTGCCAACGTTTTATCAGGAATAACACCTTGATAGAATCAACGGCAGTTGCAATCACTTGACGATTCCTATCAATAAATCATGTTTCAAATACATGCGAATCGGGTTATCACTGCTTTCGCTATGACTGCGCATACACCAAAACAGAAGGAATGCTGTGGAATCTCCTCCTATTTACATGACGATTGTCGCTGGCCTGAGTTCGCGAATATAGAAAAAGCTACTCATTGATAAAAATCTATGCATTCCGAGTGAAATTGCATTATGGCATCTCCTGTCAACAAACAAGTGAGAACACTGAAAGAAGCACGCAACATGACTGCTGTTCACATCTGCGTTGATAATCGAACCCACTCATACAACATGTGTCGACACAGTGCAATTTATGATTCGACCATCACTCTCGACATTGAGTTAATATTTGGAAAGCGAATTCCGAGCTTATTTAGATTCACAATTCTAGAAGCGTATTCGCTTGCAGGAATACAACCAGCCTCATGAGATTTGGAGATATCCATAGATGAATATATACTATCTGTTTAAAGACATAGTAATATGTGTGTCTTGTATGGAATCATTCATGTTTGGGATGAAGCGTTGCTCAGGGAGGACTGAACACCGACGGTTCAGTGGTAGAACAATCTCTTACTACTCAAGTGGTCAGAGATTCGATTGAGTGTGAAGCATGCGACCCATCCCGTAAAGGGAAACAACACTGCCGTCGAAAATTCAAACATCCACTCGAAACGCAAACTAATGAAATATTCATAAAACTAATAACTGAATAGTGCCATTATAATTCGTCTATGCAACGATTGGATTGATTTTACGGAAATGGCTGATAACTTCATGCTCAACTTCCTCCTACTTCGCAGCTTAGAACCGCTTAGTAAAAGAGGAGATTAAACAATGCTCGTTTTTCAGAAGTCGAATAAAGTGTTTCTTAGAACAACGTACAGAAAGCTGACCACGTCAATATTCACGTAGTAAAATGAGTAAATGTGGCAATCACTACTACAATGAATGTATGTTTGAGTGAAGGTATGAATAAACGATTGATTGCATGAATGAGTGAATGAATTAGATAGGGTGAATATATACTTCACTATGTGAATGGCGTATTTCGATGGTCAAAATATTACAACTAAAGAATAAAATCAATTCGAAGCATGTCTTTCGTAGCATAGATCAGAATGAGAACACAAGAAGCAACGCTTCATCCCAAACATGAATGATTCCATACAAGACACACATATTACTATGTCTTTAAACAGATAGTATATATTCTTCCATGGATATCTCCAAATCTCATGAGGCTGGTTGTATTCCTGCAAGCGAATACGCTTCTAGAATTGTGAATCTAAATAAGCTCGGAATTCGCTTTCCAAATATTAACTCAATGTCGAGAGTGATGGTCGAATCATGAATTGTACTGTGTCGACACATGTTGTATGAGTGGGTTTGATTATCAACAGAATACGTGGTCAGAATCAGGAAGCATTGTGAAATATGCTGTAGGTGATGTGGTTATGTATTCTATGGGCAAGGAAATCAATATATAATGCGCCAATAAACCTGAGAGTATGAAGTGAACATTTTGTTTGATTTTTTTGGTTTTTGATTTGCAGCTTGATTCCACACTGTATATTTGGTGGAATAGTGGAATTTTCAGCATGGATATCGGTAGCCCAAATATTACAGGCCGACCATAGATATCAGGTGTGCGTCGGCGGGGTATCGAACCTCGGTCCATGTGCATGGTCGACGAGAGTACTAACCACTCTACCACCGACGCAACTTTCACAATTCCGACTGCTCATTGTAGCTGATATGCCGCTGAGCTTACATCGTCAAGACATCTGATACACGAATGTCACTTCACTAATGAAACGACACCACCTCAGCATCAGCACTATTCATGATAACCACTGCACAGAATAAGCACAAGCACAATTACATAGAATCATAAAATCCACAGGCATATGTTGAAGTGCGAATCACTGGAAAGAATATGCGCCCTGAAATCAAACACTAACTAACGTGGTAAAGAACTTAATCTTAAGTCCTTATTATTTCCGAAGCCGCTCCGTTTTGAAAATTATACTACGTGCAGATATCGACTTTAATTTCAAAACACAATAGATGGCACAATATTGTATTCTTCCATTGTTAAGTCAGTATTCTCTACTAAGTCTATAAAAATGTTTTACAAGGAATGTATTGTACTCTTATTCGCATACTTTCGTCTTCTTACAACTTGTACGCAATCGAATCACTCGCACCTACAAGTTGCTCACCGATGTCGACCTAGGTCAATGGACAAACGTTCAATTTTCATAATCATTGACACCAGTGTCAAGGAAGCTGTAGCATGTCAGATACATAAATCACTTCGTTGAAATAAATCATGTCTCACGCCGGCGAGAAGAATGGCGAAGATTTTGGTATGCCACACACTTCAGGTGTATACATCTTTCCAACGATAATCGTCTCATAGAATGGGAGTTCGAATCAAAGTATGACCTATGCAATTGAATAGGACTGCATTTAAATTTCTACTGAATAACTGTTGGCAACTTGGTCGAAGATATGAGGTAACTGTCCATCATCTTTCTAATTAGGCCCCAGAATGTAATTTTGAAAATCCTACAAATGCATTCAACAAAACACCGAGGATATATTGAAGGAGACGAAGGCAATATTTCACAATGGAATGGTTTGTGCTTCAGTCTACAGAATATTTTTTCAAAAAAAGGTACTGTCAACTAATATATTATTTGAAGATATTTCATGATGGGCAAAATTCATACAATAAATTATATATATAATTTTTAACCAAGACGTAGCTGGGATAGTTGACGTATCCCTTTTTTGCCTAAACTAGACCATGTGTCTTGGTAGGACAATTAGTTCTGGTGTAACACCAATAGTATGTAACGCTCTCTCCTTTGTAAAGTAAATATTTTGCACCCTTACTGAAGATTCTGCTAAAACGGGAGCCTTGTACACACATTACACCTTATTATTTTCAACATATCTGTGTTTCACAGTCCTGTCATGTAAGTTAGGAGAGCCTCATTATAAATAGCTACTATGTCTCTATGGATTACTGTGTAACTTAGAATCCGAGACAGCATACTTTGGAGAGTGTATGTGACGGGTGGGAAATAAGGAAATACTAGAGATTGAGGGAGGGGGAAATGAACATTCTGGATTTCGGTTATTTCTCTTGATCAGAGGTGATCATACTGGAACACTGTAATTCAACAGCGCCTCTGCATTTCATCTTTTTCTCTGTAATCCCTGTCAGCTGACTCCTCAATTGCCCAGGTTGTCCATAGTCTCTTCACACTGTCCTTTCCATGTCATCAAACGTGTTCTTACTTGATGGCTTGTCTGGTTCATTTTGTCACTCGATGGTGTCTTCAGACTGTTTCTGATCCAGTCTCATCCATTTACACTTATTATTCGCCCGATATATTCTAGTTTGGTTTGTATTTTTCCCCGCCGCTTATTCCCCATGACCGCCTATCTGATATTTAGTGCTGGGTGAAGATATTTGTTGACAGTCATCTACAGAAGCCCTCTGAAAATGTTTTGGTGTCAACCTTAGTGAAGACTCTGAAGTGTACACTAACACTGCATGACATGACAATAGTGTTGAAGCTCCGATTCTATTTCCTCATGTTATCTGTAGTAGATTTTCATCCTGATTGCATGGAGGTCAATGTCTGTCTTGCTTTTATTATCCTGTCTGGCACTTTCATTTCAATCCATATTGTCTGTAACTGAAATAAGGCTGCCCAAATAAGTGAAAGAAATGACGTCGTTTAACTTACTCCTAATGATAGTAAATTGTGCTTATGTTTAGCGATCAAACTACAAGACCCATGTCTTTTCTCTATATTTTTCTTATATCCCCTCCTCACTGCTTCTGCAGCTAATTTGTTGGTTGCAATTTTAGACATATTCCACCAAACAGAATCGTTTCATAAATGACAGCATTATCATAAATTCGAAACTTGTAGTCCCATCGTAATTTCTAATAAAGAACCTTCTGCTCACAGAGTGAGCTGTAAGACCGTTCGGTCACTGGGACCCTAACTAATCATCCATGAATAACAGATGCTGACAAATCCAAACAGAGCTGCAAGAATATACACATTTCGAGATGATATTACTTCGTCGTCTCTTTACGATCTCCTTAGAACTAGAATCATTCACAAAAACAAAATATAATCTTTAATAACTAATCCATCAAATAACAAATAAAAATTGCATGTATAATCAGTCGTATCTTAGGAGGTCAATCAGCTTGTTGTAGGAAAATCTTAAAATCTATTGAATTCGGTATTCATACTCTGCGGTGCACGTGGTGAATCCGAAAATCTTTCATCACTCTTAGTAGCCCTGAGGTTAAATTATGTGAAGTAAGTGGGAAGCATTCATTGATCGTGATTTTGTAATGAGATATTACAAAATGTCTAGTGATTAACAGCCTTGAAAGGTGTAAAATCAGTGAACAAAGATTCTATGTCAGCTATCCTCATGACCTTTATCACAATATCCATGATTTCGGTTCTGTAAGCAATATCGAATGAACTATTGTTGGACAGTTTTCACAAGGAATGTCTTATGGATGTAAGGTGCTCCATAACTCATATATTTATTATGAGTAGAGATTGTCCTAAAACAGTGATTACTATCTGCTTACAAATCAATAATAATAATGGCTGCTACTCAATTATTTCACATAACTTTTATTGAACTTGTTCGAGATTATGTAAACGATGATTTCGTTGATAAAGAAAATGTTTCTTCTGTGAAATGTCTTCTATTTCTCAAAACAACATGTTTATTTGGTAATAATAATAACAAACTCCTTGTCTTGAAAATCTGTTTATATGGAATATGGGGTTTTCAGTGTGTTTTTTTAATCCCATTATTATTCTTGCTTACAGTGAGATGAGACATATCGGCTAGCTGACTGATTGGCTACCTGAAGGCTTTCACCACCCCACGTCATTTTGATTATCTGGTTCGAGCGGAGAATAAGATGATTTTGTATTCGAAGATTTTGTATTTTCAATATATTTCCTGTGGTATGAGGTTGTTGGCCACACGCCCAACTCTCCCTCTTTACTCGGCTTTGGCATCGACTTGAAATACAACAAGCTAGTTAACTAAGCGATAGATAATTGCGAGCAATTAATGAACCAAAGGTGTGAATTACTCTTCAAATTCGAACCACAGGCTTCATTTGAGGTACGGTACTACACCATACCTACAATAAATAAATGCAATGAACAAACTTCAAATAATGAGGGATCTGTGGATGATTGCCGTCAAATGCAGAGTCAATTTGTGCCAGTAGGTAGAGCAGCAAAGCTCTACCAGAGCTGGTTAGATTTAAATCTCACGAATGCCACATAAGGAATAAACGCATCTACATAAACAATGTTTAATAGAGGGGGGAATTTTAATAAAACATATGCAGCATATGCCGTTTAATAAAGGGGGATAACTACTATATAGCAAGCAGAATATTAAAGTATTGTCCCTCTTCTCAATCATTTAAGTCACTGAATCGCCTGGTGACCATACGGCGCAGGATATCTAAAGAGTTGACTCGTATGAGGTTCTTTGAAGAATATCTCTGGTACATTTGTAGTTCTTGCTTTGTTCAAGTTTATTAATGGGAAGAATTGCATGAAGCTTTTACAATATTGATACTTTAAGAAAAATTTCGATCGAGAACTACAGTTATATGTGCGAAGTAGAAAATATAAATTCATACTACTTAGTAGTGCTAAGTAGTAGAATGTCGAACAAAAAAGACAAAGTGCCAAGGATATATTTTGATTGTATAAACAATAGGAAAGGCGAAATATATGGATGCTATTATGAGTTAGTATTAGAATGTGATATTATGAGACCCCAGCCAACAATACTGGTGTGGCGGTGTCACATTGGAGTTTGATAGTGTTTCAGTACCTACCCTAATTGATCCTGGCAATAGACGTCCAAACACGTCTATGGCGGCGCACACCATAGTCTGATTTCAGTAATGCCTTTGAACCCATCTACGAAACACGTTTTGGTCACATAGTATAATTCTTTGAGGTATTAGCAACAAAAGGGATTAAACCTGTTTTGTGATCAAAAATAAATGGTCTTATAACACGAGAAACATCGTCCTATAAAACAGGATTAAATGAATTCATCAGGTTGCGTAAGAACTCTTCTGCTGAATACTCAAAATACAGGGATTTGTGCACTATTGGAAATGCATCGAGTGATTTAAGGCTGATAAACAAATACATTTTTACTTGTCATTTCTCTGAACACGCTTTGGTAATCCAAATGTAGAAAGAAGGTTCGGTTTGCTTAATAACAATTTCACCCCCTTCTTTTTCTTATCCTATATTTTTACGTCATTTTCCAACCTCTGATGTATGACCTTGAACTGTTAACAACTGGACTTTTACTGTAATTATTGATGCGCCGTCGTGGCGTTTATGAATGTGTATGACACGTAAATATGTGATCAGTTTGTCTGAAATGTGTTGAGCAAATACATTACACGTTTCGGATGAATTATGTCTTCCCAGTATCTAAATCTGCGTAAAATTTCATTGGTCAAAATACATCGCCATTAATTAAATGTGTATGTTCGGAACAAGGCCAAATCCCGTGTTAAATAATGACTGTATGAGAGTTTATACATACCCTTTGCTTCTGAATAAATCTAAAAAAGAACTCACTTCTTTTACTATCTGATGGATATCTTATGGAAACATTGATACAGAAATAAGACTGACAGAACATTTAATACAACAGGCAGCGTTGAATATTCATCACCGTCATCAGGAGGAGGAGGAGCAGGAGGATGAAAACAACTCAGATAATGTGGAGTGAGTTCGACTGGTGGATATTGAAAATTATGCAGCTAGTTGGCAAACTGCATGAATAATGACACCTTGGTGGATGGATAAAGCTAGTCCAGATTTTACTGACGTACGTGATATGAAAAATAACGGTTACAAGATGCAGGCAGCTTTTAGTGATTTGGATTTATGAAAAGCTGAATGCTACGCGATTCCAAGGAAGAGGTGCCAAGACATGGATGGATGGATGGATGGATAATACACTACCTTTGTTGTATTTCCCCAGTTTCGTCATTTCGAGACGCTGTTGTCAAAGTATGTGTATATAATGCAGGAAAATGAAGACACTAACGAGGACACCTTGCCAACGACGCCTGGTTATTACCACACCCTACCTAACCGGAGAGGTAAGTAGTAAGTACCCTTTTCTCTGTCTTACATATTCTATTTAGTGGATGTAAAGACACATGACTTTGAAGATTTTGGTTGCTTGCATCAAACAACAAGATCTAGATTTCTATTTATTTATTTGTTTATTTGATGACTTCATAGCCCCAATTGCAAGTTGTTATCAATCTAATTAAATGCTTGCTATTCATCATTTTCAGTCATTGGATTCCTCCTAACTGGCTGGCTGGCTGGCCGGTATTATTCATCTCCTCTCCTCTGCTCTGCTCTGCTCTGCTCTTGGAAAATCGACGACAAGTGTATCCAGCCGACCAGTTACCAGTTATCAGTTGGAATAATTCTTACTTTACTTATATTTTGCATACTTGTTGTTAATTTGGATTGAAGTCAGCCAGCCCAGCCCAGCCCAGCCAGCCGTCTGTCTCTCTCGTCTAACGAAGCTAGATAGCTAGCTAGCTAGCTAGTTGCCTGACAGTGATTATGAATCCCTGAATATTATTGACAAATTACTCACTTGGTAAGTATTTGAAAATAATATTAATAATAATTTTTATAATAATAATATTAATAATAATAATTTACTTAAACGTGTGTCATATGTTAGTGGAACTCATCATCAACTTGTGGTGTATGAACATCTTTTAGCATTGTCAGTATTAACAGCAAATCATCTTATATTCAAGGATGCTGATGACTACATGGCATCGTCACTTAAGTAAAAGACAGCGGACGATAGGTATAAGGGGATGGATATTTGTCAGTTGTTTGCGTATTCAATTCTCATTTTCAGGAGATTATTATAATTATTATTATTATTATTATATTATATCATATCATATTATAAGTATTATTATTATTGTCTCGTTTAATTCCTAGAGGAACACAAGACTACCGGAGTACATCTCCATTGCTTTGGTTTCTCTACCAAAGTTTTCATCACCTGGCTCATCACCACGTCTATCTGTCCACATGCTTTCATCATCTACCCGCATCGCCGCATCACCTCCTCCACTCCATGTGTGTCAACCCCGCCCGCACTGACGACTAACTGACTTGCCGCTCGCTTCCCTTTCGGACGTATTTTTTATGGAACCATGGCCTGGCTGGCGTTTGATGGATGTCAATCACTTGATGATGGTTTGTTTTCTCAGAGTATAGCAAATCCACCAACTGGATTTCTTCCTGCCTACTTGTTGTTGTACAAATGCTTCCTGTTGGCTGGTTCATCGGTTGGTTGGTTCATTGAGAGAGATCCATTCCTGCCTCCCTCCCTCCCTGTTGCTGATATTTCCTGGTCAGTCGGCCAGCCGGCCATGTGATCTTGAGGAAAGTTTTGCAGTTGTTGCAGCTGTTGATGAAGGTCTGCAGTTTGTTCATATCGAGTAATGAAAGCTTGCCTTGCTGGCTGGCTTTCCAGATCCATGCTTTCATATCCTTCCGGCCTGCCTGCCTGCCTGCGTGCCTCTTCGATTCCGTCCTTCCGTCCTTCTGTGGTTGAAATGATGCTTCTCAGTTGTATATGGATGCATATATGTATATATGTCATCGGCGAAATGCAGGTCATCAAATTGTTTTTGGTATGGATCCGTTTGATGCCTGTCTCTTCGTTGCTCGGCCTCATTGGAGATAGTAGGCAGCCAGCTAGCCAGCCTGCCTGCCTGCCTGCCTACCTACCTACCTACCTTTTCCTACTCCCATCTTCTTCTTCTTCTTCGAAGGATTCTGTGAGTTTCCCTGTTTTGTGTGTGTGTGTGTGTGGATTATTTAACATGCAGCATTTTACTACAACTGGTTGGATGAGGATTTGTACAATTGTTAGTTGACAGCACCCCTTCTTACACCTACACCTACACCTACACCTATAGCTGGCTGCCTTTACCTATAAAATTATCATGAGATGCAAGGTTAGTAAGCTAGCTAGCTAGCTAGCTTCATTCATGCCAATGAAGTAACGTTTTTATTTCTGTAGTTGTCATTAATTCTCCCGGAGTAGTAGTTAATGTCAATAAATAAATAATGATTATATATTTCAATAGTTTACACACAATGATAAGTTCTGTTTGTTTGTTTCTTTGTGTGTTCGTCTTGGTGGTATATTTTGAGCAAAACTACTACTGCCTGAGATCATCACACCAACTCTGTGTGTGTGTGTGTGTGTGTTTTATACTTCGACCAAAAGCCAATAAGAACTTAGCATTGTGTGTAAACCGCCAGGGCTGGCTGGAACCCAGCCAGCACCGACCTTCTGGTTGGTTACAAGGCAAGCAAGCAAGCGTGCTACTGAAGTAAGTGGCCTGAATTAGCTAGGCTGACGAAACAACTGACTGTCCAATACTCCCCTCCCCCATATCCACCCAACTGGTTTTACAAGGCTTCTTCAGCTCGCTAACTCATAGATAGATAGATAGATAGATCAAGGCTAATACTAATAAATAATAATAATAATAATAATAATTTCTTCTTCAATTTACTTCTTCTTCTTCTTCTTCAAATTAAAAAAAGTCATTATTTATCATCATCTTTTAGGCATAATTTAAAATTCACAATCAAAGGAGGGAGGAGGCAATGACAGAATGAATGAATGAATGAATTAAGGAATAATTAATTATATTACATTATATACATTATACAAGGAAGGCATTTAGATGACTAATGACCAAAATAAAAATCAATATGTTCAAAATGACTGCCTCACTGACTACTACTGACTGGATTGATCGATAAATACACACATAGATAGTTAGATAGATAGATGCCTGTATATTTAAAAAGTTGATCATTGTGCCCTATTATACCTTCTATGAGATTATTATGAGATGTAAGCTGGCTGCTTCATTCCAATGAAGTAACATTTTCATTTCTGTAATTGTAATTATGACGGAGTAGGATAATATTAATAATAATAATAAAACAAAAAAAGCATTGCAGAATGCTTAACTAGTGAGTGAGTGAGTGAGTGCAGTGCAGTGCAGTGCAGTGCAGTGAATACTGAGAAATCGCAATGTAAGGCTAGTTAGTGCAAGGATAATTATATAATTGGGCATAATATTAGTTAGTAAATTCAAATAGACAGACAGACAGACAGACACACCTACCCAGCACCCAGCCAGCAATTAATCCATCAGCAGCATATATGTTGTTAGTCAGTTAGTCAGTTTTACACGGTGAGGTCCAGTCCAGTCCAGTCCAGTCCAGTCCAGTCCAGTCAACTATACGAGATTGATTTCTCACCGATGATCACTGATTGGTTGATGCCGCAGTCGCGGTAGATGCATCATAAATTGGTAGAAGTTAGAATTCATGCGTTGGCCATTGTAGTGGGTTGGGTCCAAGTGAATGGTGACTGAATGATATACGAGCCAGCCAGCCAGCCAGCCAGCCAGCCTTGCTTGTAACCAGAAGGTGTTGGGTTCGAAGCCTGGCACTATGGTGGGTGCTTACTGCCGATGATTCCCAAACTAGGCTGGCTGACGAAGCAGCTGGCTGTTCAGTACGCCCCCAACGCCCCAGTTATTTTTCAATGCTTCCCTCTAACTGATTGATATCAATCTGTGCGTAGCGTAGCGTGGCGTGTCGTGTCGTGTCGTGTCGTGGTCAAACTCGTAAAAATCAATTTAATCCTCGCTTACAAACCAACTATGGGAATAATAATGCTAATAATAATAATAATAATAATAGAATAGGTAGTGCAATGGCTATAGGCTTGTCGACAAGTCAGACAATCACGCACGCACAAACGCACACATGATGTTTCATGATTGGTCTGTTCGAACGAATAAGATTAATTTTTTATCATCACAGATGTGATGTGATCACAGGTAAGTGGTGGAAATAAGACTACTACTACGACTAATTGCAGTACACCCATCCTGGTGGGGAGAGAGAGAGGGAGGGAGGGATGACAAATGACTGTCACAGAAGGAGAGGGTGGTGGGTGATTAGTAGTTTATTATTATTATTATTATTATTATTATTATGAAACCTGAAAAGCTACAAAGCAAAAAATAAATTCACAAATCAAAAAGAGGGTGGGGTGGTGGTGTTAATGTAGTGTAGTTAGGATTAATATATATATATATATATCGTCAGTAATAAAATGTTACGAAATTTAATGACAACAATTCAGTTCAGTTATATATATGTACATGAGGTTGAAAATGTAAAACCAATGCAAAAACAATTTATCATGAGAAATAGAACAACATATCAGATAGCAGACAGACAGACAGATATGTCGTCGTCGTTTAAGGCACTCACCATTATGATTATATCCACTTCTATTATGTGTAGATTATACTTGTCACAAATTACGTTTAACAATATTTGATGATGGTGATAACGTGGTTATCACTTAGCGACGACGCAATGGGCGTTTGTTTGAGAGTGTCATGCAGAACACCGCATGAGGACGAGATACAAGCTTGTGGCTCATCATTTGGCCAGCTTAAAAGGACTATAGAGAATTGGATGATATGAAGATGTTATGTTGAAGCCCTATCTCACCGGGAAAACAAGAGAATTATAATAATAATACAAGTCTGTGCAAATCAAATGTTAATTCAGAATCCGATACTCTACTGATGCTTGTCGATCAGCTGAGGTGTCAGCCACTTCACAAATACCTCCTTAATCAGTTACTCATAAATGAAAGAAATGGAAACTCTTAAAACTCCGATTACTGAATATCAAAAGAGCATTGAAACGTACATGGCATTTTGATAAAGAGATTGATAAGTCTTTAAATATCATGATAATCCCATATATTATAGGATAAAGTGTGTTCAATTCATCCTCCTACTGTTCTTACGCAGGAAAGTTCTGCGAACACCGTTGGATTTCTCACTAATTACTGTGTTTGACATTATTTTAAAGCAATCTGAAATCCTTTTATTATACCGTTCATTCGTTGGAGGCAATTGGGGAATGAGAGGAAATTAAAATGACTACAGTCACTTCACGTGAATATGAGAGATGTGTTGTTTGATTAAAGAGTTTTGGAAGAAGAATAATAATAATAATGATTTACTTTATTCCAAAAACAGTACTTGTGATACAGAATGGAATTTTCAGCATTAATCACAATATTGCATCTAATTTCCTCAAATTATAAATAAAATTAATCACAGAAAATTTTTCACATTTACAATAGAGGTAGTGTCAAAAACATGCGGCATATAAAATGGAAATAGCAATAATAATGATAACAGCTAGGGTAATAATAATAAGAATACAAGTGAAAATTGCCGTTGGCTTGTGCCACACAGTATTGTCAATGTGGTATGGAAATCCTAACATGTTTAAAAATATTGAATATAATGTTCTCTTTACATGATGGTGATGGTGAGGGGAAAAACAAAGATTACAGCCGTCATGGAGATAAGTTGGTGTTTGCAATTATGAGAGTAAAACAGAGAATTAACAGGACCATAAATATAATAGAAGTAATAAAAGTAAAACTTGAAGGTATGTAAGGATGGATGGAGGAAATTGTTTATTTACTAGATGAAAGAAGGTTAGTTAATTCTTGCCTGACACTATTTTCATCACATAAAATACATGCCAAGTATGGTATCATAGACTTCTTATACTTAGACGTGCGAGCATACAGTTTTCTGAAGTTACTCCTGAAGAACTCCAACTAGTGAGGGAAACCGCTGTATAAACTGCAGAATACAAATGAAGAGATTGAAGTACGTTGTTTGGGAATTGAGTGTATGTGAATTCAGTAAGCATAAGGTACTAAGCGATTCTTCCTTAATTTTCGAATACATACCTGTTATTGCTGTTTCCACTTTAGGCTAAAATAAACATTCAATTTGTCATTGGCAATGCGAGACAGTGAAAGTATTTTTGAATATCAAAAATGTGTGAGCTTATATTTTTCGTAAATAATTAATTTATTGATATGCGGCTGCCCATCATTATTTAACTGAGGCATTTATAGAATAATGGCATCAGTGATACAGAAGCGAACTAGATGTGATGCATAATTGTCTGCAATTATGAAGGTGCCATAGTAACTAACTTCGTACGCTTCAGTTAATGTAACAAAATCTGCATCCATTTATTTGTTTCACGCTTCAGATAAATGTAAGTAAATGGCTTTCTAACCAGATGTACATTTTTGATAACTCTGGTGAAGACATGAATAGAACGACTCACCTCCAAGATAATAGCACAGACGACATGAAAGTACACTGTGAATAGGGTTCGTCGCTGAGTCAAATTATAAGTTGCACACTCAAATGATACATTCGTTGGAAGCAATCGTCATGATGATTACTTTGCACGACTGCTGATGATAGTGAGGATCAGAGTTGTGTAAGTGCAGTCGATTTTGCAAGAACGGGCAAACATCTAAGCAAAATATCTGACTGGTAATTTTAGATTCAATTAATGTTAATTGGAGTGTTAATGATGAAGTTATTCAAATCTGTTGTTTTGTACTAAGTGTTAATTTCGACATTTGGGAGCTTTTCTTACTGAGATGATGAATTTTCACGCCGTTTTCATAGAGGTGAAAGTGTCGTTTCACTCATATCTTTCAAAATAATGTGATTATTTTTCATATTCCATTTAGAGGAATCGAATAAATTCTTTATTCTGCAACATAACTGAATTCATGCAGGAAATATGTGATTTATGTTGATAAATTGATTTACTGTTCTGTATAATTTACTTATAAGGGTAAATATTACAACCTGAGTCATCTTAACAGATTCAGAAAGTATATTTTGGAATTCAATATGTGATAAATCTTTTATGAATTTTTGCATGCATAGAAGAGGATGCCTACTATTAAATTGATACAATCAGCTTCGAAATACTTGCTTTCTGAAGTCACTGATGGTGAGTTTGAAACACTGATTTTTTGTGACACTAATAATACTTCACTCAAACGGGGTACGCCACCAAAGAGTTCGATAGTGAATGCCTAAAACACCCATCCGTTGTTTCTGTCACCTTCATCTGACTAGAAATCAATACTAATTGACATGAATGGTATCCAGATACTTATAACACAATGAGTAGTATCCACCACCACTAACTTTAGTTATTACTTCATTCTGAAATGATTTCATTTAATTTTCACACCAGAAACACATCTCTTTCATTTTTCTCCCAACAACTCATACATTATTTGATCCAGATTACTCGACCAATAATCTTTCGGACGCATTTTATTTCAGCTATTTTTTGAATATGTGTCTGAAAAGCCAAAGCTCTCACGTATTTTGCTAAAATTACAATGAAATAAATTAGAAACACGTAATTGTGAAGGAACACGGAAAAACAAGGAAGCCTAAATAAAAATGATGATCTTGTCTATCTCTGCCTAGCGTTACAGTGAGGAGACGTGAAGAGGAGTCAACTGACATGGATGCCTTGGGGTCTTTAAGTAGTTGAAGGCTGAAACTCGTTAAACGGATATAACTGGAACTCTAATAAAACATGTTGTTCCGACAGTTTTAAGTCACATGAGTGAGAAAAATTAATATTTCTATCTGCATAAAATAGCAATAGGTCTTGTAGATTGCATGCTGAACAGAAATCTTTGTTTCACTCACCAAGTGATACAGTTCTCATTATACTTTAGACAGTTATGTCTAAGTACATCTTTGATATCCCGATCAGATTGTATTTGTCTGAAATCTGAAAGTGAGTAAAACTATGCTTAGGTGAATTACTTAGGTACGGATTTACTTTTGTCTGTAAGCAAATTAGTATTTCCCTTTGATTGATTATGCTAGAACGAATCGCTTGGTGGCTTTCACAAAGCGCCACTCATCACGTACGATTCTACGACAATGACGGATTGACGTCACAATATTAATAATCATTATGATTAATGGTGGAATTTTACAATGCACTTGGCTGTCTAGTTAGTACTGTTTCAGTGTTTGAGGCTATCGGGTATGAAGCAGTCCGAAATAGGACGAAATTCGCATCCAGGATTTCACAACTAGTCATTATCAACTGAAGGTTTCATTATCAGTGATTTCCCTAGAAATGTAGCTCAGTTTTCATTTGCTTTCATTTTGTTTGATTTGTTCAGATGAAAGAAGTATGCATAAGCTCATAGTTGATATTTATACGGTCAGAATTTCAAGGAGAATTACGCGTTATTCTGAGCATTCACATTTTAAATCATGGGTGCATTTCTACCAATGAAATATTGCTCATAATTAAATATGCTAAAGATGATAGCCTCTTCTCCTACAGAAGTTTACTGGAGATCATAAAATAAAGTTTTTGGTGCAGCCAAAGAAATAAAAATAAATTTATTATTCTCAAGGTGACGAGGAAAGCAAAATAAAAAAATGTAACTGATTATTCTAATTGCAGTAAATGTTCAATCAATCATTAGATTTAAGTTCATAGCTGTGTCTTTTGTCTCCTTGAAAAATGGTTTTTTGTCCTATAGTAGATCACTGGAGATTATTGAGCAAAGTATTTAATGCAGTTGAAGAAACAAGCATGACGCCATATTGTTGATCTGATGAATGTAATACCATACTCAGATAGCCGGTAAATATATTCACCATAAACCACTTCAGAATATTTAAACATCCAAAGAGATTCGAATAATGTAAAAGCTAACCAAACTTATAAGTTTCTGTTGTAATTTGGTTAAGTTCTCGGGGTGGAGTTGCTAGCATCACGCCCCGACCCTCCCTCTTCATCCGTGCTTAGGACCGCCTAGAAAACTAGCAAGCTAGTAATCTAGGTGAGGCTGATTGGTCGAAGAAACAGCAAACACCGGACTCCATGTAAACACAGACAAGGTTATGAAAATAACCAAGCATCTAGCAACAAGAGCAGCAAAATCCAGTGTCAATCACCATCAACGGGAGGGATTTGAAAGAGGTTACTGCATTCACTTATCTAGGAAGCATTGTCTCAACTACAGGAAGTCGGAACGGACGAGGATGTCAAATCAAGCGAGAATCGGGAAGGCAAGAAACACATTCATCAACCAACGTGAAACCAATCTGGAAATCTTTGTCACTCAGCATCAAGAACAATATTCCGATTTTCAATACACACGTCGAGTTCTTCTATACGGATCTGAAACTTAGTGGGCGGGTCACAAATAATATTTCCAACAGCCTGTTGCAGACTTTTATCAACAAACAACTGTCTTCGCTCTATAATGAAGATCAGATGGCCGGAAAGAGTTACCAATAAGAAACTATGAGAATTAACAAAACAAGAACCAATTGCCCAACAAATATACAGAAGGAAGTGTCGGTGGTTTGGACACTCGCTGAGGAGGCCAGTTGGTGACATCGCGCGTCAGGCCAGCGCTTGAGTGGAACCTGAAATGAAAGTGGCTAGTGGAACATCCAAGGGTGACATGGAGGAGATCGTGTGAAGAGGTGCTGAAAAAGTATGCACTAACATGGATGCAGATGAAAATTACAGCAGAAGACAGAAGCAAGTGGAGACGTGCAGCTGAAGCCCTATGTTCCAGTAGGAACCCAGAAGAACAACAATAATAACAATAACCAAACATATACAGACACGTTGATGCACTGCTGACGTGTGAAAATTAGATCATTGTTTCGTCAAACAAAATTATATCGAATGTATGGAGAATATGTTTTGCATTTGCATTAGAAGACTGATAGTAATGATAAAACTCATTAACGTGGGGTAGATTTCTTACATAGCAGGCCATGAGTTACACTTACTTTACGAGGGCCGATGCCGTTACAACTGAAGTTTGTTGTAAATCTCAGTTACTAGTCATGCGTTATGTTGATCAGTGAAGTTTGTTTATTCTCATATATCTCCGAATTTATTTTCACTTTGAATCTTTGTTTAAAAATTAGCTTGATTTTCTTATCTCTTTAGACGTATTATGTACGTCCCGCGGTTAAATACGTTGTAGCTTGAAACTGATGATACAATTACTACTGGCTCCTTGAAATATCTCGCCTGGTTTTGATCACACCTACTTTAGATTCAAATACACCCTGACACTAATATTGGTAATGACGAAATTTTCTGATGTACTATTGGTTGAACTAAGGGAAAGGTCAAATCTGTTTAGTTCCTTTAGTATGTGCCAGTCTGTGGGATCGACCAAGTTAAATTCCAACTGGTTTCGATGTGGTTTTGTTCTCTTGGCTGGGTGGTTAGTTTGCGAAGCTTTCATCACCCTACTTGGTGACATCTTCATGGAAGATTCGCGAACTAACCATCCAGCTCAGAGAACAAAACGACATCAAAATCATCCACCCGAGCTACAAATCTTTTCTTTCATATCTAAATTCCAACTGGTGTTTTGAAACTGGTTTCTTTGCCATCATCTGCTAACAAACTGTGATTAATTCTATGGAGAACTGCTTATGACTGGCCACACCAATACCCCATTGCTGCGTTGATGAAACACAGTTTTTCGTCAGAATTCGTCGCAAACTTATTTTAACCATCCCTATCAAACGGAAGGTTGAAGAACACCAAGGGAAAGGCAACTTATGGGAAAATTTCTAATTTTTCCTTCTGAATTATATTGCCTGCACGAAGAACACTAGTTACCTGCGAGGATCCATCATCAGCTAAATATTTTGTCATGGTTCTGCGCAATACTACTGACAAAGCAATCGACTGCTTGAGATTTTCCCCATGTAAATTTATTCACACATTCAGATTTTTCGAATACTTGGTACTTTTGAACTTCGCACAAATGCCATGAGTTGTCTTAGATTTCTCTCTGGTGTTTTTATGTTTACGTTGTAGTAAATGCAGGTAAAAAGAATAGCAGCATGAAAATTGAATAAAAGCTTCTTTTAAATTATATTCTTCAACAGAGGAAAATGTATATAAATTATACGTAAAATATGTTTCAGATTTATTCATACACCACTTGTGATTGTAAAATGAATAAATAGTGTGAACCATTGTCCAAATAACTGACAGAGAATTCAAATTATTCAGCGAATTTTCAAGTGGCCTTTAAACTTTCCTATCATTAGTGAGGTAACTAAGTAATTCTTCGAATTATCTTTCTAGTCAGTAGTCGGGAAGAAATGTGGAAAAAGAACCTACATTCACGTGATCCAAGGGCGCAATCTCAGTCTATACATATTGACCTTCAATTAGATTCACTTTCTCGTCAAAACTAGAGAATATGGTGAGTCTAGGTGGAAAAAAGAAGTACAGAACAAGGTTTATTTGCGTCACACGAAATTCAAAATATACGTTGAAAAGTTGAATACTGATCTGAAAATTTCTAGGCAGCACGTAATGAAAGTCGCTCAGTGAGCTGAGTCCAGTTACAAACAAATAGTAGTTAATACAAGGAATGAGGTATGACAGCATTATTACAGAAAGCTTGTGAACGCTATACGGTTCGGATAATCTAACACATGTGTTTTCTGTTCGCTTTGAATGTCAGTAACGTGAAGATGTTTGAATCCTAGATTTTATCTGCTTCAGTGTTTTATTTTCCATTTAATAAATTATGAACTCTCTTAATGTGGGATGTGTTGATCTCATAACCTTAGAGTGAATATCAAAATAATAATAGTAGTAATAGTAATAATTCTGTTAATAGTAACATAATACGTTAATGAGTTTTGTTAATCGGTGGTTTTCACATTTCTTCTTATTACAGTGGAGAGCAGTTAGTCATACTTTGCTTTACAGATGACTTTTATCTCAGTGTTTCTTAAGTTGTCATTCTATAACGGGAGATATTCATCCCGGCTAATTTCCCAGTATTTTTGTCTACAGTAATGAATTCTTATGACACATTTTACACAGTCATCTATTCACAGTTAATTTAAAAGCAGTTTAAGCCCTAAAAATTTGACTTCTTTCTACCACTGTGTACTCCACATATCTTTGTTGGTACAGTAGAATCCTATTTTGTTGGTCGCATTCATCACTGAAATGTTTTCATAAATTTGACGGTTGGAAGAGTGATAATAATAGAAAATAAGGGAAAAAAACCATTTTGTTGATCTGACGGTGCAGGTGTTTGTTTTGTGTCTGTTTGGTGACACTGTGATCGCTCAGCGTGTTGTCAAATTTCTAAGCATATGTATGCAGCTACAAATGAGATCAGACAGTGTACAGGTCGATATATCACAAATTCATAATTCGTATTTACTTCTACTTTGTCTGTAAATATTCTCTTCCTGATAGAAATCAGTGAGTCTGTGGTTTTCATAAAGTCAAAATTATAATATGACAAATTTTCTGAAACAATGTCGACAGTCATTTAAAGTAAGGTAACAAGCAGATTCAAAATATATTAGCTCAATAGATGCATCGAGACAGGGAAGTAAAACTTAGTGGTTTACATAGTGTTATTAGGAGACGGAGAATATCTGAAAAGTGTGATGCATTTGCACTATAGATTTCGAACAACCTGACCACACACTTACTTATCAAGTCGATATAAATATATGAAATGATTGAACAGAGTGACAAAATAACGATTTAAGTATGATTAACTCAACTTTTTGGCATGAAAATCTTCACTTCATTTGCACAAAATGATGTAGATCAAGCAGAAAAGTAACCGTGAATAACCAATTTATGAAAGTTCAGAGACGAATTGACGAATTTGCAGTCAATTCAGGATACATTTTTCCCCAAAAAACTTCAAAGAAATTTTTCCATCATCTTTAGTCTGCAGCTTGCTGCAAAATATCCAGCGACCGCTCTCAGTGTGTAATGAATGAACGAAAGCGTATACAATAAAGGGCAGGTGGTCCATTTGAAATGTCTGATGTAAAGTTTCCCTCATAGATGTTTTCTGTGGTCACTGTTGTGTATTACTTTGAAACCAAAGAAATAAAAACTGAAAAATAAATAAGCAAAGATTGTTGACTATTTTTGTGTCAGACCTCTTAAAGCTGTGATTAACAGGCAATGGAATAGGCTTGCATATTACATGTAAATGGGAGGTTTGAAGCTTTTTAAAACTGTGCATTGTTATGTGACCACTGCTTAATGATAAAAGAATGATAACTACTGTTATCGGCAACAAGCAATCTAAATACCTCTAGTTATAAATTTCTCACAAAGATACAACATATGAAACTTTCATCGTTATGCTGAACATCGCAATTTCAATCAGAAATGTGACAAATGACGCAATGTATATGTTCCTCTCCTTCAGTAGATCTTAATCAGAGGTTCTGATTCTGAACAGTACGTATGTAAAGCGATAATCGTTTGTGCAAGTGAGGTGATTTGCAACCTATCATCAAACAGATTACCTTGCATACTCAAAAACCCATTTTAAGCATGGAAGTATTTCTCATTATTATTTCTTGTTGAATACATCACAGTGAATCAGAACTACTTGCAAGATGATGTTTTAGAAACAATTTATTAATCCAAATCACGTTTATAGTCATGTTTTTAGTGCAGTAGTGAAGTACATTCACTTGCATACGAAACGTTTAACCTGTGATTCAATTTACTTATTTTTGTAACATTTGCGAACTTCACATACTACATTGGCCTGAGATTCCTTTGAATTTTCGACAGTTTTTCGGAAAGCAGACCCACAATATTCCATTTTATCATATTTTAACTAACGAATATTTAGTGTCTCAACAATTTCTGCTGAACTAATTCAACATGGATCTCACAACAGTCAAAAATCAATGAAAAGTTAATAGACAGGGCATACGAGGCAGTGGATTAGTGCTGGTAAATTTTACATTTATTCAGGTTACTTTGGTAAGTGAGAATTTTGAAACGTTATGCACTCAGAGAGCAAAATCTATTGCTCATAATTATATCAAGTTGATGGAGTTATGCTCTACCACAGTGCCCAAGTTTTATACTTATATCAGTGTCACATTATCACAAATAGCATTTATACTCCCATTATGTGTTCAAAAACAGACTGATTGCGCTTACATTGACGTGCTTTCAATTCGATTAAATGAATACTGGAGAAATATTAAATATTGTGGATGAAGAATGGCTAAGAATTTATGCAAAACTAATCAGCGCAAGTAAAGTTCCCTTTATCATTTCTTCGACAAAATATGCACTCGAAAACCTGAACAATGCCCAACATCTCACTGACGGCCATTGATGTGGATCCCACAAGATAATCCAAATAAAGAGATATACTGATTCCGCCTTTTTAATGTTCTAGTTACCATTACGGCTGACGATACACTGGAAACTATTCACTGGTAGAATGTGCAATACTAAAATACAGTCACTAATTTTCTGTTCAGTGGAATCATGATTTCTGCCTTTTGAATAAGTGAATAGAACTCGATGTCATCAGTTGTCACATGTGAGTGTCTCTACTGGCAAATTTAAATATTCGAATTAAAAGTATCAGGAAAGGTAATTGGTCATCAAGATCATCCTGATAACATTCTGAACAAAACAAATCTATGATGGTTATTTGGCCTTAGTGACGACAGTGATTCAGAAGAATATAAATTTTCGCATATGTGTAAAGTTGTAATAATCGCTTAAATAGTAATGAATTTTCGGCAGGCAAACTTTGACCCTATCCAAAATAATGGAACTCCTTTACATTTAAAGTTCACTTTTTAATGAGTCTCAATATCATAGTAGCAAGTTTTTCCTAGACTATGTGGTTGTGATGTCTATTGTAATTTTGTTTCCTTTAAGAATTCTGAATCATAAAAGATACTCACAGCCTTGGTTGTTTTCATCACTGACATATCTGTCTTTTCAGTTACATCATGTAAGTTATTTTTGTATATATCGCTTATGTTATCGACAGCATTCAACCAGAAAAACTATAGCGTGTGGACTTGACAGCTTACTGCCCGATGAATCAACGTGATTGTACATTTCAATCTCATGTTAATACACGTGGATATAGGACGTTTGGGAATATAATCTGGTAAAATGAATGAAAACAGAACTCCGAATAGAGTTTCTTAAATATGAAAGCTACTACGTCTTCCATCGAATAAATAAAAATGAGAAAAAATTATCTACGAAATGGTGAGTAGCTTTCCTAGTTTAAGTAACATTCATTCAAGCTGACTGAGTTAAATTCATTCTGTTATGTAGAGGGTTCAAACATCTGAGACTAAATTACTGCCACTATATCAACTGTGAATATCAGCACATGGGTAGTCACGTCAGGTGAAATTACAGGGTGGGAGGTTGAACATAGTGGTACGCTGGTGAAATGATGAAAATTGAGAAATAAAAACCCTCTAAGATGACCATAGACACCAAATCCTGAGCATTTAATTGAGAAGTATTTTCGTAAAACACAGAGAAATGCTTGAAAAATCGTACGAAATCAACCAGGAAAGATTAAATGTCAGATTCCTTTGTACTTCTGACAGCTGCAGCATTTGAACGAAGAATAAGCCACAAGCGAACATTATGGTCTCCAAATAAATCTACACCTGGCTTTATTAAATATATTTCGATAGTGAACTAATGTGCAGAATTGAGACGCGTTCACATTATGACAACGTCTACTAACTTTGAATGATAATCAATTCACATAATCGTAAAAAACTTATTTTACGAATTTTGTTTAATGTCATCTTTTCAGTTAGTGATTGTAAGCAGAATCTGAACTGTAATTCTGTTATTTCTTCACTAAATAGAAATAAGCATTTCATACATTTGGTTCCCTTGATAAAATTCGACAGAGAAAGAAAGACATTTGTATGTGATGTAAACAGAGAGGCGTTAATTGGTGGGTGGTGACTAGCAGTGGAATCCAGGATGAGCATTTCGCCTTATTTTGGAACTCGTCAGCTGAATGTACCAGTGAGTGATGATGTTCCCACCGATCCCATCGAACCCAGTGTCCATAGCTTCAAACGCCAAAGCGTTATCCACTAGACCACTTGGGCCACGAGAGCAACCTCTTGTGCAACGGGCCATATTATTTATTTGAATTTTTGATTTTCCCGTCGACTGATTGGACCGATAGGACCAATTAAATACTATTGAAATGCCCAGACGTCGTCGAAGCATCTGCACAAGAAGCCGACATGTCAACCTGAGACCGAGCACTTCGGTCCAATCAATCGACGGGAAAATCAAAGGTTCAATTAAAGAGGCTTTATATTATCATTATTCTAAGGTATTTTGCTCTAAACGTATAAATTAATGTCACCTTATCATCTTATATTTGCTCAGAGGAGTGTGATACAATCACCTTTGGAAGATAATATTGTATAAGTGCTTTGTTTCACTCAAGCGAATTTTATCAAGCGAACGTCATCTCTATAAATTTTTGCTTTCCAACTAAATCATCCAGTATAATGTACACTGGTGAAAATATGAAAATGTGGTTGAAGTGCGGCACACCGTAATTGTTATGGCTTCGTTAAAGTACAGATAAATTGAAATTTCGCTAATCAAAATCCTCTAAACACAAAGCTGAAAATGACAGCTGTAATTGAAGTAGTGAGCTGAATTCCTTAAAAATTATTTATCATAAAATATGAGTCAGAAGCTTACAAAATATAGATCAAATTAATCAGCCTAAATTTCACCTTTTCAAAAAGCCATAATGCCTGAAAGAGAAAAAGAAAAACATAAGTAAATTCAGGCATAAGTATAAAGTAAACATTATTTGAAAAAATTAGTCCTTTTTATAAATTTTGATAGCGTTATTAGAAGACGGAGACTATCTGAAATATGTGATGTATTAGCGCTATACATTTCGAACAGTCTGATCACACATTTACTTGTCAAGTCAATATATATAGAAAGGTAAATTAAACAAAGTGAGAGAAAACGGAATTGAGAATAATTAACACAAACGTTTGGTAATCCAATCAAATATGGATTACCAAGGTAGGTTAAGAGTAATGACAAACTGTTTTTTGAATACACAAGGGGTGGCTTAAGTCTATGAATAGCTATAGCCTCAGCGTATTTCAGTAAACGCCCTTGACCGTTTTTATAGATGACCTTAAAGGCTGAGTTAACATCAATCTTATGGTTCATCTCGATTAGATGTTTAGCTATAGACGAATATGGTAGTCTGCCACCTGCATCTATTAGATTGTCACAATTCATCTGTTTTTCTAACCATTTTGGGATATGCTCTCCCACCCTCACGTGCAAAGCGCGATTACTCCTCCCTATGTGTGTATGTCCACACACACACACGAAAATTGGTAAATTGTATGGGATGTGATATAATCACTTGTGCACTTTTGGGGTTTACAGTGAAGCATATTTTTAGCTTTTTCCACAATTACAAGCTGGGCTGTATAGTAGGTTCTACGGATGATTGAATTAGACAGCCTTAACTCAGTACCAAATCATATTATTCTGACATGTGAGGAAGAAAGTCGCAACCAGCTAGCATTTTTAGACATACTTCTGAGTCGAAGAGATGATGGCTCAATAAGACGGTCTATCTACAGAAAGCCCACTTGGACAGGGCAATACCTAATTTTCACAGCTTCTTAATTATTGAATTGAATTTTTGATTTTCCCGTCGATTGATTGGACCGAAGTGTTCGGTCTCAGGTTGACATGTCGGCTTCTTGTGCAGATGCTTCGACGATGTCTGCTAGCCACCATCCACCAATTTCACAGCTTCTGTCCATTACAGTATAAGAGGAGCTTGGTGAAGTGTCTATTCAAGAGGATTCAGCGTATTTGCACGGTTGATGTTATGGACAGAGAAAACGAAATACTAATGGATACTCTTGCTGAAAACGGATATCCTTTGAAATTTTTAAACAGGTGTAGAAGTCAACTGGCCTCTAAACCTACAATCCATACCGTCCCTAAGAAAAAAGTTTTTATCAAATTATCATATAACGGGAAATAAACAGTAGGATTGTGAGACAATTGAATTCAGTCATCCGTAGAACCTACTATACAGCCCAGCTTGTAATTGTGGAAAAAGCTAAAAATATGCTTCACTGTAAACCCCAAAAGTGCACAAGTGATTATATCACATCCCATACAATTTACCAATTTTCGTGTGTGTGTGGACATACATACATAGGGAAAAGTAATTGCGCTTTGCACGTGAGGGTGGGAGAGCATATCCCAAAATGGTTAGAAAAACAGATGAATTGTGACAATCTAATAGATGCAGGTGGCAGACTACCATATTCGTCTATAGCTAAACATCTAATCGAGATGAACCATAAGATTGATGTTAACTCAGCCTTTAAGGTCATCTATAAAAACGGTCAAGGGCGTTTACTGAAATACGCTGAGGCTATAGCTATTCATAGACTTAAGCCCCCCTTGTGTATTCAAAAACAGTCTTAACCTACCTTGGTAATCCTTATTTGATTGGATTACCAAACGTTGTGTTAATTATTCTCAATTCCGTTTTCTCTCACTTTGTTTAATTTATCCTTTCTATATATATTGACTTGACAAGTAAATGTGTGATCAGACTGATCGAAATGTATAGCGCTAATACATCACATTTTTCAGATAGTCTCCGTCTTCTAATAAGGCTATCAAAAAAAAGTAAAAATCATCCCATAAACTGTGATATTCTGTGTATCTTCTCTACTGCTACTTGATATCGAATGGTCTATTCATGCTGTCCGTTTATTTCTAATGCATATACGTCACAAATCCAGGCCTGAAATTCATATATACATATCTATATCCATTTGTGTATGTGTTAAAATAGCAGAGGTTATGAATAGAAAGTGTACCATAATTAATTAAATTATAATAAATGTTATACTGATTACTGTGAAAAACCGAAGATTGTATAAGCATATGTGTTGATGACTGAGATATACATGTGAAAACACAATAGCCACATTTTGAAATCGGTAACATGAAACTCAATTAACTCACTTAACTCATTGATTACTGTACAAGTGTTTTCTACAACACAGTTGCCAAAAGTGAGTTGGTGAATTTCTGTGAAAATATTTCGACCAGTCCTTTCGACAGTTATTCTAGCTGATGTAATTCAACAAAGGCACACTGTGTGACACAATTATCACGGTTGTTAAAAGGTCATAAACATTTTACTCAAATGCATTAGTCTTCTAGCAATATTAAACACCAACGTATCATTTAACACTTCTTCCAGCAGAATACGTTTGATCTATCAGACAAAGATGAACTTTAACTCTTAAGAATTGTAAACAGAATGAAAATCAGTTACTCTCATGTAGTTATTTCAAGCAGGATCTATAGGGGTTGTTATCTTATCCACCCTACAGCAGCCTTTTTAAATTTATCATTATTCAGGTAATCGAACACCACTTTTAGCATTTCGAAAGTGATATTCCAATACAAGAAAACTTGAGATATTCCCATCATTAGGGATGTTAGATGAACAAGATAGATTGATGTAAATTAGCATATTATAAACGCAATGGATATTGATGTGATTTGCTCCATTCATACAACTCAGCATATCACTATAGCGAGTGTTTTCTATTTTGAACTCTGGAGATAAGGAGTTTAATCTCACAGCTTCCAACACGGAACTAATTTAGCGAACCATAAACTTAGAAAGGCTTAGCATGTAATCAATATAATTTACAGAACTTCGAATGGATTGTTCTCCGTCTACATCTGAAGTTAGCGAACTATCGTATATGGAGTACTTCCCTAATCAGATTCGCTGTTGTTAATTCTAACTTCTTTTTGAAGCCATCCATTTATATTTTATAACAGAAGAAGAATGAAGACAACATCGTTCAGTCATTTATCTTAAACGACAAAAATTCTTGTATTTTTTTGATTATTGCTATAACTTTTGATGGTGAACTTTACTCGAATATGATGAATGGGGGCCACAATTCAATCTTCTGCTTCTTATTGATTGAATAAAATAAACTCAAACGTGCTTGTTTGTATGCATTAGAATGCTCTGCTAATTACTGAATATCTGCCAAAGTGAATCAGTATTACTCACTCAATTACACCTAATATAAATTATTAGTCATAATTATGTCAACTGATATGACATAGAGCCAATGTAGAATTACACACTGTCACTGTGTTTGGGTTTATTGCATATATTTGTCGAAACATGTTCACATTATCAAATAATCTGTTGGTCATAGATAATAATTTATTAATTAATTCAAAGAAATCATAGACCAATGTTACACATATTGTCCACAGAACTATTTGGTACACCAAGAAACCCAGGTGAGTACCATTTCAAATTTTATTCTTTAATTTCCTTATCGAAAACGACACAGTAGTCCCTAATTATATATCGTGAAATAGTCGTTGAGAGGTACAATGAATACACATTTGTGGAAGGTGAACAAAACGAGGTCCATGCATTTAAGTTAGCCTTATATTCTAGTGATTTAATTTTTTTATGTATAAACTAGTACCTTTTTGTCCATTATCACCTGTTCAACTGTGTGTTACGCAATCACATATTGTTAATAGCACTTATATCTAGAATAAACGAAGACTGAAGGTCACCATGTTCAGTCAGTAATTATGCTTATTCACTTTGAAGGCTTTGACTAAAACACACTTGATATATCTCAGGCATATTTTCTGCTTTACTCAAAAGTGATCTTCTGGTTCAGCTTAAATTTGGTAAAGCTGAACTTGTGTTTTGAACACAGTCTGTTTCATTCCAATTTCACGTTAACGTAACTTAATACACTAACGATGAATACTGTCACAATCCTTCTTAGCGAGTGAAATTGCTTTCACTGTCTACATGGTGAACAGTTAAATGGAGTTTCTATCATGTTATCAAGAATTGATTAGTTATAATTTCCGGTTCTCTTACCCTTCAATCTATTGCAGTTAGTTTACCAAATTCTCAGTAACCACTGGAATGATTTCCAGTTGATTTTCACATCTCAGAAACAGTTACACCCGTAGTTTTGTCAAATACTGTTTATAATTACACGTTTATAAAGTAAACTGTTTGAACAGTATCATTCATCACAAAATAACACCAATTTGATATACAGTAAAAGAAATCAGTAATTGAATGACTGCTATCTCCCAGATGCACAGTATTCATCGATAATCAACTCACCAGGTTTCAAATCCAACACCTTTATTTTACGAGGCAAAGCTATCTACAGCCTGAGACAACCGGAGAACACGTCTTGGAAGCTACACATTAATTTCCTCAAGCTTATTTTCATATAGAATAACTGTCATGCTGTATGAAGTGATCCGTTTATAAATCATGGCATATTTTATTCCACAAACTGGTCGGAAGTTATTTTTCTGAGTATACTTCACAGATTAAACTGTGTATTTGCCTATTATTTTTGTCATACTATTAGGCACTTTGGAAGGCACAAGTATGTTAATAATTTTCCAAACCACCATGGAACATAATTAATTAAATGGATCACATACGAAGCAAATATATTTACAAATATGAAATGAGTATAAGGAATTATTCTCAATACTTCTGGTCACAATTAGGTGTGAAACCAGTGTGCATGACACATAGCAATGCTGGCAACAATATACATTTGCGAAATTCTCATGGTGAAACTTGGTATAACTTTGACAACCTTCCTGCTTTGGAAAAAAGTTGTCTTCTGGTTCAGCTTGCATTTGGTAAAGCTGTCATTGGGTTTTGAACACAGTGTATTTCATTCCCATTTCACGTTAACCCAACCTCATACACTAACGATGAATACTGTCGCCATCCTCTTTAGCGAGTGAAATTGTTTTCACTGTCGGCATGATGCAAATTTTGGTGGGGGTTCTTTTATGTGATGACGAATTAAGTAGTTTTAATTTTCGATTCACATACTCTTAAATCTGTTGCGGTTAAATTATCGCATTCAAAGTAACCACTAGAATGATCTTCATTTGAATTTCAATCCTCAGTAACAGTTCCACCTGCAGTTTTATGAAAAACAGTAAATAATTACACGTTGTATCATACTATTTATAACGTTAACGATTTGAATGGTATTATTCATTACAAAATCATCAAAATGACATTCAATGAGAGAGAAGGAACTAACCGAATTACTGTTTCCTGGTGCGTCGGTGTCACGGCGGCTCGGACTCTCACCCACCTTTCAAATTCGATCACCAGACGAGGCACACATAACACCAATTGTCATCCTGCTAAATTCAAGGCTATCGATATCACATCCTGGCAATTCAATGCTCATACCTAAAAGACAGTCTCGAATCAAGCTATAAAAATATATACAAAATTAAACGGATAAATCTACACATTAGTCATCACCAATCGGACAAAAATATTCGAATCCATGAAATGTCATTTACGAGCGAAATATCTCTCTCTCGGTTTTAAAGTGTAGAATATTTCTAGATGATAGATAAAAAAACAACTTAAATAAAGAAATATTCATTTCAAAAATTTCTCTTCATATTCTTACAATTACAACATCCAATATTTGTTGAAGTTACTATAGTGATAGCCAATTATGCGGTGGATACATTTTAACTTAGAATAACAGATTAGTTATGGGGTGTCAAAATAAATAGTCGAATTTGTGTGACAAACGTGCTAGGCGGAAATGGATTGCTAAATATTGTAAAAATGGAGACAATGGTGGTGGTCAGTCATAATAAACTTGTAGAGTGTGGGGTTAAAGGTTGTTAAAGGTTATACAAAGGTATCAGGCGAGTGTCTAGTAGAAAGTGGTATGTATTAAACACCAGATAGTAGACTGCAATGAGAGCCTCATAATGAAACAAAAAATGTGTGAAATGAAACAGGTGGAGGCATATATTGAGAACAGAGATAATATCACTAATAATAAGTTCAGACAGTATATATGGAAACTTCGATAGTATTGTGAGAATGTTTGCATGAAGGGCATAAATTATGACGAATAATAATAATAAGCAAAGGAAAAACAAAAAAGAAGCACTCTTGGTGAGAACAAGAATCATCAATCCAAGTTTGGCCACGTCAAGAAAAGCGTCTGAACGCGTTGTTTTTGCATACAAAGTTCCGGTTTAGTCGATCTTATTTCAACATCTTCAGCTATGTGTAGGTGACGTAAAGAACTGTTCGTGATAACGACTTCGGAGTTCGGTATATAGCCCTGAACGCTGTGTTGATACTGATACGATGTACAGTATCAATCAAGTGTGACAGGATCGAGCTTTTAGTGCACTTACTTCTTTCTTCGCTTAACCAAGCTGGTAAATGTTATCAAACTCTAAGACGAACCCTCTTAATCCTGCGCCCTATATAACTTGAATCACAGGAACAGTTAAATTGGGTCATGTATGGAGAAGAGCTAAGGTTAGATAAGACATCTCTGAGTTGCTGGGTGAACATTAGACGGCTACTGAAAGACATACAAAGACGTGCAGAGTAGAAAGTTTTCTTTATCGCCCTAGTTAGACGTTGCAATAGAATCTCCGCAGGAGAATCTCCCTTGTATTGTAGGCGTAAAATAAAGGCTTTCTCTCCACCATTGCCGGTTCATGTTTACGACTATTGTAACCTATGTTGGTATTAATGAACTTCTATGGTTATCGGTACTCGCTTAGAATGTCTCGGATCACCTGAAATTCTTTCTCTACACAGTCTTCGAAATAAATGAACCTCGCTCTAAATAATAAGCCCCTGATCAGAAAACGTCTGTATTTCATCGGTACGAAGCTAAGGAAAAGTGTATACTGAGCTTTGGTAACTAGCCTTCTAAATATGATTCTTTTGATGGAAAAATTATTTCTTATTATTATTAGGATGTCGTGGAAGTGTAGAGAATCGTTTGATTGTCTTTCGTAGGTGAAATGAACCTCTGGGTGAGCATTATTCAAGTTGCTCAAAATCAAATCACTACTTAACCCTTTACCGTAAACTACAAAAGTGTCATCCATGTTACGACAACACATTTCAATTTTTGCTATTTTCCCTTTCAACAGACTATTTTCTAGTTTTGCTAGGAATATGTTCGCGAAAATAGGTACCAGTGGGGATCCCATGGCTACTCCATCAATCTGTCTGCATATTTTATTATTTGACAAGAACTGAATATTTGGTCACAGGATTTCCTCATGAGCTGGCGTTGTTTAGAGAACCATTGGAAAACCTGGGAGTACTGGACAGCTGTTTCGTCCTAGTTTGGGGCTCTTCAGCATTACGCACCCACCGGGGTTCCAACCCAGGACCTTCTGGTTACAAGTGAAGCTCGCATACCGTTAGGCCACTCGGACCCGAACCAATGGCCTATGAATTCTTACTTCTGCCAATTCACAAAATAGCGCAACCGCTAGCCAATGTCTTCGGCGAGTATTTGTCCTCACACCTGACCTACTCCACCCTACTGGTCACGACTTACCACTGGAACCCAGGTAACTACCTACTTGAATAGGGCCAGTCGCAAATGAGCATCTCATTGGTATTCACGTGTTGGTTTGTAGGGATTTGATTGGTTACAGGATTTCATCATGAGCTGAATATTTGTTGTACACTTGAAAATTAGTTGTTTCAGATAACTTATAGGGATTTCAGTGCACAATTTCCTTTCTTTAATCTGTCCGCGGATATAGTCAATGGTTTCCACTAGAGGCACATTAATGAACAGAGATGAAACATCAAGTGATGCCGTGTATTTGCCAGTTGCTTTCAAGTTTTTTATCTTATCAATATATTGAAATGTGTCCTTGACGCTATGCTTCACTAGCTCTTAAAGCCAGGGTTGAATTAGCTATACCAGACACTTTGTCGTGTCGTGATAGGGAGACTGAGATATGTCTAGCATGTGACGTAGGGACACTTATGATATATGCACTTTCGGTATACCATACATGCGTGAGATAATGCTCCTTGTGTGTTTTATGTATTCGAAAGTTTTTCGTGGTGTATACCCTTTACCTTTCAAATTCTTTAATAAGTATGTTATTTCTCTGTATACTTTCTTCGTACTATCCTTCTTTACGTCGCCTACACATAGCTGAAGATGTTGAAATAAGATCGACTAAACCGGAACTTTGTATGCAAAAACAACGCGTTCAGACGCTTTTCTTGACGTGGCCAAACTTGGATTGATGATTCTTGTTCTCACCAAGAGTGCTTCTTTTTTGTTTTTCCTTTGCTTATTATTATTATTCGTCATAATTTATGCCCTTCATGCAAACATTCTCACAATACTATCGAAGTTTCCATATATACTGTCTGAACTTATTATTAGTGATATTATCTCTGTTCTCAATATATGCCTCCACCTGTTTCATTTCACACATTTTTTGTTTCATTATGAGGCTCTCATTGCAGTCTACTATCTGGTGTTTAATACATACCACTTTCTACTAGACACTCGCCTGATACCTTTGTATAACCTTTAACAACCTTTAACCCCACACTCTACAAGTTTATTATGACTGACCACCACCATTGTCTCCATTTTTACAATATTTAGCAATCCATTTCCGCCTAGCACGTTTGTCACACAAATTCGACTATTTATTTTGACACCCCATAACTAATCTGTTATTCTAAGTTAAAATGTATCCACCGCATAATTGGCTATCACTATAGTAACTTCAACAAATATTGGATGTTGTAATTGTAAGAATATGAAGAGAAATTATTGAAAAGAATATTTTTCATTGCAATTGACTTCTAAAACGTAACTATGACAAGACCGAAACGACCTAAAAATATGACTAGGAAACTGCACATTACTTCACTTACGCTTATTCTCATTCAGGATTACTCCTGTGTCATACGAAGTAATGCGTCTGTGTTTGGTGGCGCATTTTATTCCACAACTCGGTCGGTAGTCATTTTTCTGAGTATATTTCACAGTATTCACTGTGCCAATTTCCGTTATTTTTTGTTGTCCTTCGTTGTCCTTAAATACAATATCGCTGTAATTTTATGGACTTCAATATTTCTTATTCATATAGCACTCATAGGTATGTTTGTATTTTTGAGTCTATTGTGGTACATGAAACACCATAAGGTTCCCACATGTATCGAATAACTTTACAAATATGAAATGAGTATAAGGAATTATTCTCAATACTTCTGGTCACAATTATGTGTGAAACCAGTGTGCATGACACATAGCAATGTAAGCAGCAATATACATTTGCAAAATTCTCATGGTGAAACTTGGTATAACTCTGACAACCTTCCTGCTTCGGACAAAAGTTGTCTTCTGGTTCAGCTTGCAGTTGGTAAAGCTGTCATTGGGTTTTGAACACAGTGTATTTCATTCCCATTTCACGTTAACCTAACTTAATACACTAACGATGAATAATGTCGCCATCCTCTTTAGCGAGTGAAATTGTTTTCACCGTCTGCATGATGCAAATTTCGGTGGAGGTTCTATTATGTGATGCCGAATTAATGAGTTGTAATTTTTAATCCATTCCCTCGACAGTTTAAATAAAATCTGTGATAATATCAAGTTGATTTACGCTTCTTACTAAAAATGATTCATTTTTAAATCATAGCTGCTGAAATTGGTATAAGAGAGGAATAAACTAAGTTACCTTTCGTCATAATCTATCGATTAATATGAGTTATTTCTTCCTAATGTCTTGTTATATACTATATATATATATAAACATAGGAATGATTAAATATTTTTATGTGTTCCGTCTGACCTTCTGTCATCCTTTTTACTAATCTGTCATTGTATCTAAATTTCATGAAAGCTTCTTCTTACATTTTGTTATGAATTGATGATCACCATTCAACTCACGACATTCTCGGAAATTTCCAATTTCTCAGATGATTTAGGTATGAAATTTAATTGAATACTACATTGGTAACGATGAATCTCATATATTTGCGAATATTTTTCATGATATCAGTGTTTTCGTAGGATGGAACGATGATGGAAAGAAAATAATGAATTTCCATAGTTTGCTAATGAGAAAACAAAATATATTCAACACTGCTTTCCCCGTAATTGTCGATATTTTTGTCTACCGGTTTCACTGGTGCATTATATCATTGCAGTGAAACAAAGTAAGCTAAAGTTAATTCTGTTGACTGCGGTTCGCTTTTGTTTAAAGGAGTATAAATAAGTGTGTTCAGCGATGTTTTCTCTAAGTACCTTATTGAAACACTTCATAAAATATTGCATATTTAAGTGAAATTTAAAGGACTTCATTAGCTTTCTTAACTGAAGTCATAAAATTACTTTGCGTGTATCGAAGTCAGTTTGCAGAATGGATAAAACTTTCTCTTTGAACACTATACGTGGCATTTTTCTGCATAATTAGATTGCTAGTAGACAATTCCTACAGTCACGTAGTGTACATACAAAATGCCTTTATTTCGAGGTAATTTGTAGACTACTATCAAGAGCTTTTGACTTTTACGTGCTGTTTACTTATTGACGCGGTGCACGTCATTAGAATCCTCCGTTCAATTACGTAAGGAAATGCTATTCAACCATCAACAACAACTTCTTTCACTTTATCAAGTTCCTTGCCATCTGTTTATCTCCCAACAAACTTTCTACAAATATCTGGTTCTCTGGTGGATACATACTAAGGTTTTCTAAAACCCTGCTTGAAGCTATTACGTTTCTGTCAAAATTAAAATGATTCATCGATGGTAACCCGACTTTTCCTGTTTCCCATAAATTAAAACCCTCATATCACAAAATAGTAAAGCCAATGATTACGACGAGTGAGTGAAGTATATCATCGTTTTCTTCCTACTTTAAACTTTTACCTGCACATTTTTGTCATCCAGAGAAGTCCAACATAGACACATATTTCAACGTATCCTTCCATGAAATAGGAATTATTTTTTAAAGCGATAAAAATGAAAGTAATAATGAAAACAATCGAAGTAGAATGACACCAAGTGACTTAAACAGGAGGTTTGCTATCAAGTTGATACCTGTAGCCACATCAGCCTTAGCTCTGAAACATGTTTCAATGCAACAACTGGAGTCAGGTTATTTGCTACATCTAGAACTGTAGTATTCTACTTATTACTGGAGCCATTTGAACGATAATTGATCAGTATCATGTGAGTGAGGGAAACTGATTCTAAGCACAGTGTCACAGCAAATAGCTTTACTCATGTCCTGAACTATGAATCGGAGAGTTTCAGAGATGATGTAGCATATTTCCCTACATCAATTCCAGCTTTCTATTTCATTACATTATCAAATGTCATATTTTTAAAATGAAGTATAAGAGAATTCATCTGTCTAGGAATAGATAAAAATGCATCATTTACTTTGTGAATATCGAAGAAGTTATGATAAACACCTGCACCCAAATATAAAATGGTATTTTGAGAGAATTATGCTATCATTACAGTTTTAATTCTTTCTTTCGTGTTGGATTATAGGACTTAAGTGGCACACTCTGACTGCGCTCTATAATCTACATACATATTCAGTAGGTTCTACAACAACCTATGAGCTTCTCTTTCTTTCTTGGCATGATCACTTTGGATCCTCAACTAGTCTACTTCCATTTATGGTCCAGTCGAAGCACACTCGTAAACATGTATGTAAACAAGTGCAATATAGACCATTGTTTGTCAAGAATTACTTCGAATTACTAAGATTACAGATAAATAAGTACATTATGTACTGGTCCCCCTCAATTCCCAAAAAACTTATTAGACTATCTTCCTGTAAGATTATACGGGGATCGACATATTCTAAGCTATATGAAGGCCAACTTTCAGTATCTACTGCTGTCAAATTACAAGATGTGAAGCCGATTGATAAATATTCAGAAATATAATATAGCATACGACCTACCAGTCAGCAGTGACCTTATGAATAAATTAGTTAAATGATGGTAGCAGATCACAACGGGGGTAAATGTATACATTGAACTTCCATTTACTTGTATTCACGTGGTACAAGTTAAAAGACTCTGAAAATGAGAAATGTAACTTCCCGTTATAGTGACTGTTTGCTTATCAATTATCATGTGGATTTCATGCTTGAAAGTAAAACATGGTATGTTGTTTAAAAAAACAAGCTTCACAAACGCCAGCCACTGCCACAAGTAAGTCAATTTCTTCATATCATACTGTTTGTTCAAAGTAACAAAAGTGCAATGATGGCTGAAGAGAGAACGTCTACTTCCACTGTTCGCATGAGTTGTTGTTTCGTTATCACGCTTTCTATGTACAAATGCCGCTAGCTGAAATGTGCTAAGGATGATATTATTGTAAAAGTGTTGAATCAATGGTAAATCCCACATCTGTGAAAACTATTAGAAATAACGGAATAGACTTCGGAATGAAAAAACATACATCGATAGAACAGGCATTTCCTGTCGAAATTATCTGAAATCATCAAGTGAAAGAATAATCCAGAATATTCTCTGGAGAACACTGCTTAATGACTGACCCTACCTGAAGTATGCATAGTTGCACCATACACTTTGGTGAATCTGATCATGCATATATTTGTCAATTCAGCTTATATGGAAATAGGAAAATAAAATGACGAATAAAGTAAACAAAGTAATAATGGCGTACAAGAATACGGAGGATAGTGATTGACACAAATTCCATTAATACTATGGGATAAGAATTATCACAGTATTTTAAGCGGCATGATAAATTACTTGTTCACAAACCATGACGGCTTCATTTTATGAATTAGCACAGCTTTTTTTATAGATCAATTAGCCCGAAGTAGGGAAAGGTTAGATTATATTATGTTCTGAACACACTATTTGGGATACATGTGATTAATTCAACGCGCCTCCATCAACTTTGTTAAACCCACTGTTTTGCATTTTGTTCCATCTGTCATTTTTCTTATCAACTTCCCGAAGAGATATATTAATCTCAACTAGAAATATATTTTGTCTTCTTCATCTATTCAATTCCATACATAAATCATAGTTATTAACATTTAAGCAAAAACTTCACACCATGAGAATATGTAATTCCGCATTATTTTTGTAAATCAGACTGGGATAGAAAACAGTTCCCCATCAACAACTGATGGGACAAAGCGAATGATCAAACTAACACTAATAAAATTAAACTTGTAACTGATGATCACTGATTGGTTGGTGCCGCAGTCGCGGTAGATGCATCATAAATTGGTAGAAGTTAGAATTCATGCGTTGGCCATTGTAGTGAGTTAGGTCCAAGTGAGTGGTGACTGAATGATATACGAGCCAGCTAGCCAGCTTGCCTTGCTTGTAACCAGAAGGTGTTGGGTTCGAACCCTGGCACTATGGTGGGTGCTTACTACCGATGATTCCCAAACTAGGCTGGCTGAAGAAACAACTGACTGTCCAATACTCCCCCGAACGCCCCAGTTATTTTTCAATACTTCCTTCTAACTGATTGATATCAATCCGTGCGTAGCATAGCATAGCGTGGCGTGGCGTGGTCAAACTCGTAAAAACCAATTTAATCCTCGCTTACAAACCAACTATGAGAATAATAATGCTAATAATAATAATAGAATAGGTAGTGCAATGGCTACAGGCTTGTCGACAAGTCAGACAATCACGCACGCACACACGCACACATGATGTTTCATGATTGGTCTGTTCGAACGAATAAGATTAATTTTTTTATCATCACAGGTGTGATGTGATCACAGGTAAGTGGTGGGAAATAAGACTACTACTACTACTACTACTACTACTACGACTAATTGCAGTACACCCATCCTGGTGGGGAGAGAGAGAGGGAGGGAGGGATGACAAATGACTGTCACAGAAGGAGAGGGTGGTGGGTGATTAGTAGTTTATTATTATTATTATTATTATTATTATGAAATCTGAAAAGCTACAAAGCAAAAAATAAATTCACAAATCAAAAAGAGGGTGGGGTGGTGGTGTTAATGTAGTGTAGTTAGGATTAATATATATATATATATATATATATATATTGTCAGTAAAATGTTACGAAATTTAATGACAACAATTCAGTTCAGTTATATATATGTACATGAGGTTGAAAATGTAAAACCAATGCAAAAACAATTTATCATGAGAAATAGAACAACATATCAGACAGCAGACAGACAGACAGATATGTCGTCGTCGTTTAAGGCACTCACCATTATGATTATATCCACTTCTATTATGTGTAGATTATACTTGTCACAATGTACGTTTAACAATATTTGATGATGGTGATAACGTATCACTTAGCCTGATCCTGATCCTGATGATGATGATGACAAGCTGATTACTGAAAACAGAACACCAAAATACAAAAAGATATTAGTAGATCAAAATTTTGGGTACATACTACCAGTACTACTACAAGTGAAAACACACTTGGGTAATACCTGTCACGAGTGAATGAATGAATGAATGAAATGTAACGAAGAATTTAGATTCTATTTCGCTAAAAATTAAAACGAATCAAACTGAGTGTGTGGGGTGGGGTGGGGGGGGGAAATTGAAATGTCACAAGATAGTTGAAATAGGATACTTGTCATATATATATATTTAATGGGTAAAATACTGTTTGTTAATAGATGTCGGTTTCATTTGCATACCACCACCACCACCACCACTAACGACCACCGTCACATCACATCAGGTCAACACATATATGCAAACCTAACTAACTGACTAATTAACTAACTACCTAATACAAACGAAACAAAGTGGGGAAAAGTGTGTGTGTTGGGCTGGGGGTGGGGTGGGGGTGGGCGTGATGATGTGTTTGGCTAGAGAGCGAGAGGTATATAAGCAGTGCTGATTACATTCAAAGACCATTATAACTGAATTTATCTAGAATGCAGGTGAGCGAGCGAGCGAGTGACATTTTTGGTGTAGACTTATTGTCCATTTTTATTCGCATCATCATCACCGTCATCAGGAGGAGGAGGAGGAGCAGGAGGATGAAAACAACTCAGATAATGTGGAGTGAGTTCGACTGGTGGATATTGAAAATTATACAGCTAGTTGGCAAACTGCATGAATAATGACACCTTGGTGGATGGATAAAGCTAGTCCAGATTTTACTGACGTACGTGATATGAAAAATAACGGTTACAAGATGCAGGCAGCTTTTAGTGATTTGAATTTATGGAAAGGTGAATGCTACGCGATTCCAAGGAAGAGGTGCCAAGACATGGATGGATGGATGGATGGATAATACACTACCTTTGTTGTATTTCCCCAATTTCGTCATTTCGAGACGCTGTTGTCAAAGTATGTGTATATAATGCAGGAAAATGAAGACACTAACAAGGACACCTTGCCAACGACGCCTGGTTATTACCACACCCGACCTGACCGGAGAGGTAAGTAGTAAGTACTCTTTTCTCTGTCTTACATATTCTATTTAGTGGATGTAAAGACATATGACTTTGAAGATTTTGGTTGCTTGCATCAAACAACAAGATCTAGATTTCTATTTATTTATTTTTTTATTTTTTTGATGACTTCATAGCCTTGCAAGTTGTTATCAATCTAATTGAATACTTGCTATTCATCATTTTCAGTCATTTGATTCCTCCTAACTGGCTGGCTGGCTGGCCGGTACTATTCATCTCCTCTCCTCTCTCTGCTCTGCTCTTGGAAAATCGACGACAAGTGTATCCAGCCGACCAGTTACCAGTTACCAGTTGGAATAATTCTTACTTTACTTATATTTTGCATACTTGTTGTTAATTTGGATTGAAGTCAGCCAGCCCAGCCCAGCCCAGCCAGCCGTCTGTCTCTCTCGTCTAACGAAGCTAGCCTGCCAGTGATTATGAATCCCTGAATATTATTGACAAATTACTCACTTGGTAAGTATTTGAAAATAATATTAATAATAATTTTTATAATAATAATAATAATAATAATAATAATTTACTTAAACGTGTGTCATATGTTAGTGGAACTCATCATCAACTTGTGGTGTATGAACATCTTTTAGCATTGTCAGTATTAACAGCAAATCATCTTATATTCAAGGATGCTGATGACTACATGGCATCGTCACTTAAGTAAAAGACAGCGGACGATAGGTATAAGGGGATGGATATTTGTCAGTTGTTCGCGTATTCAATTCTCATTTTCAGGATATTATTATTATTGTCTCGTTTAATTCCTAGAGGAACACAAGACTACCGGTGTACATCTGCATTGCTTTGGTTTCTCTGCCAAAGTTTTCATCACCTAGCTCATCACCACGTCTGTCTGTCCACATGCTTTCATCATCTACCCGCATCGCCGGATCACCTCCTCCACTCCATGTGTGTCAACCCCGCCCGCACTGACGACTAACTGACTTGCTGCTCGCTTCCCATTCGGACGTAATTTCACTGGAACCATAGCCTGGCTGGCGTTTGATGGATGTCAATCACTTGATGATGGTTTGTTTTCTCAGAGTATAGCAAATCCACTAACTGGATTTCTTCCTGCCTACTTGTTGTTGTACAATTGCTTCCTGTTGGCTGGTTGGTCGGTTGATTGGTTCATTGAGAGAGATCCATTCCTGCCTGCCTCCCTCCCTGTTGCTGATATTTTCTGGTCGGTCGGCCAGCCGGCCATGTGATCTTGAGGAAAGTTTTGCAGTTGTTGCAGCTGTTGATGAAGGTCTTCAGTTTGTTCATATCGAGTAATGAAAGTTTGCCTTAAAAGCTGACTTTCCAGATCCACGCTTTCATATCCTTCCGGCCTGCCTGCCTGTGTGCATTTTCGATTCCGTCCTTCTGTCCTTCTGTGGTTGAAATGATGCTTCTCAGTTGTATATGGATGCATATATGTATATAAATCATCGACGAAATGCTGGTCATCAAATTGTTTTTGGTATGGATCCGTTTGATGCCTGTCTCTTCGTTGCTCGGCCTCATTGGAGATAGTAGGCAGCCAGCTAGCCAGCCAGCCAGCCAGCTAGCCTGCCTGCCTGCCTGCCTTTCCTTACTCCCGTCTTCTTCTTCTTCGAAGGACTCTGTGAGTTTCCCTGTTTAATGTGTATGTGTGTGGATTATTTAACATGCAGCATTTTACTACAACTGGTTGGATGATGATTTGTACGATTTTTAGTTGACGGCACCCCTTCTTACACCTACACCTATAGCTAGCTGTCTTTACCTATAAAATTATCATGAGATGTAAGGTTAGTAAGCTAGCTAGCTAGCTAGCTAGCTTGTTTGTTTCTTTGTGTGTTCGTTTTGTTAGTATATTTAGAGCAAAACTACTACTGCCTGAGATCATCACACCAACTCTGTGTGTGTTTTATACTTCGACCAAAAGCCAATAAGAACTTAGCATTGTGTGTAAACCGCCAGGGCTGGCTCGAACCCAGCCAGCACCGACCTTCTGGTTGGTTACAAGGCAAGCAAGCAAGCGTGCTACTGAAGTAAGTGGCCTGAATTAGCTAGGCTGACGAAACAACTGACTGTCCAATACTCCCCTCCCCCATATCCAACCAACTGGTTTTACAAGGTTTCTTCAGCTTTCCCCCGAACGCCCCAGTTATTTTTCAATGCTTCCTTCTAACTGATTGATATCAATCCGTGCGTAGCATAGCATAGCGTGGCGTGGCGTGGTCAAACTCGTAAAAACCAATTTAATCCTTACAAACCAACTATGAGAATAATAATGCTGATAATAATAACAATAATAATAATAATAATAGAATAGGTAGTGCAATGGCTACAGGCTTGTCGACAAGTCAGACAATCACGCACGCACACACGCACACATGATGTTTCATGATTGGTCTGTTCGAACGAATAAGATTATTTTTTTTATCATCACAGGTGTGATGTGATCACAGTAAGTGGTGGGAAATAAGACTACTACTACTACTACTACTACTACTACTGTAACAACAGAAGACAAGTGCCAGGCAACAGATCGTTTTATTATGAAAATCAACACGTATTTATACATATTTCAACTACATTATTATAGACAAGCGCAGTCATCTGATTGGTTGTTTATCAGAAGTTAGGTAGACAAACGCAGGCTTCTGATTGGTTGTTTCGGGATTCCTTGACAAATAGAGTTCTCTATCTGCGAATCATATTTTGCCACGTTAACTTTGCTGTGATTGGTTGTTGACTCAGCCTTGTTCATATTTTCTCACGGCCCATATTAGTGACCTAGACCTTAACGTAGATTAGTGCCAACCAATCGGCTAGCAGCCTGCTCTCACCACACTCGTCCCCCCGTCAAATAGCTTCGTGCGCAGACGTTCCGACCTTCTGGGTGCTACATCCTCTAGTTGAGGATTGTTACTGACCGGCTTGTCCCACTGTACCCATCTTTGGAGCTGACTGGCGTTAACTCGTTTCTGTTTATCACCTCTTCGGATGGTATATACTTGACCCCGTCTTTTTGTGATTGTGTATGGTCCTTCCCACTTTGGAAGGAGTTTCCGTGAACCTAGCCCGCCTCCAACTGTATATCTCCTGTCTCTACACTTCACTTGGTCCCCGACTGCAAAGGTAATGCACTGCGTCCTTTCTTTCATCTGAGACTTCATGACATCACTGCGCTGCTTCCGTATTACATTCTTGACTGCCTCTTTCCTCTCTGCTTTTAATTTCGTCGTACTCCACTTTTGGTGCATGGGCCAGGTCTCATTGTGTACCGGTAATCGTGGTTTTCTACCATACATCAGTTGGAAGGGTGACTTCTTCGTTGTTTCCTGAGTGGTAGCCCGATGTGTTAGTAAAATCAGTGGAAGCTCCGTTTCCCAGTTCCCGCCCTTCGAGGCCAGCCACTCCTTCAGTGTACGGTTGTTTCTCTCCGTTAGGCCATTCGTTTGTGGATGGTATGGGGTCGTTCTGATCCTCTTGATGCCCAGCTGTTGCAAACGGGAAGTAAACTCTTCACTCTCGAAACAGGGACCTTGGTCTGTCAGTATTGTCTTCGGTACGCCGTGGTCTGCAACAATGTGTCTAACTACTGCATCTGTCACGGTTCTTGCACGTTGGTCTGGGATTGCTACGGCGTCTACCCATCGTGTCGCGTGTTCCGTCATCACCAAGAGGTACTGATTACCATTGGATGTCTGAGGAAATGGACCCATGACATCTACGGACCACAAGTCACCTATCGCGGTAACTGGAATCGACTGAAGTGGTGGTCGTATACACCGGTCACCTTTCATCAGCTGGCACCGTGGACATCCAAGTACGTATCTTGCTACGTCTTCTCTCATACCTGGCCAGTACATACTTTGTCTTAGGAGATCGGTCGTTCTGGCCACGCCTGTATGCGCTAGCTGGTGACATTCTTCTATCATGTCGTGGCGCGACGATTGAGGTATGACAGCCAGCCAGCTTCCGTCGTTCTCTCGCCAGGTCAGAGTCCCGTAGGCATTCACTCTGAGTCGATCCCTCTGTCTGAGTAGTGTGGTTAGCTCCTTACTCGCCGTAGTTTGATCCACTTCTATTCCGTTGGTGATCACCTGTATTACTGTATTCAGCGTATCGTCCAACCTCTGCCTACGTGCAAGTCTTAGTGGGTCTTGTTCTACTGCATGCACTCCGTAAGCGACCTCGGGCAACTCAGACTCATCTTCTGGTCTCGATAACAAATCTGCCAAGACATTTTCACTTCCAGGAACGTGTGAGATCGTAAAATCGTACTCCTGAAGACGCAACATCCACCGTGACAACTTCCCCCGTGGGTCTCTCGCTGTCTTCAAAAATTGTAGCGGCTTATGATCAGTTTCGATGTGGAACCGCCGGCCGAGTAAATAAGGTCTCCATTTGTCGACTGCCCATACCATTGCTAAACATTCTTTCTCTATCGTTGAATACTTTCTCTCTGTGAGTGTCAAAACCCTACTGGCATACTCAACGATTCCCTCGTCCTGTCTTAGGACCGCACCTATAGCGTAGTCACTGGCATCTGTGCACACTGTGAACTGTCTTCCTGGCACAGGTAGTTTTAGCGTCATTTGTTGGTGGTCGAGCAGCTGTTTAATTCTGTCGAATGTCCTCTGCGATTCTTCCGACCAAACAAACTTTGGCTCACCTAGTAGCCTGTATAGAGGGGCTGCTATCTCATTGAAGTTCTTCACGAAGCGACTATAAAACGCTGCTCTACCCAAGAATTGTCTCAGTTTTCTCTTTGAATTCGGGGCTGGAATCGTTTTAATCGTCAAAATTTTCTCCGGCAGTGGTTTAATCTCACCATTTCCCACTTTATGTCCCAACAGAGTAACATTCTTTTTGGCTATCTGGGACTTGGTTTTGTTGACGCGTAGTCCAAACTCTTCGATGCGTCGCAGCACGGCTTCTACATGGTTGACGTGATCGTTTTCGTTTTGACTGTATATGACGAGATCATCACCATAAACCTCCACGTTTTTCAAGTTCCTAAGTAATAGCTTCATCAGTCGTCTGAACGTAAACGGTGCACCTGCTAGTCCAAACGGCATGCGTTTAAATCGATATTGTGTCTGACCCACGATGAAAGCCGTCTTATCTCTATCACCTTGTTTTATCGGTATCTGCCAGTATCCTGAGCGAAGATCGAGAACCGAAAACACATTCGCACCTTGTAGGCGATCTAAAGTTTCTACCACTGTTGGCATGGCACACGGTCTTAACTCTGTCATACTGTTTAACTGTCGAAAATCAACACAGAATCTATACTTCCCATTCGCTTTTTTTACTAACAGCACTGGAGAGTTGTACGGGCTATCAGCTTCCTCAATAATGTCATCTTTTAACATCTCTTGCACTTGTCGCTCCACTTCGCCTTCCAGATGACATGGAACTCTTCGCGTTGTAAATGACCTTACTTTCGGATCACTTAACGGAATTTCATGATTCACCTTATCGCAATAACCGTATGGGTCGCCATCTCCAGTGAACAGATGATCGTATTTACTAATTAACTCTGTCACATTGTGTACCGTCGGCAGCTTAATCGCTGCTATCTCGCTGGTCTCATACATGTTGATATGCCCGTATTTCGTGACCACCACGTTCGCTTGCGTGTCGATTATGGCACCAATCTCACGCAGAAAATCCGCTCCTAATATCGTTCGCTGTAGTTCGGGTACAACAATGAAAGGAAACGTCACCTCGCAGCCACCAACAACGACCGTACAGTTCGATCTACCCGTGATACGCAACACATACCCGCCTACTGTTTGTACTGTCAATGAACACGGGCTAACACTCTTACATAAATTCTTATCTATTAACGACACGGCCGCCCCTGTATCTATCAAACATACTACTTCTCGATCATTCACTCGCAACTTCGAATACAGAGCCCTTTCTCAATAGCCCCCACTAAATCTAGGTTCATACGAAAGAAAGAACAAGCATTATACCGTCTGAAATTTTTTCTTTTTCGCCTTTCTGGGCAGTATCTTCTCCAGTGTCCCGGCTTACCGCATTCAAAACACCGGTCTTTTCTATCAGCCAACTTTAACGCCGCCACTTCCCGCTGCAATGCTTCAATTTTCTGCTCATATTCGTTTGGTTTTGGTTGGTCTATAGCGGCTACCGTTGTGCTCAGCAGCTGTCTGGTCACCTTCGCCAGCTCGCTAATATCCATCGGCTGCGTTGCGTTAACCAGTTGTAATCGCTGAGAAATGTGGTCTGGGACACTCTCGATGAATTGGGAAGACAGTAACTGCGCTTCTGATTCTTCATCTAAAGTGGGAAGCGCGCGTCGAAGTAGATTAGTCAGTTTCACCGCCAACACTAGCGGGTCTCCATCAGGTCCAAGCTTCATTGACCGGAACTGCTGCATTGCTAGCTGTCTGTCTGTTTCGCTGTCAAACTCGGACACTAGTCGTTCAACCAATTTCTTCCAAGACGCTGTGCCATTTGACCATATAAACTGGTTGAGTCTCACACCAATTCGTACATCTTCTGTACCCATCATCTTTTTCGCAAACATTTTTATTTCTTTAATAGCTCTTGGAGCCCGCCTTTTAAATCCAACACCATGAATTCGTTTGTGCAGATGAACTGTGTATTCACGTGTGGCAACGCCCTTTCTAGCTGTCCTTCTTGACTTGTTTCCTGACTGCACCATAATGGATGTAGCACGCTCTATTCAGGTGCCCGCAGCGACACCAAATGTAACAACAGAAGACAAGTGCCAGGCAACAGATCGTTTTATTATGAAAATCAACACGTATTTATACATATTTCAACTACATTATTATAGACAAGCGCAGTCATCTGATTGGTTGTTTATCAGAAGTTAGGTAGACAAACGCAGGCTTCTGATTGGTTGTTTCGGGATTCCTTGACAAATAGAGTTCTCTATCTGCGAATCATATTTTGCCACGTTAACTTTGCTGTGATTGGTTGTTGACTCAGCCTTGTTCATATTTTCTCACGGCCCATATTAGTGACCTAGACCTTAACGTAGATTAGTGCCAACCAATCGGCTAGCAGCCTGCTCTCACCACACTACTACTACTACGACTAATGGCAGTACACCCATCCTGGTGGGGAGAGAGAGAGGGAGGAAGGGATGACGAATAACTGTCACAGAAGGAGAGGGTGGTGGGTGATTAGTAGTTCATTATTATTATTATTATTATTATTATTATTATTATGAAATCTGAAAAGCTACAAAGCAAAAAATAAATTCACAAATCAAAAAGAGCGTGGGGTGGTGGTGTTAGTGTAGTGTAGTTATGATTAATATATATATATATATATATATATATATATATGTATATTGTCAGTAAAATGTTACGAAATTTAATGACAACAATTCAGTTCAGTTATATATATGTACATGAGGTTGAAAATGTAAAACCAATGCAAAAACAATTTATCATGAGAAATAGAACAATACATCAGACAGCAGACAGACAGACAGACAGATATGTCGTCGTCGTCGTTTAAGGCACTCACCATTATGATTATATCCACTTCTATTATGTGTAGATTATACTTGTCACAATTTACGTTTAACAATATTTTATGATGGTGATAACGTGGTTATCACTTAGCCTGATCCTGATCCTGATCCTGATGATGATGATGACAAGCTGATTATTGAAAACAGAACACCAAAATACAAAAAGATATTAGTAGATCACAATTTTGGGTACATACTACCAGTACTAATACAAGTGAAAACACACTTGGGTAATACCTGTCACGAGTGAATGAATGAATGAATGAAATGTAACGAAGAATTTAGATTCTATTTCGCTAAAAATTAAAACGAATCAAACTGAGTGTTGGGGTGGGGTGGGATGGTGTGGGGAAAATTGAAATGTCACAAGATAGTTGAAATAGGATACTTGTCATATATATATATTTAATGGGTAAAATACTGTTTGTTAATAGATGTCGGTTTCATTTGCATACCACCACCACCACCACCACTAACGACCACCGTCACATCACATCAGGTCAACACATATATGCAAACCTAACTAACTGACTAATTAACTAACTACCTAATACAAACGAAACAAAGTGGGGAAAAGTGTGTGTGTTGGGCTGGGGGTGGGGGTGGGGGTGGGCGTGATGATGTGTTTGGCTAGAGAGCGAGAGGTATATAAGCAGTGCTGATTACATTCAAAGACCATTATAATGCTGAATTTATCTAGAATGCAGGTGAGCGAGCGAGCGAGTGACATTTTTGGTGTAGACTTATTGTCCATTTTTATTCGCATCATCATCATCATCACCGTCATCAGGAGGAGGAGCAGGAGCAGGAGGATGAAAACAACTCAGATAATGTGGAGTGAGTTCAACTGGTGGATATTGAAAATTATACAGCTAGTTGGCAAACTGCATGAATAATGACGCCAGCTACGTGTTGGTTAAAAAATTATATAGTTTATTGTATGAATATTGCCCGTCATAAAATATAATCAAATAAAATATTAGCTGAAAGAATTTTTTCTGACAAAATATTCTGTGGACTGAAGTACAAACCATTCCATTGTGAAATATTGGCTTCGTCTGCTTCAATATATTCTCGGTGTTTTGTTGAATGCATTTGTAGGATTTTCACAATTACATTCTGGGACCCAATTAGACAGCTGATGAACAGTTACCTCATATCTTCGACCAAGTTGCCAAAAGTTATTCAGGAGAAAATTGAATGCAGTCCTATTCAATTGCATAGGTCATACTGTGATTCGAACTCCCATTCTATGAGATGATTATCGTTGGAAAGATGCATACATCTGAAGTGTGTGGCATACCAAAATCTTCGCCCTTCTTCTCGCCGGCGTGAGACTTGATTTATTTCAACGAAGTGATTTATGCCTCTGACATGCTACAGCTTCCTTGACACTGGTGTCAATGATTATGAACATTGAACGTTTGTCCATTGACCTAGGTCGACATCGGTGAGCAACTTGTAGGTGCGAGTGATTCGAGTGTGTACAAGTTGTTAGAAGACGAAAGTATGCGAATAAGAGTACAATACATTCCCTGTAAAACATTTTTATACACTTAGTAAAGAATACTGACTTAACAATGGAAGAATACAATATCTTGCCATCTATTGTGTTTTGAAATTAGAGTCGATATCTGCACGTAGTATAATTTTCAAATCGGAGTGGCTTCGGAAATAATAAGGTACTTCAGATTAAGTTCTTTACCACGTGAGTTAGTGTTTGATTTCAGGGCGCATATTCTTTCCAGTGATTCGCACTTCAACATATGCCTGTGAATTTTATGATTCTATGTAATTGTGCTTGTGCTTATTCTGTGCAGTGGTTATCATGTATAGTGGTGATGCTGATGTGGTGTCACTTCACCAGTGAAGTGACATTCGTGTATCAGATGTCTTGACGATGTAAGCTCAGCGGCATATCAGCTACAATGAGCAGTCGGAATTGTGAAAGGTAATCTGAAATGTTCCTTTCATACTCTCGGGTTTATTGGCGTATTGTATGTTGAATTGCGTGTCCATAGAATACATAACCACATCACCTCTAGCACATTTCACAATGCTTCCTGATTCTGACCACGTATTCTGTTTTTCCATTGTTCTCAGAGGGAGACAACAAATATTTCGGTGAACAGCTTCTCTCTGGTGATGTGAGCAGCGATACAGTGAAGAGAGAAGCGTGAAAATATGCATCGTGCCTGATTTTGGATCCACTTTGTTTATCTTTGCTCTTTTGAAATCATATGAATATATCCATGGCCCGTTTTTAGTTATAAAACATTCAAATAAATGTTTGATGACACACTTCCATGTGTTCTCATTTGTCCACGCATTTTCATCAGATACATGACTGTTGTCACGCGTCTTGACACTCCAATCAAAGTGACATTGAGGTAATATGCGTGTTAATTCCTTCCCTACCTGTTCATTCTCAATCTTTTCTTTGTTCAACATTGGAATAAAGCAATTATTATTATTATTATTATTTTATTATATTATACTACTCGCCATTAGTAAGTAGTATGATTTATATGTTAATTTATTACAATGACATTCGCTTACAACTGCAGTTAAATTACTTGTTCTATTATCATTCTATTAATGTATAGTTCTTATTTTTCTTCTCCTTAAACATTACTTGCTGCATTTACCCTATAGTGCATGCTTCACTATTGAAAGTTGTTTGTTCATATTTGTTTATTCTTTGCTTGGCATTCGCGGGCCGTTTGAATCGACACATGGATCGACCTTGACACAGCATTGCTGATTTTACTTATTGACTGCACAGTGGTTGTGCATTTGATGGCATTTAGCCACAGACACCTCACAATTTGAGGTTTGTATATTATATATCTATTTTTATGTAATAAAGTACCGTATTGCAGGATATCCTGTATTTTGGACTTTACGCGTCACTCTACGTGTGGTTAAATCTATAGTTTGGATTATCGTTTCGGATTTCTTTCGGGAGAAATTCACAATGCGTGTAACACAATGATGAATAGTCTTGATGAAGTAGTTGGACATCGAGCAGAAGTGTTTGGTAAATTTCTTTCACATGAAAGATTTCGTGAGGCGTAGGGTGTGTACATGAGATTACTGCGATGTTGTCGAGAAGACAACAAAGACCAAATATGAATCACCATTATGTGATTTGAAGCCTTCTGCTCAACGTCAATTAATATGATGTAGGGAGAAGTAGTCAGTACATCGATAAATCAGTGGTCATGTGGTAGGGTATCCCAAAGTTGTCAATACATTTGACAATGCTTATGAATGTGAATGGGTTACTTGTAAACTGACACCTATATTGGGGTAAATACAACCGTGTACGTGCGAAATAAAAAGCCATCATTCTCGAGGACTGATTCTGCTTGTGCTTCTGTCAAACAACTTCTGGTCACTCAGTTTCTGCAGACATCTAAATTTAGTGATGCTTAGTATGTGTGGCCACGCCTAACGCGATTGTGACTTGAAATAGTTAGGATAAGGATATACGTGAGAATCTTAGTGACAATGATTCCATAATTGTAAATATTGAGTAGATTTTAAGGAAAATTGGAACAAATGTGTTTTCCAACTTGTTAAAGTCTGAAAAAGAGATGATGCATACGGATCTTTATAGCACCGCATACGTGGACAAATAGAACTATAATAAATAAGGATTAAGAAGGGACAACGGCGATTAATAAACTCTATAATATATAAGATTTTATTTTGACAAATCACACAGTGCTATACGGTAAAATTAACTGATGACGTTTCTAGCACAAACTATTGCTCATAATCATATCAAGTCGACTTGATAAACCACAATGCAAGTTGAACACTCAGAGACGGAATAGCGAGGATGACATGACCCTTATACTTCTACGATGACACAACATTCGGAGATGTTACGTGGCATGGTTGAGGAAACGTGTGTGAAGAAACCCCTGGATTCGTCGAAATCGTTATTGCGGGGACGTGTCAATCAGTTTGAAGACTGAAGAAGAGGCAAGGCAGTCATTAGTCTTCTTCATTAACCTGGATTATTTTGTTGGAGGGAGGGATGGTGAAACATGGGATGGAATAGTTTGAAGATGGTTAATGAGAAGAGTAGCTGAGTTTGTTGTGTAACACACTGAACCAGGAAGTGTAAGGAAGAGCTGATAGATATGAGAGATAATTCCACGATACACTGGAAAGCAAGGCAGAACAGGCTACAGGTATGAGAGACCTCGGGACACTCTATCAGATAACAAGGTTTCTCTCCAGGAATATGACAACAGATACGAAGCACTGAAAGAATGTTAAGCAGACATGATGAACAAGGAACTAAGGAGAATAGAAATAAACTATAAGCTGACCTCTTCAAAGGAATAACGAGAAGTCCGCCACACTCTCCACATATACAACCAACAAAACTAAATATGAAATATATGTTTACATATGCAACGATGATTTCTTGCAATAATAATTAAAATGTGTAATTCGGAAGTCTGATGAAACAGGAAGGCGCTAACAAACTGCACACTGAATACATGACACCAAATAGAGTAGACAGCATGAAATAGAGTGTTGTCCTTTTTTCATCACTGGCCGCAACAGGTACGTAAAGACTATTATTTAACTAATGAGAACACGTGGATACCGATGCTTGGCTATGTATAGCAATGGCTATGTTGTTGAAAAGGACACGTGATGAGCCTCACTAGCTCGACATAAACTATCGTCGATATAATCTGTGAAAGTCAGTCATTGATTCAGTCAGTCAACCGGCCAGATACCTAGTTAGTTAGTAATTTTATTATTGTGTATGTATTTGATGGTATTCAGGTTTGTAGAGAGTTCCACGCTGGTGTTTGCATTCATCGGCTCTACATCATACCGGCGACTGGTGTCACTCAGGCTGTTGTTACAAGCTTATTCTCGTGAAATCACCTGTGAGAAGATTTGAGACGATTTCTTTGAAATTGGATGACAAATTACCATGCACACAATTGCTAAATGATACTGCAAACTCGGAAACTGATCCTCTCACACGGCACACATGCACTTGCACATGGTGATTGATAATTTGTCATTTGTACGGTTTTCATTTATTATGTGAGTCACATTTTCGGTCAGTACACACTACTTCACATTCGATAGGATCAGTCGACAATCAACATACACAGTATGACTGTTTAAAGCATGAGTTCGAAAATCGCTATTTATGTCGCGGTGATAACCAGAACCTGCTAAAACATCCTCCCTCATGCTTTCCTATTCTTCTTTTTGACCAAATCAAATCTGACAGAATATCTGGTGAGTGAAACAAAAATGACCAGTGGAATGCAACACACATTTAAAATGCGAGAAATTAGGCCTACATTTGAGGCACCCACGAAATCACTTTTGCAAGACGCCGGAAGTCTAGTGCATCTGGATACGTTTCCCTCGGATTGACGGAAATAAGTCGCACAGTAAATGAAGGGGTAAAGAAATCTCAGACTGACTGTACTATGCTATAATCTGACTGACACAATACCTACCTGTAATCACATGACATACTTGTTTGTATATGGCACAATCGATAAGCATCAACGTGGATGCGGAGGATAAAATAACATCAGCATATCACCGTGAAAACATGCAGGAGTGTAAGTCACTCACAAGGATGAGTAATTTTCAGTAGATTATTCACACTGGTAACGTCTGTCAGTAACTTAGTGTTCATACCAATCGACATGACACGTTTGTCAAAAATCCACAAATTAAAAAACTGAGTCTTTACATGAATAGTCATTATCGCCAATAACCGGATACACCACGACTTGCTTCACTCAACAGTCACCTAATTATTATTATTATTCAGGGTGAAGCTTTCAAGTGTAGCAGATTGTTTGAGTGACCTAAAACGGTGTTTCGAGGAAAACACCTACACTGCTGCACGAGACGACATCTCAGGTTGTATGTGACAGTGCCGAGGATTCTTATACATTGATTTGGATGAAAGAGAATATCGTATTCACTAATGGTTAACACATGATAAAGAGATTGAATTCAACCTCCTTTCCACAATCCTCACCACATCTTTCGGCTTACTGCAGTGAATAGAAAATGGCACACACACATAGTTAAAACGAAATAACACATATAATTTCCTCTAGCAGATAACTTTTTCGACCTGAGAATGGTGAAGCAGATTGAGGTAGGCTCCATAGTTTATGCACGAATCTGTTTAAATCAATTGGCATAATGCGAAATAAGAAGGAAATAAGAGGAATGGTAGAATAGTTTCTAATTGAGAAATTATTACGGAAGATTTCGAGAATAATGATTCGACTATTTTCGGCAAATAAATGTTACATCTTTGCGTAATGTAGGATATGCAGTCAAGGAGAATTTCCTACCTCCGAGCAAATAGATATTTCCGACGAGATTGTTGCAAGGCGTGGTACCTGCTTCGCGCTGTTCATTTTATCCAAATTTACTGAACATACTTAGAAACGATTACACGCAATCTATTCAAAGTCACTGGCACTCGAGTTACCCGTCCCGTATGTAGTTCTCTGTTAAAAGTGATGGTTTGACTTGATATCGTCGGGACACACACATTAGTGTGCTAATACGCTATTTTACTTTTTGACAAGCAAGCATCTCACAAGCTGGGAATTCGTTTTCCGGTCCAAAATTTTCACCATGTAATCAGAACGTAGTTTAGTGGACTAAATTGGCAGAATTACACCGGATATTCTGTTTCCTTGTAGAACCGACCTAGAGGGGTTGGAGCTGTAATAGTTTCTGGCTCCAAATACCAATCACTCATCACTTCTGCTATCGATGACGACTGAGTCATTGGATGTAATCCTACTACGTATTCAATGCAACAGCACTGGCATGCATTATGGCTTATGCATTCCAATAAAAGCAACTGACTTAGCTATTGATAGATAGACTTAGCTATTCGATGATAGAAAGGCTGACATTCATACCTGCAGTGATTAATTTAGGTCGGAATAGATTGGAAATTCATTATTGTAATATACCTGTTATCACAACATCATAAGTTCAGTCAACAAACTTGATGGATGCTTAAACATTTCTTAGGTCAGACGATTCACATTATGATTTAAGTTATTAGGCCATCAGACTTGTATACGCGGTATATGTGCAGGCATGTAACATATAGATCTGTCAGAGCCACAACACTCGTGAGAAGAATAAACGGCCGATATTTCAAAGACATATTCCAATAAATGCACTAACTGTTCACAAGGAGAAATAAAAAAGCTGCCTACGTTGATCTGGTGAGAAATCTGTGCCGTTCAATGCAAGATTATGTGATATGACAAAGCTGCTCTTTTCTGCTCCACTTGATGCCGGCTTAATGTCATATGAACTTATTAAATAATTTAAAAATGAAATTCTTCTTTGTCGAATACACACTAGGATGGTAAAACTGTTAACACAATGCTCAGTTAGACGTTGAAACACATAGCGAACACACACACACACGAAATAGAATTGATTGAAAGCCAACGTCACAGATATGGAAGATGTTATTACCAGACAAATCAGAGGATAATTAATTATGTTTAAATGTGTTCAATTCGAATAGTAACAGTACAAATTAGAGATGTATGTTACATATATTGAAGATTCCGTCGAATGACATCGTGCCAGGCCATCGAGTGGCACCGTAATGAGAAGTGACGAGTAAGGGTGAGATGAAGAAGATTGTGTGACGAGGAGATGAGAGATTGTGGGCAGTCGTGAAGCCAGATAAAGAGGATGGTAGAAAAGTGAAGAAAGTGGAGACGTTAATATAGGTGTAAAACATCGGCAATGTGGTAGTAACTAACTCTTTATTAGTTTACTTTTTTTGATAAATCACACAATGAAAAGGCATTATTTATTCGATGACTTTCCGATAAAAATGTAATCTTGATAATCGTGTAAATTATAATCGCATGACGTCGAAACCTGTGATTAAGTGGCGATGAGTTTTTGAAGGCGTACGTTCTACACGGATGCGAAGCGAATACAAATTACACAAAAATACAAATATTATAAGGAAACACATAACAACAAGCACAGAAACATCAAGTCAGACGTAGTCGCTCAGTTGTATAAATGATAGTAGAAGTAGCTGAATTCTTTACTTTTCTTTAATGGCATGTAGCATAAATTTGATGAGGCGTATTTTGAGCCATGATGCTTAGTGTGTACATAACGTGCACGTCACTTCATCAGATTTATTCGAATCATCAGTGAAAAATATGTGAGCAATGTAGTAGAGTCGCAGTTGTTCTCCAGATTTAGTGAGCAATCATTTCATGTCAGAAAGCACAATATGAAGGAGATTTTGCACTTTCAGTAGAAACAAATTAACGAAAGCTAGGATATTTGAGAATGGAAATACAGTGTTCACGTTCAACAAAAGTATATCACTACACTGCATTCATCCAAGCTGAAACTTTCTACAGCTTAGTGAGTTCTATGATGAATTCAAGCGGATGCAAAATAACCTTCCGTAAAATAAACAGGATTTGAAAGTTTGTCGATTTGGTTGACTTGATGTGAGTTTCACATTGCAAATTGGTCCAACTAGCCAGACAAATATGCGTGAATATTTTTATCGCAACAACAGGAAATTTGGAAAACTCGTGAATTATGCCCACGTAACATTTTCAAAGCACAACGAATTTATCCGACACTTACCGTTGCAGATTCAATCGTCAACGATTCATCAGGAATAACACATTGATAGAGTCAACGGTGGTTGCAATCAATTAAAGATTCCTGTCAAGAAATCATGTTTCGAATGCATGCGAATCGTGTTATCACTGCGCATACACCGAAAAAGAGGTATTGCTGTGGAATCTCCTCCTATTTACATTACGATTACTGCTGGCCTGTGTTCGCGAATATACGAAAAGCTACTGGGTGATGTTAATCCATGTATTCTGAGTGGAATTGCATCCTGTAATCTGCTCTCAAGGAACAAGTGTGAACACTGAGAGAAGCAGGCAACATGACTGTTGTCCACATCTGCGTTGATAATCAATCCCACTCACACATCATGCGTTGACACAGTAATCCGTTGACGCAGTGTAATTCATGATTCGACCATCACTCTCGACATTAGGTTAATATTTGGAAAGTGAATGCCGAGCTTATTCAGATTCACAATTCTAGAAGTGTATTCGCTTGCAGGAATACAACCTGCCTCATGAGATTACGAGAAGATCATGCAAGAATTTCAACTTTCTGACACCGATGGTTCAGTGGTAAAACAATCTCTAACTGCTCAAGTGGTATTACTACTACTAACGGCGAGCATCTATACCATTCACTCGAGACTCCCGTTCTCACTTTGAAGGTTGAAAATCCAGATACTTACTATTTAGACGTTTTTCCATCGTGTATATTACGAATTATGGATGATATCGAAGGTATGTGCTGGAGAATATCAATTCTATGTTAATCTCTTCGCGGGTTTTCCAAATGCTGCACAGCCAGCAGATAACAGACAGTTGTTGGCATTAAAATGTGAAAGACCTGACTAATCAGTGGATGACTTCATACATACATTAGTGCATTTCGCAATGCCACCTGATTCTGACCACGTTTGTTTTATCCATTCTTCCCAGATGTTATGTACTCGTCGAGTGATTAATATTCCTGAGGCGGAAATAGGTCAATTATTAGACTACCAGGTTAACAATGATGCTTGTATTTTCCAGACAAGGAAAATAAATGTCACACAAGAGTGTCAGTGAAATGGTACGAAATGTACGAACAAGTATGAACAAGAGTGTTAAAGTGTACAATGCAAAGTATATATGAAATCGGTTAATAAACATGAAGCAATAAGATAACATCTTACTATGATTGGTTGTAATGTCATGTGATAACAAGGTCATACATGTTTACTTAGTTAGTGGACAGACAAAAGCATACTGTCAGTTTTAATGAAATATCGAACTATATACACCTAGTAAAATATGACAGACTGGCAAGAACAAAACACACATCATGTGGATACATATCACCAGAGATACGAAACAAACATGCTGTTCACGTTTAGATAACTTCACCAGGAAATAAGGAGGTTCACAAAAGACTAGAAGAGGGAAAACTAATCAAATGGAACTACTTATTCTAGAAGTGGGTTGGGTTATGATTCTAAATTATATAGGGTTATATGCTTCTAATTAACTACTGTTTGTTGGCAGCGTATACAAGCACAAGGATATCCACAATGCGACATGACTGTCACTAGACGGACGAACCGAAAACTAAATTGACTTCATCTCAATGCCTCTCAAGGAAATGGAGATGCAGCTAACTTGACACAAATTTAGGAAGAGAAGCAAACGTTGGCCCAGACCACTATCTCGTACAAGTAACACTCTATATCAAATTAAAAACTGTCAGTTGAACAGGAGCTGCAGAAAGACCGCAAGCCAAGTTGAATACTCAAAAACTGAAGGGTCAGGCCTTAAAGGACATCTTCACTGAAAACACAAGGAAAAAGAAGGAGACACAAATCAGTACTAGCAAAGAGACCAGCATTGAAAAGCACTGAAACACCCTGAAAACGATGTGGAGTATAACATGCATAGAACCCCCAAAGCAGAAAGAAGAGACAGGGCAAACAGTTCCTCACTCTACCAAACAATTCAGTTCCTATCGGAGAGGAGATAAACGCAAATTGGGCCAGTGAAGGATGAAAGTGGAAAGTCAGTCACCAAAAAGGTGGAGCATAGGAACCACTGGGCTGAACAGTTCAAAAGCCTTCTTAATCGATTGTCACTTAAAACGCGCCCTATAATACTATCAGCGGAAGCAGAACTACCAGTGGACATCAACACTCAGACAAGGACAGAAATTCAGAAAGCAATAAAGATGCCTAAATCTTGAAAAGCAGCAGGATCAGAGGGAATCCCGGAAGAGTCACGAAAATAGACACAGAGACATCACTACTAGAGAAGATGTGGAAGGAGAGCAAGGTACCTGCAGATTGGAAGAAAGGCTACGTATTCAAACTGCTAAAGAAAGGAGACTTGAGTCAATACAGGACTTAGAACAGGCTGGATGCAGAAGAAAAAAGTCATGCATCCATCAGATCGGAACACTACGTTTTATCACTTAACAGAGCTTGGAATTGCACTCAGCTCTCTATCTCAACTTCATTGACTATGAATATGCCTTCGACAGCGACGATCGAGAGGTGATTTGGAAACCACTTTGCTGTTACGGGGTGCCGCTAACAAATACACGTCTCACTCAGAATTTGTACGACAATACTGCCAAGTAATCCACAATGGGAAACTCACGGCATCTTTGAAGTGAAGACAGGAGTAAGGTAAGGCTGGCTGCATACTATCTCCAATAATTTTCCTGATTGCGATAGACTGAATAATGTGACAGGCAACGAGTAACGGGGAAACAGGCATAAAATGGATTCACACATAAAGCTTAGAGAATCTGAATTTTTCTGATGCTATATATCTGATTTCCCACAAACTGGAAGATGTGCAGGTGAAAAGCAACAAGTTGGCAGCAGAAGTACCAAAGATAGGATTTCAGGTGAATATGGAAAAAGTAGAGGAAGCAACGTCCCTTAACTACCCGAGAAGCATCGTGTCGACTACAGGCAGAACTGATGACGACATCAAAAGGAGGGCCGGGAATGAAATCTCAGCTTTTATTTCTCTCAAGTCTGAGTTATGTCAACGGAAATCAGCATAAAAAACAATATAAGGATTTTCACCCCACTTTGAAGTCATTGCTACTATAGAGATCTGAGACTTGGCGCTGCGTGTTCGGGGCCACTACAAACAAACTACAAACCCTAATAAACAGCTGTCTTTACTCAAAACTCAACATCAGATGGCCAGACAATTTCAGCAACAACCCAGCAGGAATCGACTGTGCAACAAATATGCAGGAAGAAATGGAGGAGGTGGATTGGCCATACTCTGAGAAACCACCAAGTGACATCACACACCAGGTCGTTTCTCGGGTAGAACCCGAACGGGAAGAGGCGAGTTGGTGGTGAGTTGAGGATGACATGGTGGGAATTAAGTGAACGGGAGATGAAAGCATACGTGCAAACGTGGAGCCAGGTAAAATCGTTGGCAGAGAACCGAACGCAATGGAGAATTCCGGCTGAAGCCCAATGCTCCTCCAGGAACTAGAGGAAACAATAATAATAATAATTCTTTGGGAGCTGTCAACAGTGAGCTCTGGCTCTAGGTTTCGTGGTAGTAGAAACCATCACATAGCTGTATCCAGGTGAATAAACATAGCACGGTCATATGAGCTCATGGTTACATGGTTCGTGGATTGTTTCCAGCTGGCTTCAAACAGAATTTTTCAGTTACAAACACGTTTCAGATTTTATGCAAGGAGAAAACTTGGGCACTGTGGTAGAGTTTAATTCTATTATGGAAAAAATTTTATTTCGATAAAATCACACAGTGCCATACAGTATTATTTACTGATGACGTTTCGAGCACAAAATATTTCTCATATGATTATGGGCAAGAATTGATATTGACATTGGTATTGATAGGGCCTGTTGTGAATTGTTCAAATATCAAGAGTTGTAGGCGAGCGCCATGATGACCAGCCACTTTACAAATTGGTCAGTCGATGCTACAAATTAAAATGCGATTATTTTTGAAAATGACACCTATACTCCTTTATTAGAACAGCTTGAATGGAAGTCTGTACTTCTATATTATAATTCTCAAAGGAGTTTTACACTGACTGTTCCTGAAAATACTTACACATTAGTAAGTACTTGGAATAATTGCAAAACAAAGTTCACAGACTTTTCACGTGACTAAAAGAATTTGGAATAGCTGACAGCCTTTGTTGCTTCGATGATGAAGTTCAGATCGGTAGAGGTGAAAAGCAGCAACGAACCCGATCGCCCAATGAATACCATGTAGAAAATGGAGACGGACTCAATTAAGTCTGCTGGGAATAAGTTGTGGCAATGTGCACCACGTTTTTCAAAGAAAACTATAAAACTCAAGTTTCGAAGTCGTGCGATTACAATCAATATGATTATGAACAATAAATTTTGATCGAAACTTTGTCATCCCGTACACAATAATGTTTCACCGTGTGATATATCTAACCAGCAAACTAATATGAAATTACTTACTACCACAGTGCCCACGTTTTACACATACATCAATCATTTCTTCCTGATTCAAGGAATATAAGGTACAAATGTTTTTCCCAATGACCGAAAGAGAGCGAAAGTATTCATGACGATTTATATTCTTCCTCAAATTACCTGTAGATTTTATTCAAAATCGAAAATCCCCAAGCTCTGAGAATCGATCATTAGGATTATAGAGTTTTCAAATTCTCTGACTTTTACTCGCGAGTGGTTGAACTAGAAAGTGAAGACTTTATAAACAGGATATTCCAAAAGAATTATCCTCAAAGTGAAACAATAAAAATAATGAAAGGAACAAAACAAATAGTTCGGGGAAGAGTCACACTTTGGCGAGTTCATCTTCTTAGACTTCTCTAAATATGAGGATATGAGGAAAACCAATGAGTTGTCATAATCATGCATGTATCAAATTGACACAAGTTGAAATTCATAAGGCATTGCTTCTGCTCACCGTAACTGCATTGTCCACATGGTCTTCTTCTAATGTGAAGGTCCTGGATTCAAACAAATGTGCCGAAAAGTCCGAAACTAGATTTAACAGCTATTCAATTCACCCAACTTTCCCGACGTTTCTCTAAATCATGACAGCTTGTGACCCAATCCATAATAATAAGCGTGTGGTGATTCGAATTAGTGTTTCGGTGTCATATGTTCAGTAAAATGATAGGTGTATAATTATTATTCTCATCTGTTCATTTGAGATACTGAAGCACATTGACATTTCTCCCTTTCATCTTCGCCCCATATCAACTACGTCAAAGATGTTCTCAGCCTTCATCGATTCAAGGGTTGGTTCGGCGATGGATTCCATTCAGTGATCTACTCAGTGTATGTGAGATCCACCTCCGATTTCTCCTGGATAACCATGAGGTGATACGTTGTAAGTAGGTGAAAGGCTTATTTATTATAAACATTGGATCTTCAGTGTGGATCGAAAGCGACTGTTGAAGAAATCTGGAAACGCTTTTGGTGACTGACACACCATGTCTGTGTTCCATGTAGAAGGACTAACTGGTTTCTGGTGTTATTGCTAAAGATCTGGTTCCTGTTCGTTATGCTGAAGAACCCAGACGCCCATACAGATTTCGGATTCGTTTCAGTTCTGAGTTGAGAATAGAGTTTTCAGCATCAAAGAATTATCAACCGTGGTGTTAATTTCACGGGTTTGAAGGGTTGCCTCCACTTTTAATCCTCCCTCATTGGAAAGCTCACTACTGGCTGGTGAACCGTACAAAGTTTAGAAGTGACTTTGCTTGTAAGTTGCGATTAAAAGGAGTAATTTTATGTTGATGCACCGGCTTTTCTCCGTTGGATGCGGTTTCAAACTTCAAATCAAATCTGTGGATTACAACACGAACTCACTCTAACTTCTTTGCAAGTGGACTACATATGCATGCCAGTCAGGACAAGTCAGTAGTCGAACTGTATCATCTCCCAGTTATTCTCAGTGTCCTGAATGATATTTCACACAGCATGGTGCACATAGAAAGACGACGAACATACTCCCAGACGAATCTGAATTTTCTGAAGAAAAGAAACTACAGAGAACCGACTAATGTGGCCAACCGACCAAATTTCATCTCTCACTCCATCCAATTGTTCAATGTTCAGAATCCGAAGTTCCTGAACCTGTATCTGGGTTCAGAGAACTATGGTTAACACGCAGAACACTGTGCACAATCACTGACCCGGAATAACAGAAAACGGAATGAGAGTACAATTGTTTATTCCATGTACGAAGTCTGAAAATGACGTCAATAAAATGTACGATGATACTCTTGATCGTGTTTCCCCAGTCCTCTCCCAAGCAGCATACGACTAAGCAACATTAACCATTACTGTCTCCCTCAAAAATGGGATCGGTTCAAATAAATATTCAGTCTTCACTGATATTGACACTAGTTGTGTCAGGTTCCCCTTATAATCCAACAGAGAAATTGTTGGCTGATGTTCTGAGAATTGTAGGGAAATATGTATGGATGTACTGGCTTCGTTTAATTTTTCTGTTGATCAATAGGATAAAATAACCGCGCTGGGTGACATCGCGCGTCAAGCCCTCGAGTGGAATCGGAAAGTGAAGCGCCGTGTGGGACGTCCAGGGTGACATGGAGGAGATCGTGTGAAGAAAAGTTAAAACAGTATGGACTAACATCTCACGAATATCCTGGGGGAATCGGAGGTGGTTTAGGTACACACACAGCAAACCACTAAATGAAATCCACTGCCCGACCAGCCTTTGAGACGATGAAGGCTTCTGACAATGGTGGACCCAATTGACATGGGTTTTAGATGAAAGAGAGAAATCGCCATGTGCTGCTGGAACCCAAAGGAACAGAAGAGAATATTTACATTATGTTAGGTATAATCACAATTACAAGCTTGTTGTGTCCTATCAATTTGTTTCGTTCTTTCCATTATGGTTGTTGTCCTTTTCGAGACGTATAGCCTTTGACATTCCTTTGTTAATGAAATGGGTGCTTTCTATCTCAACTACTCATGAGTAAAAAAACGCCAATTGCAAAATTTACAGAGATGTGTTTTGTATTATAACTGGGCCTTAACTGGGCTTTCATGTTTGAACAATCAATTGGCCTCAACTTCCAGTACGCTCGATGTGTTTCCTGTCCTCCTCGGACATGCTCCATGTTAGTCAGGCGTCTACTTGGAGCATATTCATTCCATCTTGATTTTCATCTGGCTACTAGGTGTATATGCTATTTTGCTTTGAAAAGCGATCAACGAAAGAGAATACACCAGAAACATATTCCTCTAGGATGACGGAAAGCGTACGATGAGTTATTTGGTTGAAGTTAGTTGGAGAATCTTATTTTGGCACAAATGTGAAGTCAGTTCTTCTACATTGGTCAGATACTTCGCTATAGCATCACAAAAAGCATTCCCAACAGACCACTGTAGAATTTAATCGACAACTGCCTTCCTTCTTTATTGAAGGTCTAATGGCCGTCTGGCCAGAACGAATAAGCAAGAAGAGACTCTGTAAATAAAGCAATGAAGAACCCATTGCTCAACAATTATGCAGAATAACATGGAGGTGAATTGAGCACACACTAAGGATGACATCAAATAACGTCGCACACCAGCTCATCACTCAGCTGGAAGCCAAATAAGAAACGACAAGTTTATCTTTAGTGCGAGACTGAAATGGGGGAGATCGTTCGAAGGAGGGCGATAACCGTTTATCAGCAATCGTGGACGCCGTCGGAATGTGGAGAATAAAAAAGAACAATATTGTGAAGCGTTGTTGGTGCCCTATGTTCCACTCGGAGACTAAATCGGACAATAATCCAGACTCCGTGTCACATGATGGGGCATTCGGAAATATTACCACAGAGCTCTTCATGCCGCCGGTGACTATCTGCAGGAGAACAGTTGATGTCACTTAATGTTTCATCGATGTACACCTGGTTAACGTCTTCCTTTAAATTTCTGGGTTTTAAAGTTGTTGTCTAGTTTACTCGCATTGTTCCGAAAATTGAAATCACCCCACTCCTCTCTTTGATATCCTGGAGGTCACACAACATACTACATACCTGTTCTTCGCAGTATTACCCACCTTATTTATAAGCAGTTAACTGATAGAACAGATATTCCGAAAAAATGTCTCAATAAATTAATAATGGTTCATTCTTCATTGGTAGCTGAATAATTACACAACGCATTTCTATCTCATGGATATTTGCTCGAGATGAGGGAAGGATAAAATAATGACGATTATTATTATTAGCAAGAAACTTCAAACGTACTAGGTGAGTGTTACTATGTGTGTAGAGCACCCAAAAAAAGTCAAAACTTCCAGATCAGATGTGTGCAGTATTGTCCGGCATCCAGAAATAAACTCTTCATAGTGACTAAACATCAGTCACTATTCATTTTGTTGTTTACATTGTTTAGTATATTACAGTTGAGCCGCTCCCTCTGAAGGTCATTGGTGAAACTCTGATGTTGCTTGTTATTATGCATCTACTGGAAATGTGTTGATTGGGCGCTGATTTTGAGATCTGTGCAGATTTATGATCCTGAAACGACGAAGTTCATTGTGACATCATGAACAATGTGTTCACGAATTTCTACTGATTGACGATTATGAAGTTTTCATGTAAGATGTTAAGAAAGGTTCAGTCTCAATATACCGCTGAAATCTGTGGAATGGTAAGAATAACTGATAGACACTTAATTTCCTGTCAATATATACATAACTCATTTCCTCACAATATCAAATAGATGAGATAACTTCCTACAATCTGTTTGTCTGTCACACATTCAGACTCACATTTCAGTGGCTTTATTGTAGAAATTAAATTGAAGACACACATGAAAATACGTAGCTGACATTCGAATATAACCATGTAAGCTGGTCGTACATGATTGGTTGTTTATCTAACTAATCAACGGATAGATAGACAATGATAATATATGTATGTAAATACATTAGTTAAGAAGTGAAATTCATAGTAGTCTAACTTTTGAACTGTATATTATCTCGTCGGTGATGATGATGATAATGATGACGGGGATTGTGAATATGACATTGAAGTTTTTGTGCTGCAATAACTTGAAGACAGATTTTCATTCTTACAAATGCAAACCCATTTCATATCATGGGCACAACAAACAATCAACGAACGATGAAATAAGAAATAAACAGTCAAAAGTGATCAGCGACTCTAAATACTACCGACGAGTAGGTGGAATTTATGTTGAAGATAATTGTATTAGGTGATTGCATTCACAGTGATACTGGTCATAATCACCACGGCTATTATGATGTTGGGTATTTACTTGTAAGTATCTCAGGTCGCTTTCAAAGTAGAAATTGTTTTTTATGTTTAGGCTTGGTCTTGAAATAAAAACAAAATATGGAATCCTGGTGGTGTTGATTTCCAGGTAGGAATAACGAATCCTTAATTATTCGTTGTTGGCATTATGAAAAGTATAATTTATAATGTTTATTGATACATCTACTATGTGAGTGTTGGCGAGAAATCGATGATGCCATTTCACGTCTTTCAATATCCATTTGTGCATACCAGTATTCACAACTATAATAGCATTCAGTTCTCGTAGAACTCAACAGCATAAGATGGACACTTGCTTGCTTAAAACATGTTCGAATATTCTGCTTTCAGTTTCACATCAGTATGAAGGAATAGCGAAACAATTTTCGAATTCCCCACTGATCACGACAGTTTCACTAGGAAAACGAAGAATACACAAGTAATTATTAATGTGCTTAATATAATCAGTTGCAGTCAACTAGGTCTTAGCCAAAGATTGAAACGAGTTATCTGGAAACTACTCAAGTAAAGCAGCAGTTTAGCTAGCCAAGTCACCGTGACCACAACATTCCATGTCACCTACAGTCGGTTTAGTTCCAGGTTATGTGTGGTTTACTCAGACCGACCATCTAGAAAGAGCTACTACTTCCACCTGATTGCTTCACACTTACTCATGTTACTCATTATTATATATTGTCAAAACATCATAAGTTAATTTAATTCGAGGTTGATTCCAAGCCAATAAAGGTAATATTTATGCATAGAATGTGTGTGATGAATAAAGGAATTCTAATTACAAGATAACTACTTCAAACTGGTTCATTTTCATTTCCAACTTTTTCTGAATACAGCTGCTTGGCCATTGTAGTTGTCTTCGTCCTGCTATTCGTCGATGCAACACAGACTAAACCATTCGTTGGATTCATTTTCTTATGCTTATATGTAAGTTATATCTGTGCATGCCTATAAGGAGTGGTGTGTATATTTATTTTACCTATTTAATTGTACAAATACTACAAAGGGTAATCACAATTTGTCATACAACGACATGATGAGTGATAGTGATGACATTATTAGAATTACCGTGATTAGTAAAGGAAAAGTGAACCACTCAGGGGTCCTTATTTAGTAATGATGAATGATCCAGAGGTCTGGTGCCTTCAGGTTTCAATCTGAGCTAAAGTCCGTCAATCATCAGTCCGAATGTCTTGGTGTGTTGGTATATTACTACAGCACCACATATCGTAGGTTCGAAGAACTGAGGCTGGATCGCAGGTAAGCATTCCGGATGACTAGCACCATGCACAGAACATAGACCTAAGCAGATTTCCCACTGTTTGACTCCAACCATCTCACTCTACATACTTCATCGTTAAAAGTATATTGCACAATTATTTTCTCGAATTAGGCTTGTGAGTGATCATGATGAACAGAAGTAAGTGTGCTTACAAAACAAATTTGTAATTTCAAAATTCATTTTCTGTTCATATTCTCACCTCTGTTTTGATTTCTACTACATAACATAGGCGATCTTTTTGGCCGTTATTTTATACGTACTCGCGACGTATGAGGTGAGAATTGTTTCCGTGATTGTTTGGTGTGTCTGCCTTCTCGTATGTGCACTCGTGTTTCTTCTGGGATACAAAATCAAGACTGATCTGACAAAAACTGCAGACGGTTATTTCGGATACTTCCTGATGATGCTTTTCGCAGGAATACTTCTTGGTGAAATATTTCTCATAAGGGATCAAAAGTTTGTGAGTAACTATCTTTCTATTTGCTGTTTCATATAACTAATCATCTTGTGGTTGAGAATTACACGTGAAAACGCAAATCAACTTCAGCGTAGTAAATTATGAACGATTGAAATAATAAAATGCATGATGAATAACATTGCACTGATATATTCAAAATGACAAAGATGTTATTCACCTGCGTTCCCCATCTCGGCGTGTTCATTCATCGCATTATGAGGACCTGAAAACCGTCACTGAGAATGTCACTAATCAGATTGGCTATGAAATAGATAAATTCGATTTTTTTGAAATCAATTATGAGGAATTAAAAAAACTGACTCTAAGGAGGATCATGAAATGTGACTTCACCGTTTACACAAGGAAATCCTCAGATAGACACAGGAATAATAGTGTAACAGCAGAAGGCGAGACACCGAAGCACTGATCATCGTTCGAACCACCACTTATATAGGAATAGTTTTATATTCTCTAACCAATCATTGGGCGTTTGACTAAGGTTATGACATTAAACGGCATGAAATAGAATGTTCAAATACATAGTACTCTGTTGCTAATGCTGAAATGAACTGTGACAATATGTGAGAATAATATTCCGTCCGAACACAACGTCCGTCTCCCACTGCCACAGTTGCAGTTAAAGTATCATGGATAATAATTGTCGTCGATGAAATCTGCTCAACGCGAATAGTATTGTAACCCAATCAAATGACCGGACCAACACAACCACCATCAGAAATACCACCACCATCCATGCATATGTATATTTAATTGCCATATGAGAAACCCTGCTATAAGCTTCGTGCATTTTCGTCAAAACGCAGTTTTTTCACTTCCATTTCGATTTGAATTACTTCATAATGTTTTATCTCAATATGTTCCATGTTTCACTATACTCACGGCATTTTTATTAGCGTGCATGCCTTTTTGACTAGTTGCATGGATTGTATTCACAATCGTGTCTTCCTCTGTGGGAATCACAACTATGGGTTCATACTTCGTATTCATTTGTAAGGACGATGTGTATTAGATTAAAGGCTGATCAGGTCTGATTGAAAAGAATATTGCTACTCTGCATGAGTAAATCTGTATTTCATGGTGTTCACATTTTTACCACACACACACGAGCTCACCTTTCATTTCTAAGTATTTCTGATCCATTCCTGTATAAATTTAAATATTCTTTACAGTGAACTAATAGTATTCTGTTTCTTTAATTGAATTCTAGGAAGGATTCTTGTCATGGATATCTCAATAAACATTCTCCTTCTGTCAGTGAGTTGAATAATTCATGAATTTACTTCAAGAATTGTTTGTAGTTTTCTTAGCAAACAGAAAATATTCACATCGAAATATGTGATTGTATCACTGATCATCTGTTGTTTCCATAATTTATATTTAGTAAGGAAGCACTATCGGTTGACATGAGCAGCTACCATGTACGCATGTCGATTGGAAACAGGCTGTCATTGTAGACTAGTGATTATGACCTGAAGGGACTGCTTGTAGATCTTTAATCAATTCACAAATGAGAAATCTGGTCCTTAAATTCATACAGCGACCAGAATCCAAGTATATGGCTCTAAAATTGACAAAATGTGATGACGAACGGTGAGTTAAGATAGCTTTGCATTTCAAGATACACACTGAGATTCGAGTGAAATATTCCAATCAATGATGGATAAAACAACTGTATCCGAGAGTCAAACATTTCAACCGCGTTTTCCACTGACAGCTCACCAGTAGTTTTCAATCACTAGAATGTGTAGGAATCATTGGTAACAGTTATCAGCTACAAAGAAGAATCCGTAATAAGGATTGAATCGAGACAGGATATCGAGGTACATTGAAACGATGACACACAAGTTAGTGGAGGATTGGGTAGTAATTACGCAAACGGTTGAAATATATGAACATGTATGAATGCCACAATTAGGCTCTCTAGAAGGCATTTTCTGATCAGTTATTTCGCTACAGTGAGCATTGTTGTTGTAACTGAATAATAATAATTTTGATACCAAAATTTATTTGAAAGGTTTAAAACGAATAATTGAGCATGTAAGTTCTTTCTCACACTCGTCACAACAGTGTTAAATATCTCACGAGTTGGAGAACTTGTTTCACTTATTATTGCGTAAACTTCGCATATCCAGAGTTTAAAGTCAACTGTAGTCATTCATTTTGTTTTCTACTGACTGATTCTCATTTGTTTTGATCTTCAGATTACAGTTATAACTGGACAGATTGTATTCAGACAAGGTTATTTGAACCTTCGTGACAAGTGGCCGTTTAGTGTGTTATTACTGACCACATTAATCGATATATTATATGCAATGTTCCTGTCAGAAGTCCATTTAATCAGGATATTAGGTGGATATTATGATCCCCTGAAAAATGATGTTAATGTGCCGACTGAGAGGCGATATATAAGTGAATATAAGTGATTCTCAATGTTTTGTTCATATTTTTCACGTGTGTACCTGGATATGGATGGATTTTATTGTAGATTTTATGACTGAACGTCATCAGCTGAATAACGACTGAACATCTGAGAGCACTAGGTAGTAAATATGTTTCAGTTTGGAATTTCTCAGTGGTGCTTGTCTACACCCCTCATCACAGACTGAACCTACGTACTCCATGTTTAGAACAGATCAGTGTGACTACTGCAGAATTACGGTGGAGTTGAGTGACTCACTGGTGACTCACTGAACATTTCTGAGGTGTATGCTTACAAATAATTTTAAATTAGTGTCAGGAAAATTCTCATCTCTCCAACAATAGATATCAGGTCTTATCGCATTCCTCAATCAGAATGAAAACGTGTGAAAATTCGATGCAGATTTCAGATTTGGACGTTAGTTGCTAGAACGATAATTTATCTGTATTTGAATTTTTGAGATGCATTTATATTTCTTGACTATGCATTCTTATGTTTAGTGAAAAATGATGTATTCTATCAGCTTTCGTCTTTAGTTCGGTTACTCGGAACAGATGGGTCACACCTATTGTGTGAAGACTGACGATACTTGTGCGTTTCCGAGGTTGAAATAGGTAGGAAGAGGAAGTGGCGTGTAGCAGTGAACAGCTTAGTTGGAAATGGACGGTTCAGGTCAGTGGACCACATCTCTACAGCTTAGTTTATTGAAATCTCATTCAAAACTCTCAGACTGCATTGTAATTCACGAAGAGATACAAATACTGCTTAAGAGCAGATGGAGTGATAGCAGTCACAAGACTCCTCAAGCTTAAAGATGTTTCGTCGCGTTTGACGACTCTCAGCAGATCACACACTTCACCTAACTAAACATGGAAAACTTGATATAATCTGTAAGCTTCGAGACGAGCACGATGCCCCTCATTCACTCGCGTAAATTCAGATGGTCGACGATTTTCAACTTCATTCGGTTGGTAAACTACATTCAGCATTAGACAATTTTATCTGTGACGTGAGTGCATATCCTCTCAATTGATTGAACTGACGTTCTTGGACTCAGAACTCTTCAATGTCCTTACTGTAGTCAGTCATCAGTCAAAAGTTATTGAGATCACAATTTACAGATGAGCATTCATCAGTCGCATGTGTCACACATGCAAGTAAAGATTTCACTTCTGGTAACTACTCTTCAATGTACTACAGTTATCAATCGACGGTGTCTACGCACAGCGTTATTTCTCGATCAATCTCTGGAGTTGTTCTCCGCTAGCATGAACTTAAAGGAATGTATTTCATGAACATCATTGCATAAATAATCAAGAATAACCTTGTATAGTGATCATTATTATTAAAGCTAATCTGTGTTATTTCGTTTCAACTGATATGAAAGAAGTGGATCAATATTTACCACATGACGACATGTCTTCATTAACCTTATAGGTGGTAAATGCTTTCCCGCCTACACTGAAAGGAAGTATGATCGTTTCATGGCAATCATATTCATCTTACATAAGCTGGGCTTTCAAGTGAAGTCTGTACTGATGCCAGATGGCCCTCATGTTCTGCAGAATTTTAGCTTCTGACTGTAGAAGATTTTAAACTGAGCAAAAGACTGAAAAAGCAAGGTAGTTATTCATTAGGAAAGCGTTATTTATCTGAAATTCGTAATGTATTTGTGCGTTCAATTTGAGCACATGTGCTTACCATACAGATTTAAACAGAAGGCAAGTGAGAACATAAACAGTCACAAAGAATAATTAAATTAGTAGAAACTTATGAAGAAAGATAAGACTGAGGTTAATGGAATAAGAGTGAAAACAACCCACTAAATATATTTTTTGCTTCAAAAGTTAAGAAGGAAAGTGAGAAAATGGTCCGGTTAAGACTTTCGTTAGGCAGGTTAGTCTTACTGCGCTAATGAGCACATTAATCGCTGAAGTACAACCGTGCTGTTGCTTTGGTAATTCTGTTTAGAACGGGTGAAACTGCAGGTTCAAACAGTTGGTAAATATGCCTGTTTGGAAGACAGCTAACGGTGCGAATCTAACATGTCAGGAATCAAGACCGAACGCCACTAATTCGGAATCCCGTTCACTATTGCAGAGGTAGATTACGTATGCTTCAAACTTATGATGTAATTGTAGATATGATATCCTATTTCAGAATGAGCGTGGGAATACGAAGTAGTTCACAAAATACCTAATATTTTGTCGAGGAGACGTAAGTACTAGAGCAGCTTTCACACTGCGTGTCACTGATTCGCATCTATGACGTGCTCGTTCCTCATTCATTTCCCTAGTTGCTAGATTATATATATATATATATATATATATATATTAAGGAATCTATGCCACTGTGTTGGTGTGTGGTTCATAGAATGCCTATATAACAATAATAATGTGCTTTATTCCAAAACAGTCCTTGCGATACAGAATGGAATTATCAGCATTTCACAACAGTATTAGTAGTATTAGTATTAGTACATTATCAATTAATAGAATTCTACATAGATTAAGGAAATTTCAGTTCATTATGACAACAATATATTGGCATGTTGGTAGCAAAGCCAAAATTGAACAGAGTGTTTGAATGTGTTAGAAAAGTAGATGATATCATATTCACTGGCGTAAGCAGAAGAAAGAAACAAAGCAGCACATAACAGAAAAAAAGAGAGAGAGAGAGAATAGGAAAAGAAGGAAAGAAAACGTTGTGCCTATAAATGATATGAGTTGGAAAGACGAGATTCAGTTGTTCTACTTACTATTTAATAAGTTATAGGGTATCACGCCTAATGCTTTCTTTATCGCACAGAACACGAGCTAGGTAGGGTATGGTGGATTGTGTTTGTACTTACTATTGCGAGCATATAGTTTTCTATATAGGCTTCTGGTTCTGCCTGATGAGATTCAAGGGGAGAATTGTGAGTGAAGAGGGTAGATTTAGCCCATTTTTCACATGAGTCCGTGTGCCTGTCAACCAGAATATTAACAAGCTGGTTAAGTGGCACGTTGCATACCATGCTGATAGCCTTTAACATCCTGCGTAATAAGGTATAGTCTTTCTTCAGTAGCCCAGGAAAAACTAAGGGGAAACAATAAAGAATAATAGGCAGAATGCGAGAGTTAACGAATTGTAGGAGTAAGGGTTGGGTTGGGTTATACCAGAATGTCTCAACTTCTTGGTGTACAAGGTAAGACGGAATATTTTCTTAGAAATCCTCAAGATATGAGACGACCAGGAGAGATAAGCAAATAGAATGACGCATAATTACTTAATTTCAGACTTGGTTTCTATTTCAGTGCCATCTATGTTGCACACCTCGTGAGTGCTAACCAGTTTTTTTAGGTCGGATTTGTGCCTTAATGTGAAATTTACTGATTGGCATTTGGAGGGATTTAAAGTTAGACCGTTTTCCTTGGATCATTGGCAAGAGACATCTAGGTACAGAATCGAAATCAGAAGTGAATTCGATAAACGTGCAGCGGACGTATTTGGCACCTTGATCTAATGATGAGACGATACTGTTGTGTAAGACGGCTGCAGCGTCTAGAGTGCACCTACCTTGTCTATAGGCAAATTGTTTGGGTTTGAGTTTAAGAAGTACTAGTTTTTTCCATAAGCTTTAGAAACGGGGAAGTGATGGCAATGGGTCTGAACTTTACGTTCGTGCTATTGCCAGCTTTTAGGGACAGGGACTACTTTAATGTCTTTCCATGGAAGTGGTACAACGTTTTTGGAGAAAGAAGCATTTAGGATGTGTATCAATATACTGTTCATGCATATCCTTATATATATATATATATATATATATATATATGGAAGGAGGCGTAAAATATTTTTTCATGTGCATATATATGATAAATGTAGATATATATGTATATGTATCTGCATGTGTCTGATTATACATAAGTGCCTTAGACACTCAATAATCTGAAATCACTAAGGAAATAGACTGCACTCAGCATAAGAAAGTTGACTCGGAACGTCTACACCAATGTCAAGTCAACCAGTGCTTTTACATGAGAGTCAAAAGAGTCATTTGCAACAGCTTATTGTGGACAATCATCAGGAGATGACTACACCTATTATTGAGGACCAGATGACCAGGCATAAATCATGAGTAACAAGGAACTCTGGCAGTGTGACAAGCCAACGAAGAAACTACGACCCAACAAATATCCCGAGAGAAATGAAGTGAGCCACAGAGTTATCACCGAACTAATCGCTATCAGACGTGAGATTGAACAACTGAAATCCAAACTGGAAAGTAGTGTGAATTACAGGCATTGTGAGAAGTTACACGAGACAGCTAAAAAGTCAAGATCGGCTGCATTCAAGCTGTAATCAAAAATCAAACCAAAATATCATTCAGTAAATCCAGGAATACTCAAATTCGAAAGTTTTACAAAAATAATGGAAGAAAAATATCCTGTTAAAGAGAGAGATTTCACAGAAAGAAACGCCATCAGACATCGATAAAACAAAGTGAGTGATTAGCCTATCAACACGAGCGCTGAGTTCTGATGAAACAAAATCACTTGAAAAAGGATTGAACTTCATTCGGGAGGTCAGCTCAGGAGGACTTTAGTGAATGGACTGAAATAGTGACATGCTACTGAAGCCTCATGTTCCCCGAGGAACTTATGGAAAAATGGTAATAAAAAATGTTGCCTAATCACTGTTGTAATAAAATGAATTCGCTTATACACACATAAGTTAGTCATAGTGTTTTTCTCCACAAAGAATATCTAGTTAAGCATTTCTACGAACCATTTCAGTTAACACTAGACCTTAGATGGCTCACGTAAAGTCATTTAAATTGTACTAATTATTCTACACGAATATTCGAGTGATGTTAATATGATAAAAGAATAAAGTTTCAGGGAAAAATATTAACGTGATTTTTTTCACTTTTGTGTGTTGACGAAATAAATAGAAATTCATTAAAATAGTCAGTATTAATCAGGAATAATTCGTATTTTTTTAAAATATTTTGCTCATCAGATTTATTCACTCTAAAGAACAATGATAAGAAACTTTGAACTTCATAGTTTTAAATAAAGTACTTTGGTTTTTCAGACATTTTCGATCATCAAGTAGAAAATAAACACAAACGGCTTATTCTAAGTATTATCATCAGGTAAATGAAGTTAGACTTTGTGAAGTATTCTATTGAATTCACTGAATAGTGAAAAACTCGCTCTGTTTCATTACCTTATCGTTTTATACACTTACTTCATCGGATATCTAAACAGCTGTCTGGTATGCTAGGGGTTCTAAGGTATTCTGTTAACTAATGGAATCGATCACATTCAATCCAGTTGAGATTCGACATTCACTTCCATTAAGTCGAATTCACTTTCAAGAAAGGCAATGTGATCTTCATTTCACGGCGAATGGTGGTTACGGCTAAATTAAAGACAGTAAAATGACTTTGATTCGCAGAATCTCAGACTCTGGGACATTTAACTGACTAGTTGGAAACAGAAAGGCGGAGAGAGCGAGAAACGCACATTATAGACTGTAATTATTATTAATAATATCATTTCATTTTGTTCCAAGTGGAACACGCGGCTTCAGCAGTGCGTCTTCACTTCATCCTGCTGTCCGTAGTTAATTTAGGCTGAGCACACGAACCCCCATGAACTGTCATCTCCTGCTCACACGATCTCTTCCATGCCACTTTTGAACCTACTCACACCTCATCTTTCCCACTGCAAAAGAGACTGCTCACTTCTATTCAGTATTCTAAGCGACAAAGTTTATTAGACCAAATTATAGAAAAGCAAACTTTAATAGCTGACTAATACAGAATCGAGGGGATTAAAATTGAGAAGCCCTCAGAATGTAAATAATTACAAATTATATAATTATTCAACGTGTAAGTAAATGATTTTTTTAATCAATTCAACCGAATTAATATGGCGATAAGCCTAAGATAATATCAGTTTCTGGTAGATAGTTGAAAGTGATTAACACGAAGTCATGAATTCAGGTCTCGTGCTTGTTGAAACACTTTAGTGAGGTGTATCTGTAACCCTAGAGGAATTGCTATGTGCTGATAGAATGTTACATAAAGCTTCAAACTTACTGAGATCAGGATGAATCTATTCATTGATTTTATGTACCCACTGTTTGTTAGCTAACCAGTTTATCGTTTTCTTTACATACAGTTTTCAGTATTTCTGATGAATGAGAAATGCCTCCGTTGCATCGAAATACCTTGAGGGAGACTGAAAAACAACAAAGTGGAATCAGCTGACTCAAATTACGCAATGAATTCGTGGTAGACGTGATGGTTCATCAATGATGAAAGCGCTTAGTAATATACCTAATGTGTATGATACGTTCAAAATTGTAAAGAATAAAAGTAAGGCAACTTGCATTCTAAAACGTCTTAAAAAGCTAATAAAAACCTGTAAGCAGTGGTGCAAATCATGCGTTATTATATATATACTAAATATTCACGTGAGTATCTGAAGACCTACTGGCAAAGACTGAGAGGGTGTAAACACCCTGTAGGCACTCACTACAATATCAGGAGGAGTTAATGATATTTAAATTTTATTCATTGGCTTGACTCTAACTGGAATCTTTCAAGTTATCAGCCAGTTGTGAATAACAAGACTTAGCGTCATACTGTGTGTAATGCTTTCACCAAGAATATTCAATAGCTCAGCAATGGATTAAGTTGCAAAAAGGAAAGCTGAGAGTTCCTTGTGAAAAAATACAGAAACCTCGGAAGGAAGCCAAAAGAACCAGAGAACAAAATCATGTGAAAATGGAAATCAGAAAGATAACAAAGTTAACATTATCAGTGTAGACAACGAGAATTTAAAACTCATTTAGGCAACTGACAGTGAATGCAGAACAATAACGGTAGCTGTCATTAATTTTCCACATTTATTCCTCATTTTTTTATCTTTCATTAGCTTGCAATTAGTAACCGACCTGATATTTTGCACTTATAAATTATTCCTAGTAGCACATTTCGTCGTACTTAAATAAATGGATTTCAATTACTTGAACCTCGGTGATGCTTTGGTTTTTATTACTACAATAGCCTGTGAACGATGTAACATTGCTCGGTTCTTGTTCGATTTTGGGCCCCACCACTTATTTGGGTCTAGGTACGTCTTACTGATGCAGCCGAAATAGAAATAGTTGATCCTCCTGTTTTTTCAGCTAACTGAAACCAAAGAAATTAGGGTCCAGATATTTAATAACTGAAAAATGGGATGAACTAAATTAAGACAAGGAGAGAAAATTACACACAGAGAGAAAAAACAAAACAAAAAACTGGAGGATTAGTGAACATACCGAATTAGGTCCACGATAGTTGTAAAGGCTGAACTAGTTTCCTTAGAACACAGAGTTCCGGCTTTTCGATGCATAATGCCAGAGCTTCTGCAGTACAAAAAGTCGGAGACACAATGCCCTTGGTAGATTTATGTTTACCTTGCAAATCACCCTGAATGATAAGTCAGTTGAGATGCTGTTACAGGCATTGACGATTGAACCAGTGCCTTCTCTTAGCAGCCATGCTGGATGACGTTCTCTAACACGTTTTGATAAGACCAGCATAGAACAACCTATGTACCGAGCTCCGTAAGAGCAGGTGAACTGACATATACACATTGAAGTGGTCATATGCGGAAGTCTGTGCTTTCCATTGCTTGAGAGTAGTGGGCGTCTAGAGAATATCACTCTTAGAGCTGCTGCAGGAAAAGTCTTCTTCAAGGAATTGAAAATTCTTCTTTTTAAGGATATCTGCTGCTAGGTCTCACCTGAATTCCAGATTCAAGTACAGTGTTTTCTTTGGCACTGGAGTGTATTCTTCACTTCTTCGCTTTGGTTTCATGTTCTTCTCCACGAAACGCGGTGGGTATCCATTTTGAACCACGATACTTTTGAGAAATAGGAGCTCTTCTTCTAAACAGTCATCGCTACAAATAATTCTGGTACGGTTAGCTAGAGAGATGATGAGAGCTCTTTTACGGCTGATAGGTATCCAACTGTAGACGTTTGTCAGCTAGTCATTCAATATTGGTTTTCTATGGATAGATCTTTTGAGAGTTCCGTCATCTCTTCTTGTCGATTCCACGTCCAGGAATGGAATCTTTGATTCATTTTCAACTTCCATTGTGAACCTTATTAAGGTTAATAAACTCAGTAAGATAGAATTTAAATCGGAGTCATCTTGACAAACTATAAAATTGTCAACGAAGTGTGCTTTGCACAGCAGCGATCTGTTCACTGGTCATTTTAAGATGCCATTTTCCACTCTGCCCATGTAGCAGTCTGCCAAAACTGGGCCAAGGGGAGAGCCTATAGCGATCCCGCCTTTCTGTCCATAGATGATGTCCTTGAATGTAAATTGTGCATTGAGTGTGCACCTTAATAACAACTCTTTCAGATATGAAGGTGGTATTCTGATACTCAGGTTTTTGTCATCCATCCTTGCTGGACTTCTGATTCTTTTCCCGCTAATGTTCCAATGGGTATTTTCCATAATTTCTTCGGAGCCACTGTAAGCTATTATACTTGTTTATTGTGTCAAGAGATAGAAAATGTGCAAGACACGCATCTCAGCCAATTCTGAACTCCTCAACTGAATATGCGTAAACTCCCAGCAGTGAATGGCAGTTTTCTCACTGCTATTCGAACTCATCACTCATCTTTCCACACTCCAAAGCTTTATCCGCATATGTAACCTACTTATATAAAATTAAGTAGTTCAGTATAAGTAAACAAATTATCAGGTAATGTTATGCCTACATATTTCTATTGGTACAAATGACGATGGATAAGTGACCTTGGAATAAACTGAATTCAACATACGCCTATATTTTGGTGATTAATAAAATCTGAATAAATCTAATGAAGAAGCTATAGCTTACACACCGCAAAGTTAAAAAACCTTGTTGAAATTTTTTTCTTAATCACTATGGGACTCATTTAAATAATTGTTTTTTCGATTACAGCTTGATTCCACACCGTATTTTTGGTACAAGTATGGAATTTTCAGCGTGGATGTCGGTAGCCTAAAATTTGCAGGCCGAACATAGATATCAGGTGTGCGTTAGTGAGGGCTCGAACCCCGGACCATCTGCATGGTCGCCGAGAGTCCTAACCACTGTGCCACCAACGCACAAAATACTCCGTCGGAAGACAGAGCTGAAAAACATGAGACAAGACTCATTGTATTGTGCCTCTCCACGGAAATCTTTAGTAAAAGGCGAAAGATTTATCCGCAAATGAGGAGACACCAGAGTTGTAATGGTCAAATTTTAACAAAAATTCAAAGAACGTTCAGTCAATCTTAGGAGGTTATTATTATTACTTCTTAAATTCAACTTGTCATATCACAGCGGGCAAGCGAATGATAGTTGTTGATTTCCGTTGCCTTCTGTCTGTAAGCAAGATAAACTGATTACTCTTTGAGAGATAGTTATCGCACTCATTATTGCACCACTATTGCCTTTTCGCAAACATGCTGGATAATGTTCTTGAATCTTCTTGGACAGCGTGGGCATTGAAAGACCGATATACCTGGCTCCAAAGCACCGCGTGAACTGATTAACGGACATAGAAGTGGTTAGATGCGCGATCTTGTCCTTCGTTAACACAAATTTTTGTGAAAACTCATCACATTTGTTACTACTCTAATTCCATTAACCCCAATTTTCTTGACCGTTTTGGTATTATGTAACTCCAATTAACAATCTTCATATAATAAATTGAAATAACCAAAACCAAATGTATTAATGGTTGACAAACTAAATGTACATATACATACAAAAGAACAAATATTTACATGAGATTGCACAGATAAGAAAATGAATTCAAAGAAAAGTCAACTTTCGCTGAACTACGTGTTATAGTTTCATTCTAATTTCTATCATGAAAACCTCACTCACACTTGATGGCTGACTGTCTGGCTGCCTGGTTGGCTGGTTGGCTCTTTTCTCTCCCAATTCAAATGTCCTCGAAAAGATACAGACCACCGAACCTCACTGCGCTGTCATCAGCATCATCTCACTACTCACAGTGACCACTAGCACTGTCACCATGCCGTCACTGCAGACTGAGTAGATCAACCAGTCCACCAACTGTTGAGGATTACAACCAGCAAACAAGATGTAATTATTAATCAGATTACTAAGCAAACGGGTAATCATAATAATAATAATATTAACAACAACAGTACTATTAAGTGTAACTATTTCTATTCGAGAAATCACAATGTTGGTTTTCAAATTTCTTTTAACAGCAATATGGTAATGATAATATCGATAACTATAGCATTCAGAGAATGGTTTTTAAAAAAATTCTTTTATGAACTTCTAACACATATTTTATTGCACTTTTACGTAAACTTCAGATGATCAATTTCTTTTCGACGTCTTTCTATAGTTATATAATTTTTTATGCAGAAATTTCTTCTGTTTTATACGAGTGATTTTACCTGGTCACTATACAGGATTGTGTGCCAGAGACATTCTCATGTTATCATATTCATAGCTTCGTAATAACTAAAATTCAGCCAATGTCTAGATATTTTGAAAATGTTTGAAGATATATCGATATATTTACATATAAGTTGAATGACTGATTTAAATTTAGGTAGAGTTTACCCTCTGTAGTCTCTCTATTTTTTTATTTCTCCCTTAGGTTCCTACTTGAACATAGGGCTTCAACTGCACGTCTCTACATGCTTCTGTCTACATCTATAATGTTCACCTCCATACTGTTTCAACTCCTCTTTACACGATCTCCTCCATGTCGCCCTTGCACCAACGACCCACTCTCCGCTTCCCTTTCGGATTCCACTCAAGGGCTTGACGCACGATATCACCCAGCGGTCACCTCACCGAGTATCCGATCCATCTCCACTTTCTCCTCCATATTTGTTGGGCGATTGGTTCTTGTTTTGTTTGTTCCCATAGTTTCTTGTTGGTGATTCTTTCCGGTCCGCCATCTGACCTTCAATATAGAGCGAAGACTGTTGTTGATAAAGGTCTGCACTAGGCTGTTGGAAATATTCTTTGTGACCCGCCAAGTTTCTGATGCGTATAGGAGAACTGACTCGACGTTTGTATTGAAAATCCGGTTGAAGTTTGCGGTTGATGCTGAGTGACGAGGATTTCCAGATTGGTTTCCCGCCTTTCCGCTTATCGATTTGACATCCTCTTCCATTCCAACTGCCTGTCGTTGAAACAATTCTCCCTGGATAAGTAAGTGAATGAAGTAACCGGTTTCAAATCCCTCCCGTTGATGATGATTGACGCTGGATGGTACTGCTGTTGTTGCTGGTGGTGGTTACTTATTTTCCCAACCTCCGTCTTGTCTATGCTCACTTGGAGTCCCGTCTTTGCGCCTTCTTCAAAGAGTTTGTCGATTTTCGCTTGTAAGTCTTCGATTTTGTGTGACATCAAATATAAATCATCCACACGCGAAATCCAGGTTTTCTACGTTCAGGATATCCCTGTCTTCTCGTTTCCTACTCACTGTCTTACACATAGTCCAGTTCACCACAATTAAGAATATCATTGGTGATAATAAGCACTCTTGTCTGACTCCTGTGTTTACTCCAAACGCCTCGCTGAGTTTTCCGTTGTAGATCACCTGACATATTTGGGGTACGCCGTAGTACTCGAGTAGTTTCTAAATTACCTGATGGTCAACACTGTCGGAGGCCTTCTCAAAGTCTATAAAGTTGAGGTGCAGGTTTGATTGCCATTCCATGCTTTGTTTTAACATAACATAACATAACATAAGCTTTATTCCAAATCAGTACTTGTGATACAGAATGGAATTCTCCGCATTTTACTACAATATTGCATCCAGTTTTTTACATTAACAATAAATAAAGTTCTACATAGTTTAAAGTTGTCTCAACAACATATTAGTATGTCGGTAGCAAAGCCAAAATTAAAGTGTTTGAAGGTGTTAGAAAAGTAGATACTACTAGCATATTTACTGGCGTAAGCGATAGCAAAATGTTCGAGATGTACAGAGTGTGAAAGAACGAACAAGAATGTTTTAAGTAGAGTTTGCAAGGAAGAGAGAAACAAAACAGCACATAACAAAAATAAATACAGAATGAAGAGCGAGAAAACGTTGTACCTATAAATGATGTGAGTTGGAAAGACAAGATCCATTGGTTCTACTGACTATTTAATAAGTTAAAGGTTTCATGCCTGATGCATTCTTTATCGCACAGAACACGAGCTAAGTAGGGTATGGATGAGTTTTTGTACTTACTAGTGCGGGCATATAGTTTCCTATATAGGCTTCTTGTTTTCCCTGAAGAGATACATGGGGACAGTTGTGAATGTAGAGGGTGTTGTGAGTCAGATAAAATGGATTTCGCCCATTTTTCACATGAGTCCATATGCCTGTCCACCAGAATATTAACTAGCTGGCTAAGTGGCAAGCTGCTTACCCTGCTGACAACCTTTAACATCCTACGTAATAAGGTATAGTCTTTCTTCAATAGCCCAGGAAAGACTAAGGGGGAGCAATAGAGAATAATAGGCAGAATACGGGAGTTAACAAATTGTAGGAGTAAGGGTTGGGTTACACCAGAATGCCTTAACTTCTTGATGTAGAAGGTAAGACGGTATATTTTCTTGGAAATCGTCAAGATATGAGACTACCAGGAAAGATCAGAAGATAGAGTGACGCCTAGGTATTTAATTTCCGACTTGGTTTCTATTTCACTGCCATCTATGTTGCACACCTCATGAGTGCTAACCAGTTTGTTTAGGTCAGATTTATGCCTAAGGGTGAAATTAACTGTTTGGCATTTGGAGGGGTTTAAGGTTAGACCGTTTTCCTTGGACCATTGGCTAATTTCCGATAAGAAGCCATTTAGTTTAGAGCAGTCACTTTGACATTTGACAGGTAAAGACACAGTTAGGTCATCAGCATATTTGACAAAGTTAATGTCATTTGAAGACGGTAGGTCATGTAGAAAGAAAGAAAAGAGAAGTGGGGAGAGTACAGCACCTTGGGGGACACCAGCTTCTGTGAGCACAGCAGAGGAGGATTGGCCTTTGTATACGGTGTACTGCATTCTGTTTGAAAAGTAGGAATGCAACCAGTTAGTGACCCAGGACTCGGTTTGTGTCATGGAGAGCTTATTTAGCAAGAGACTTCTAGGTACAGAGTCGAAAGCAGAAGTAAAGTCAAGAAACGTGCAGCGGACATATTTGGCACCTTTGTCTAATGATGAGATAATACTGTTGTGTAAGACGGCTGCAGCGTCTAAAGTACTCCTACCCTGTCTGTAGGCAAATTGTTTGGGGTCTTCGAAGCTTTTAAGGGAGGGTTCGAGTTTAAGAAGTACTAGTTTTTCCATGAGCTTTAGAAACGGGGAAGTGATGGCGATGGGTCTGAACTTTACGTTCTTGCTATTGCCAGGTTTAGGGACAGGGACTATTTTAATGTCTTTCCATGGAACAGGTACAACGTTTTCACGGAAAGAAGCATTTAGTATATTAGTTAGAGGAGAACATAAAGCATCTGCACATTGTTTTAGAACATATGCAGGTATGCTATCAGGGCCAAGACTATGTGAGGGCTTAAGAGTTTTAAGACATTTCAAAACATCGAGAGTATTGAAGTCCTGGAAGTTATCAGCTACAAGATTGGTAACGTTAGAAGTGGTTATAGTAGAAGGAGAGCGTAAAAAAGACAGATTAAGAGCATTAACATCACAAGAGGGAAAAACATTACATCGCTTACTTTTGCCAGTAATTTCATTGATTAGTTTCCACATGCTGTTAGGAGATTTGCATGATAAAAGTGTTTGGTTATAGATAGCATTAAGATTTTTGATTTCAGATTTGATTTGAGCATTAATCTTTTTAAGTCCTAACTTGTCTTTGCATTTATATAACATTTCTTTTTGCCTGCGAAGTTGTTTGAGACGGGGAGACGAGAAGCGGTCGAGGCGTTTGAACAGTGTTTGTTTAGGACAGCAAATGTCGAGGCAGAACTTAAGATAATCCATTATATTGGTGATTGAGTCATCTAATGTACTTTCATAGAATAGATCCCAGTTGGTATCTTTTAACATGCATCTTAGATTGAGTAAGTTGTCAGATGTGTAGCATCTTTCTTGTACTTTCGTAGACAGGTGTGAGAAGATTTTAATATGTGTTTTGCTGTATATTTTTGGCAAAACGCGGACAATGCAGTGATCGGAGTTATGTATCGGTGAACGTCTTCGTGTTTCATATACTCCTTCGTCATTAGTAAAAACGAGTCGAGTGTTTTGTCAAGTCGAGTGGGAAATTTGACTATGTTTGTGTGACCAAGAGCTTCAAGAAAGGAACAATCCGATGTGTTGAAGTCTCCAGTAATAACGGATAGAGAGTTGTCGAAGTTGGCAGCAGCAAACATGGTGAATTCATCAGCAAAATAAGATAGATCAGATGGAGAGCAACTAGGAGAAATGTACATGTTTGTAATATAGAATTGTTTATACTTGGGGAGGTGTTTGGGGCGACATTTGACAGTAATACAGTCAATGAAGTCATTTGAGAAGGTGAAGCAGACGTTATTTGAGACAGACCATTTGGAGTGAATAAAAGTTGCAACGCCACCACCATTTTTCTTATTACAACAGCGACGGTCTTGACGAAATAAAATAAAGTCCTTTAGTGAGATAAGGTTGTCATCATACAGTTCATGCAACCACGTTTCTTGTAATGCGATTATGGCGGTGTTATGATACGTATCAGTTGACATCAGGGATTGTAGGTACATTATCTTATTTGGCAGAGAGCGACAGTTTGAGTTCATTATGACGGGGACCGTAGTTAAGTGTATTGGTGTACGTTTGAGAGCTCTCTGCCAACCACTACGATGTTTCCTTCTTGGTTTCTTTGGAATATGAAAGTCATTTGGTCGTAAATCATTAATAAAGTTACGAGAGTAAATGATTCTGTTAGAATTCATATTAAGTTGATAAATGTATGCTGGTAAACAGTAAACTGGATGCAAAAAGTAGATATTTTGGTAGCAGGCCCAAATATTCGAACAGGCCGCCAAGGCACAGAGGTTGAAAAAAAAATGATGCGTAGAGTTGCAATTTGGTCAGAACATGATTTGCCTTTTCTGAATCCAGCTAATTTTGGTCGGAGTTCTGTATCCAGTGCGTACTTTATTTTCTCCAGGATGATGCGGCTAAGGATTTTACTTCGTGTCGACAGGAGCATGATTCCTTGCCAGTTCTCGCAGAGTCCTAAGTCGCACTTCTTTGGTAATTTCACGACGTGCCTACTGTCAGTAGGCGCATTTCCCTCCTTCCAGACCTTACGGAATACCGCAGGCAGCATGTCTGCTGTCGTCTCTCGGTCCACTTTCAGTGTTTCAGGGGATATTCCATCTTGTCCAGCTGTTTTTCCAGCTTCCAGAAGCTTGATTGTATTCAAGACTTCAGGTTTCATTGGAGGATTGGTGTCAACTTGCAGTTGTGTGCGTGCTGTTGTTGGTTTTTCTGGACGGGTTGCAGGTGGTGGTCGGTTCAATAGTCCTTTGAAGTGATCCGCCCATTGTTTATTCTGTCTTCCTTCCTTGGTAATTGGGTTCCCTTGGCTGTCTTTTATAGGTTTCACTTGTGTTGATCTCTTCCCGGATAGAGATTTGGTTATCTGATATAATGTCTTATCTGCATTTTCAGCATCAGTAGCCAGGTTGTCGTAGAATCGTCTTTTGTCCTTCCTAGCACTCTTCTTCACTTCTTTGTCCAGTGCTGTGTAAGTTGAGCTCAGCGTCTCCTGCTCTTGTCCATCCTTGCATTGAATTATTTTCTCTTTCACCATTCTTCTCTCTTCTATTAATTTCCAAGTGTCCATTGAGAGCCATTCCTTGTCTTGTCTCTTCTTTCTTCCTAAAGCCGTTGAACGCGTTTCGTTGAGAATCGCCTTCAGAGACTTCCAGTGATGTTCCACGCATGATTCTTCAGTGATGTCGCGTAGTGTTTCCTCCTTTGCTCTGACAGTTGCAGTGAAGGTGTCCTTTGTGCTTGTTTCCTTCAGTTTCTGTGTGTTGAACTTCCATTTTGGCCTGTCCCCAGCTATCCTCGAGGCTCTTTGTTTCACCTTGAAAGTCCCTTCTACTAGATAGTGGTCTGAACCCACAACTGCTCCTCTCCTTGACCTTGTGTCCAGTAGGCTCCGTCTCCACCTTCTTGAAATTGAGATGAAGTCTATTTGTTCTTGGTGTTTCCATCTGATGAACTCCATATCGCCTTGTGTATGTCCTTATGTTTGAAAACGCTGCTACCAATCACTAAACCATTGAAGGCGGAGAAGTCTGAGAAGAGTTCACCAATGTCGTTCATTTCACCGAGGGCCTCTCGACCCATGGTCAGTTCTCTTCCTTTGTTGTCTCCTCCCAGCTTCGCATTCATGTCGCCTATCAGGATTTAGATATCGCCATTTGGGACGTTGTCCATTATTGCTTGTAGTTGTCTGTAGAACGCCTCCTTCTTCTCTTGTTCTGAGACGTTTGTAGGCGCATAGCATTGAATGACTGTAACTTTCCTTCCTTTTGAGTTGAACCTGGCTGTCATTATCCTGGAGGAGATTGGTTCCCACTGCATGAGAGCTTTAGCTGCTGTTGGTGACATCATGATGGCCACTCCCTCGATGTGCTCATGGTTGTCCTCTGGGTGGCCGGAATACATTATTGTCTCTCCAGTTGGTAGGTGGCACCTTCCAGTTCCGTTCCATCTGCTTTCACAGATTTCAAACACTTCTATTCTGTACCTTCTCATTTCAGCGGCTATCTGGGCAGCTTTTTCAGTTTCGTACATTGTACGAACATTCCAGGTACCCATCCTTACTTTTGCTTTCATCGAAGAAAAGGCACACGGGCTGACTAGCTTCCTGAAGGCTTTCATCAGCCTGCGTCATTTCACTTCCCCGATTCCAGCGAGAAATAAGACTATTGTTTATGTTTTTAGAATTTGTAATATATTCATTCGTTGAAGTTTCTGTAGCGATTTGGTTGTTTTACGGGGGTGGAGTTGCTAGAACCACGCCCCAACCCTCCCTCTTTATCCGGGCTTAGGACCAGCAAGAAAACTGGCGAGCTAGTAGTCCCGGCGAGGTTCTGTAGTCTCTCTGCTGTAGTCAGATCAACCTCACCTGCGGAATACTTATGATTCCAATTAATACACATTTGACACAATTTGGCATGTGCTGCCAATGCGATTTATCAGGAGAAGATAAAGAGACATTCATTGGCATTAAAAATCAAATAGCAGAGATTTAGACTTGATGCTGGAGAATGCAAATGAGACAGTGTTGCGGAGATTCATGGGAGACATGAAAGGAACACGAAGAAACACAGTAAAATCTGTGTCCATAGTGAGTTGAAGATTGTGTTTACATAATTTCGTATTATAGTAATATCAAATTCCAAATAAAAAATTTTAACGGAATGCTTCTTTTTCTACCGTTACAATAGTGTCACTTGAATTTGGTGTGTTGAGTGATATTGAGTAGCACAGACATTCACACACAAAGAAGGTCTTTAACAATTGGATACAGTGACTGCTCGACAGCCTCAATGGAATTATTCAGCATACTTTCTTACCTAATATTTGTTACAAGCATCATTCAGATACTTGGTGAAATAAAATCAAGTTCACAACCTTCCTTCATCTAACTCTGACTTTTCAAGTGCGTTTCATTAAGGTGACTACGATATCCTTGGAAAATATTCGCTTAGTGCATCCATTACGTTTCGAAAATCGCAAATGGCTGCTCTACTTTTAATTGTGGTCTTCAATCGTTTTCTCGTATCCCTACGAAATAGTCAGCCATCAGCAGTATATGCAAATTAACAGAAAACCATTGCAAATCAGGTGGCTCTAGTGGTCAAGTGGCTTAGAAGTTAACATATATATCGTGGTGATGCTGATTCATGTGTGGTAAGATTATAAGCCTCAGAAACTGCCATGTAATAAACAAGGTGCAACCAAAGAGTATATCCATCGGCGGGAATCCAGCTTCAATCACTAGGCGTAGTTTTCGGTTGAGAAATGTGACACTCTCATTTAGGTAACGAATCATACTGCGGTCTGCTGTCATCAATTATTTTCCATTATCATAACTTCAAAAAATTAGGACAAATTTTGTAGTGGTCTTCCTTTGTGGCGATTTTTATCATATTTCAGGAGGATTTATGAATTTGAGGAGATGGTGCGGTTCACTACAGGGATGGGCACAAACGCAGAGTTTTCGGATTTTTATTTAGTCCGTTCATTCTCTGAAAATATTCAACAAAATCTATCCTAAGTTTCGAAAAATCCATGTTCCGTTTGTTATCATCAACTATAATTTCAGACATTCGAAAAATTTGTAATTTCTTAGAACGGATTTTTGTATAATATTAGTAGTGTTATTGGTGAAAGCAATTTTCTGTTCCGTTCCATGTCGTCATCATTTCAGATAACAACCAATTAAATCAGACAAATTTGTTTTCGATAATCATCCATAAAAGCAAGATCATCATGTGATTATCTTGAACGGGGTAAACTAAAAGTGTATATTTCTGTGACATGCACAAACGCTTTTATGATTTGTTCCCCGTCAAATAGAGTGGAATGATTAAAATACTGAAAAACATGATAAATGAGTTGTTTTCGTTGATAAATTTAGAAGGATTAATCGGTCATCAGATCACCAGATTCTTTGTACCAGTGCTAAATAAAGTATTCAGGCGCAATGAAAAATGTTACCGTGAAAATCTACCGGTGTAACCATAAATTACCTGAAATATCTTGTAATATCTTAAAGAAACACCGTAAATTCCATTTATGCTCAGAATCACATATATCAATGTTATCGATTCACACTGTGAATAGCGATAACTATGAACAGCGAATGACAACTAACGTTTTACTAACACAAACCTTTTATTTTTTATGAATGTTTAGTAATGATTTTTCACAAATTGTGTGAAAGACATGTACCCATTCGTCTGCAATTTTTTATATTATCTCTGAAAATCACATCACTTCAACCTAACATATATATATATATATATTTATACGGGGATTCTGGGGTTCAGCCGTTGGACACTCGATAACTACCAAAGTGTTTCAGGTTTTGATCCTCGCTTAAACCTCGCTTAGCCATTTGGAATTTCCTTTAAAAAGGAAACCCAGCGGTTTATAAAATAATAGCACCACTATTAATGAAAAGCTGGAGTTCAAAGCTTGATACATTATGTTCCACTTGAAACGGAAATGAATAAAACTGGAAAAAATGTAAAAAAACATGTGACTGTTGGTGCCACCAAGTAGACAATGTCAATTTCCATACCACCCTCAAATTAATCTGAGAAGAAGATTGACCGTTGTCAGATGGAATTCACTCACTCAAACAGGTCAAAATAATCAGGAGACATGCTGAGAATACATCAAATTAATATTACTAATTACTTGAATATTAAGTCAACACTTGTCATAAACAACTTTGCATATGTACAGTAATGCTGCTTTCTACGTTTGTAATGTTTGGACGGTGGAGTGAAATTAAAATAATAATGATAATATATTCTCATATTTTGTTCATTCCAGATTATAGTTTATAGGCATCATCAATACGATAATAATGTATACATGGAGTAGGAATGTTTACAATTTCTCACTAACACAGGATATATATACAAGGAAAGGTAATGGAATGGTGACAGTAAGCATGCTTTACATGGATGAAAGCAATTAACATGACATCATCCCAGACAGCATTATTATTTGAATTTGTCGAAAATGAGCACAACAACTGTAGGCTGCGTTACATGTCGTCGATACGGTGCGCAGAAGTATAAAATTGCTTGTAAAATGTTGGGTAGTTCACGGACAACAATGTTTTCATTGATACAGTCTGCAAGAGGCTCACCACAGCAGTTAGCAGCCCGTTAAACATTCAGAGTGTCAATGAATCAGCATAATTAACACACTGTGATTGATTTCAGTGAGGAACCAGAATGACTGTGAATCAATCTATACAAAATGTCGAACGGAGAATGCGGGGTCAGAATATAACCATCGAATGAGTCCGTGAGATTTTGGATGCCCGTCAACACGTTCTCATTACTTATTTCAACCGAACTTCGAACCCACTACTCGGTGGGAACATCATCACTTACTGAGAAATACAGGCACATCCAGCTGACGAGTCCCAAATAAGACGAAATGCGCATCCTGGATTCCACAGCTAGTTACCATACACGAATTAAATACTAACTAAATACCCAGGCATCGTCGAAGCATCTGCACGAGAAGCTGACATGTCAACCTGAGACCGAGCACTTCGGTCCAATCAATCTACGGGAAAAATTCAAATCCAATTAAACTTGTACAGTAATACTCTGTACAGTAATATTCAGACACAGTTCTAATACAGATTCGAGTCTGGGAGGTTTATATCCTTGAATTGCTAGGAGGACTTCTGGGCCCAGAGGTCATTGAGCCAAATTTACCTGCCTGATTTCTATCACAGAGAAATGATTTTATCCAGTTGTGGGCTGAGTTGCGTCATTAATCAAGTAGATTTCCTCTTGTGATTTGTTTTCCAAATAGATTTCGTTGTTTATTCCACTTCTGTTTGGCTTTGAAGTTCGTGGGTATATCAGGATTTCAGTGTTTTTTTTAACTACACAGAGGAAACGTAGAAAAGCATTTAATGGAATATTCTCCATGTGTAATTATTACCTGACATATAAACACACTGATTAGATATATATTTAAATTTCCATGGTAGACATTCATGTTCATACTTGTTCTACAAAATACACTTTCTGTATGAGAATGCCTAACATTTCATTGTAAACAGTTTGTGCTGATGTCATTAAACGCAATAGAAAATAGAAGGCAAAAGCAAACAATGGTTGAGACTTATTAGAATAGTAAAATTGTAAATGTGATAGCAATGTAACCGTTTTCACTGTAACTGAGGTATATGTGTGTGACATATTGACACAGTTAACGCCTAAGATCATGTGTTTGTAAGGTTAATTTCATCATAACACATCATGAAACTTGTAAGGCTTCATAGCTGTTATATTCCGTCAGGGTTAATTAAACATCATATCACAGTTTATCAACTTTAGAAATGTGCCGTCTTTATAACATCAACAAAAATGTCTGCATATAATTATTTTGCCTACTTTGAAGCCCAACTGTATTACCAAAGTTTGTTTCAATGAAAAAGACAACAACTTAAAAATTAGGACGAAAGGAAATACTGTTATGCTGTTATATAGTGTTTATTTATTTCATTAGTACCCTTCTGTTCTGAGCAGTATGCATTGAACTTAGCTTCTCATTCTGTTGTCTATCTTCGCATTGAGTCATCTTCTACTCCACTATCCTCCCTTCTCGATTAGCTTCCAAGCATACGTTGAGAGCCATTCATTGTCTTGTCTTTTCTTTCTCACTAAAGCATTTGTACACGTTTCCTTGAACATCACCTTCAGAGAATTAGTTCTAGTGTTTTTCCACGCGGGTTTCCCCAGTGACCCCACTAAGTGTGTCTGTCTTCGTTCTGATTTCTGTAGTGAAGGCAGCTTTTGTAGCGTTATCCTTCAGGTTCTCAATGCTGAACTTAAATTACAGTGGCCTTTTTCCGGTTGTTTTCAGGGATTTCATCTTCGCCCTGAAGGTTCGTGACGTTGATGATGGTAAGACCCCATCTGGTCCCCTTCTCGACTTTGTATCCAACAGGCTGCGTCTCCACCTAATTCAGCAGTATTGAGATGAAATCTTTCTGGTCTGTTGAGGTATTCGTCAGGGAAAAGCCACTTTGCTTTGTGTTTATCCTTGTATCTCTACACACTGCCTCCAATCACAGAATCACTAAAAGCGCAGATGTCTGTGAAGAGTTCTCCGTTCGGATTCATCTATCTGAATCAGTCTCTCTGTTCATGAAGAGTTCTCTTCCTGTATTATCTGCTCCCAATTCTGTTGGAATTCATATCGGCCATGAGGATTTTGATGTCACCATTTGGGATGTTGTCCATTACTGTTTGTATTGTCTGTTCGAATTTTGCTTCTTCTCTTCTTGCGCGTTGTTTGTAGCAGTTTGCGTAGCATTGGATAATTGTGACCTTCTTTTCAGCGCACTGATTTCAATCTTGATGTCATGATCCTACATGAGGAAATTGATTTCCGCCACATTAGGAATTTGGCTGCAACTGATGACATCATAATGGCCACCCATTGTTTTCGTGGTTGTCGTCTGGTTGACCACACCGGAGTAGATTACTTACTCTGCAGTTGACAATTTTGACAGTCTACATCCATTCGATCTACTTTCAAAGATTCCCATCACTGCTAAGCCATCTCTTTGCATTTAGTTGGCTACACAGGCAGCCTTTTCACCCGATTTCGTACGCTGTACGGACATTCCAGGTTCACATTCTTATTCTTGCTTCCACTAAGAGAGAGAGAAGATACATCGGCTGGCTGACTGGCTTCCTGAAGACTTTCACTAATGTTTTGTGTCACTTAGCCTCTCCGATTCCAGCAAAGAATAAGGGTGTTCTTCGGATTATTTGTATTTCTAATATACTTTCTTTACGTTGCAGTTTCTCGAGCAGTTTGATAAGTTTAGTGATGTAGGTTAGCTAGCCCCACGCACAACTCTCCGTATTTACACTGGCTTGAGACAGGCTAGAAAACTAGCAAGGTAGTAAATTAGGCGAGATTGACCAAAAACCATTAAGACAACTAACATTAAAGTTGGAATTATATTATGTTAAATAGAATCATATGACAGTAAACTCCATGAAATTCCTAATTATTCACTGAATAATTTGAACATGCAATAACAATGAAAAATAAAACCGTGTTCATAATAGAAAGTTATGGCTTAGCAAGAAGTAGGATTAACAAATTTTGAAGAAAGTACGAATTTAATGTCCAAAATAAGTCAAAATATTTCGGTTTCAATTAATTATCAGTTCACTTGGCAAAATAAATTTGGTTGTATTTTTAAAGGATTTCTCTTCGGCAATCTAAAACACACAGCAGAACGTTTGAAAAGCTACAGTGAAGGTTTTAGTGCAGCGTGTTGTTACGAAAGAATTACACAAATGAATATTTTGATTTTGCATGCTGGAAAAACTAACTTTCAGCTTTGTTGTTCGGTTGTTAGAAACACAGAACGACAGCTACAGTGATTCTTCAATGAAGTGCTATTCTCCCCATTTTTTTCGGTCAATCCGTGCTTACCTGTTTTAACTTACCCCTTATCTTATCTAACTCATACATGGTTAGCAGGTACAACTGACTTTTTATCGCTTGATTCATTCTTTTAGAGCGTATGCATGAAGCACTACAGAAAATGAATCAATTCACTTGATTTCATGGGTTTACATAAGAGAAGCGTTTTAATCAACACTCGTATCCGCTGTCACTTCATAATTCCATGTTAAATGTTCATATGAGATATAAAATTTAGCATATATGCCACTGAGATCAATCTCAGGACTCGCAAAGACTCTCAACGGTTAGTATAAAATACATCCTTGTAATTCGTCTGAATTGAAATTATTACTGAAAGCGAAATTCAGGACAAAATCCTCTTTGATTCTAATTCAAATCGATTCTATTTTTTTGAATTTCAAGTTTTTCTAACATCATGTTTCGGAATCTACAAGTCAATCTGATACATGTCTTGCACATTCACTATTACAGCTGCGTAATTCCTGGTCAGGGTTGAGCTCACGAAGGCAGTGATAACTGCATGACATCTAATTATAATATAATATAATAAAAACCTTGTTTGTGAATACTGTAGCTAAAATTATTAAATTTATAATCCACCTACCACATTAGATTCTTTAATCACCGCGGCAAGTTATTTCTGGAAGCGAAGAAGCGATAACCGTTTAGAGTTCAATTCTATAGAAGTAAATTTGTTCACTGTCGAACAGTTACAGCAATATTCAGTGAAGAAGTCTCAGGCACTCAGTAAAAACTTACAATAATCTACTCACATAAGTTCTTGTTTTTCCATTTGTTACTTTACCGTAACAGTATGATACTGGTGGTATACTACGATGATTCTCAGTAATTTTTTGTGCATATGTATATATGTATAAATACATATAGTTTCACTTCAAGGAAAGAGTTTGGGGCAAGCATTTTAATTAATGTGATAACAGTGGTTTCTGGAAAGTGAATTAACCAGGTTTTTCTAGTGCATTGATTATTTCGAAGGTTTGACAATCTGGTAACTTTACTTAGCAAAAGTCAATATTAGTAAACCATTTTAGTCTAATCATTGTATTCAGAAAAGTAGCGTTATTAATCTCCAACTACTCTGGTAACTAAAAGTTTCGTGGTTTGGCACAATTGTTCCTTGACTTTCATTGAATTCTGAGCTCAACTCATTACTAATCTTCTAATCTACTTAATTGTTTTCTACGTAATAATTTTATTTTAAATTACCGTGCCATCTCACTGTTACTCGCTCCTCTCGAACTTTTCATCATATTGTGCATAAATAATCTCTGGTTTTTAGATCGTCAACTATTTTCTATTCATGTCCGTGATTCTGTAGTTATGCCTGCTGAGTTGAAATAATACTTGAATTATGGTATATATTTCCATTTCGTATAACTTATGCCCTATTTAGGTTGTTAGCAGTTGAAGAAAAGCCGTGAAATAAAAAAAATGTCTCTGTTCTGCAAAAATATTTTTTTTCTCGGTTTGTTCTAATTCAGTTAGTCAATACAGCGTCACTCAGATTCACATGATAATGATAGTAGGTAAGATGTTGAATCCTCACTCAAGGCCTTTTGTTCATGAAGGTTTATCTAAGTTAACTGATGTCTGTGTATGTACTTATTAATATGGGTTTATAAGCCTTACTGGCTTGGTGTCATGTTCTTCACATCTTATAATCTTCATAAATTGTGTGCTATGAATTCATTATTGCCTGGCTACTCAGTGTGTCTAGTTACCAGTGTTCTTCAAGTCAAGACATTGTGACTTCATCCTTGTGCCTCTAAACTTGAGTTATTTCATTTTTTTGTTCCCCAAGAGCCTGCTATTGTCGATGCTGGCTTGACTGTTCATTTTATTATTATTATATCCTTTAATTGCTAGAGGAACATAGGGCTTCAGCTGCGCTTCTCCATTGTCTTCTGTTTTCTGCCAACTTTTCACTCTGCTCCAAGTCAGCCCACATGCTTTCACCTCCTCCTCACATGACCTCCTCCAAGTCAACCTCACAATGACGACCAACTCGCCGCTTCCTTTCGGGTTCCACTCGAGCAACGGCTTGTCCAGTGATGTCACTTGATGGTTTCCTCACAGTATGATCAATCCATCTCCATTCCTTTCTGTCCATTTGTTCCGCAATCGGTTCCTGGTTGGTTAGCTCATTGCCAGAGATCTTTGTTGCTGATCTTTTCTGGCCGGCCATCTGATCTTGAGTATTGAGCGAAGACAACTGTTAATGAAGGTCTGAAGTTTGTTGGAGATACTCTTTCTGACGAGTCAAGTCTCTGATCCGTTAAGTAGCACTGGGTCAATGTTCACTGGTAGTTCTGCTTCCGTTGTTGGTATTGTTGGGCGCGTTGTATGTGGCAGACGATTTAGAAGTCTTTTGAAGTGTTCAGCCCAGTGTTTTCTTTGCTCCACTATTTTGGTGACTGACTTTCCATTGTCATCATTGGCTGGTTTAATCTGTGTCGAACTTTTCCCCGATAGGTTCCTGCTTGTTTGGTAGAGTGTAGCCAGGTCTCCTTTGTCTGCAGCTTATTCTGCTTCACTTCCCATGGCTTCATAATATTTTCTTTTGTCTTCCCTGACACTCTTCTTTACTCTTTTGTTCAGCGTATTGTAATTTGCATTCAGCTCCTGTTTTTGTTGCTCGTCGGTGCACTGGATAATCTTTTGTTTCACTGTCCCTCTCTCTTCTATTAGTTTCCAAGTGTCCGTAGTGAGCCACTGTTTGTCCTGTCTCTTCTTTCTGCCTAGAACTTCCATGCAGGTTTGACTCCACACCGTTTCGAATTTGTCCCAGCGATTTACGACGCCGATATCTTTGCTAGTGTTGATTTCTGTCTCGGCTTTTTCGCTTATGTTTGCAATGAAGATGTCCTTTGTAGCCTGGTCCTTCAGTATTTGAGTGTTAGACTTGGTTTGTGGTCTATCTGCAGCTCCTGTTTCCCTGAAAGCTTTTAATTTGATTTGGATTGTCCCTTGTACGAGGTAGTGGTCTGAGCCAACGTCTGCTCCTCTTCTTCCTTTTGTGTCCAGTAGGCTGCGCCTCCACTCCATCAAATTAAAGCAGCCAATTGTTTGTCCTCGCAGTACTTTTGACAAATTATTATGGAATTACACAATACCACTCTGTCAAGATTCCGCCTACATACCAGTAACTATGATAAGTGTCAAATCCATCCATTTCTTCTAGCGTCCACATTGTCTAACGAGTTGTGTCAGTTATTTTCATTGAAAAGAAGGAGAGAAAAAGTATTTTGAGATGAAGCTCACCTTTCCCATCGGGAAGTTTAATGGTGCCTATATTTTTTCAAACAAATTTTGAATCATTCAGAAAGAAGACATTTCTGTAGAATGACGCAAATTTATTCAAAGATCTTAGTTTTTAAAAGATAAATTTAATGAGGAAAATGTGTTTGAGCAACACACTTTGAAGTGTCTTATCACAAATGTCCGTCTTAATTCAAGTTATATGAATACGAAAAACAATGACAGATGAAATAAGATACAAAAAGCGTAGGATTATTACACATAGTTCGAGCGCTTTGAATAAATCATATTGCATGCCGATTGATTCGTACAGAAAACAATATACTTTAACCTTTTCGTATCTCGCGTTAATTGACATACTAAAGTATGCCTATAGCTATTCATAAAATTCAGCCTAATTGTCTGTGAACAGTAACATTATCACGACATCAATCACACTTTGGTAATCATTTTTCAATTAGATTAATGGAAATTGTGTCAGTTACTATCCTCGTGACTCTTGCTACCTTATTATTTGACTTACTTCATTGTGCTTTTTGTTTTTCTACTTTTGTCTAATTTGAATAGAATAGCAGATATGTGCTCAGATGTGTTGTATTGCATTGGGCAGTTTTTCATTCTTCAGATGAAGAGACCATCATTAGCTAACACTGTTCAGATTTATTGGAGTTCTCAATCGTTTTAGATTCAGTGCTACTGGAAAAAAATCGTTGTGAAACGCTTATCTCACGAATATTCTGGGGGAATCGGAGGTGGTTTTGGTACACACACACCAAACCACTAAATGAAATCCACTGCCCGACCAGCCTTTGAGAAGATGAAGGCTTCTGACAATTGTGGACCCAAGTGATATCGGTTTTGGATGAAAGAGAGAAATCGCCATGTGCTGCTGGAACCCAAAGGAACAGAAGAGAATATTTACATTATGTTAGGTATAATCACAATTACAAGCTTGTTGTGTCCTATCAATTTGTTTCGTTCTTTCCATTATGGTTGTTGTCCTTTTCGAGACGTATAGCCTTTGACATTCCTTTGTTAATGAAATGGGTGCTTTCTATCTCAACTACTCATGAGTAAAAAAACGCCAATTGCAAAATTTACAGAGATGTGTTTTGTAATATAACTGGGCGTTAACTGGGCTTTCATGTTTGAACAATCAATTGGCCTCAACTTCCAGTACGCTCGATGTGTTTCCTGTCCTCCTCGGACATGCTCCATGTTAGTCAGGCGTCTACTTGGAGCATATTCATTCCATCTTGATTTTCATCTGGCTACTAAGTGTATATGCTATTTTGCTTTGAAAAGCGATCAACGAAAGAGAATACACCAGAAACATATTCCTCTAGGATGACAGAAAGCGTACGATGAGTTATTTGGTTGAAGTTAGTTGGAGAATCTTATTTTGGCACAAATGTGAAGTCAGTTCTTCTATATTGGTCAGATACTTGGCTATAGCATTACAAAAAGCATTCCCAACAGACCACTGCAGAATTTAATCGACAACTGCCTTCCTTCTTTATTGAAGGTCTTATGGACCTCTGGCCAGAACGAATAAGCAAGAAGAGACTCTGTAAATAAAGCAATGAAGAACCAATGCCCAAAAAATAAGCAAAAAAAAATGGAGGTGAATTGAGCACACACTAAGGATGACATCGAATAACGTCGCACACCAGCTCATCACTCAGCTGGAAGCCAAATAAGAAACGACAAGTTTATCTTTAGTGCGAGACTGAAATGGGGGAGATCGTCCAAAGGAGGGCGAGAAGAGATTATCAGCAATCGTCGGCCCCGTCGGAATGTGGAGGAGAAAAAAGAACAATATTGTGAAGCGTTGTTGGTGCCCTATGTTCCCCTCGGAGACTAAATCGGACAATAATCCAGACTCCGTGTCACATGGTGGGGCATTCAGAAATATTACCACAGAGCTCTTCATGCCGCCGGTGACTATCTGCAGGAGAACAGTTGATGTCACTTAATGTTTCATCGATGTACACCTGGTTAACGTCTTCCTTTAAATTTCTGGGTTTTAAAGTTGTTGTCTAGTTTACTCGCATTGTTCCGAAAATTGAAATCACCCCACTCCTCTCTTTGATATTCTGGAGGTCACACAACATACTACATACCTGTTCTTCTCAGTATTACCCACCTTATTTATAAGCAGTTAACTGATAGAACAGATATTCCGAAAAAATGTCTCAATAAATTAATAATGGTTCATTCTTCATTGGTAGCTGAATAATTACACAACGCATTTCTATCTCATGGATATTTGCTCGAGATGAAGGAAGGATAAAATAATGACGATTATTATTATTAGCAAGAAACTTCAAACGTACTAGGTAAGTGTTACTATGTGTGTAGAGCACCCAAAAAAAGTCAAAACTTCCAGATCAGATGTGTGCAGTATTGTCCGGCATCCAGAAATAAACTCTTCATAGTGACTAAACATCAGTCACTATTCATTTTGTTGTTTACATTGTTTAGTATATTACAGTTGAGCCGCTCCCTCTGAAGGTCATTGGTGAAACTCTGATGTTGCTTGTTATTATGCATCTACTGGAAATGTGTTGATTGGGCGCTGATTTTGAGATCTGTGCAGATTTATGATCCTGAAACGACGAAGTTCATTGTGACATCATGAACAATGTGTTCACGAATTTCTACTGATTGACGATTATGAAGTTTTCATGTAAGATGTTAAGAAAGGTTCAGTCTCAATATACCGCTGAAATCTGTGGAATGGTAAGAATAACTGATAGACACTTAATTTCCTGTCAATATATACATAACTCATTTCCTCACAATATCAAATAGATGAGATAACTTCCTACAATCTGTTTGTCTGTCACACATTCAGACTCACATTTCAGTGGCTTTATTGTAGAAATTAAATTGAAGACACACATGAAAATACGTAGCTGACATTCGAATATAACCATGTAAGCTGGTCGTACATGATTGGTTGTTTATCTAACTAATCAACGGATAGATAGACCATGAAAATATATGTATGTAAATACATTAGTTAAGAAGTGAAATTCATAGTAGTCTAACTTTTGAACTGTATATTATCTCGTCGGTGATGATGATGATAATGATGACGGGGATTGTGAATATGACATTGAAGTTTTTGTGCTGCAATAACTTGAAGACAGATTTTCATTCTTACAAATGCAAACCCATTTCATATCATGGGCACAACAAACAATCAACGAACGATGAAAGAAGAAATAAACAGTCAAAAGTGATCAGCGACTCTAAATACTACCGACGAGTAGGTGGAATTTATGTTGAAGATAATTGTATTAGGTGATTGCATTCACAGTGATACTGGTCATAATCACCACGGCTATTATGATGTTGGGTATTTACTTGTAAGTATCTCAGGTCGCTTTCAAAGTAGAAATTGTTTTTTATGTTTAGGCTTGGTCTTGAAATAAAAACAAAATATGGAATCCTGGTGGTGTTGATTTCCAGGTAGGAATAACGAATCCTTAATTATTCGTTGTTGGCATTATGAAAAGTATAATTTATAATGTTTATTGATACATCTACTATGTGAGTGTTGGCGAGAAATCGATGATGCCATTTCACGTCTTTCAATATCCATTTGTGCATACCAGTATTCACAACTGTAATAGCATTCAGTTCTCGTAGAACTCAACAGCATAAGATGGACACTTGCTTGCTTAAAACATGTTCGAATATTCTGCTTTCACATCAGTATGAAGGAATAGCGAAACAATTTTCGAATTCCCCACTGATCACGACAGTTTCACTAGGAAAACGAAGAATACACAAGTAATTATTAATGTGCTTAATATAATCAGTTGCAGTCAACTAGGTCTTAGCCAAAGATTGAAACGAGTTATCTGGAAACTACTCAAGTAAAGCAGCAGTTTAGCTAGCCAAGTCACCGTGACCACAACATTCCATGTCACCTACAGTCGGTTTAGTTCCAGGTTATGTGTGGTTTACTCAGACCGACCATCTAGAAAGAGCTACTACTTCCACCTGATTGCTTCACACTTACTCATGTTACTCATTATTATATATTGTCAAAACATCATAAGTTAATTTAATTCGAGGTTGATTCCAAGCCAATAAAGGTAATATTTTTGCATAGAATGTGTGTGATGAATAAAGGAATTCTAATTACAAGATAACTACTTCAAACTGGTTCATTTTCATTTCCAACTTTTTCTGAATACAGCTGCTTGGCCATTGTAGTTGTCTTCGTCCTGCTATTCGTCGATGCAACACAGACTAAACCATTCGTTGGATTCATTTTCTTATGCTTATATGTAAGTTATATCTGTGCATGCCTATAAGGAGTGGTGTGTATATTTATTTTACCTATTTAATTGTACAAATACTACAAAGGGTAATCACAATTTGTCATACAACGACATGATGAGTGATAGTGATGACATTATAAGAATTACCGTGATTAGTAAAGGAAAAGTGAACCACTCAGGGGTCATTAAGACCAGCTTCATTATGTAGTAATGATGAATGATCCAGAGGTCTGGTGCCTTCAGGTTTCAATCTGAGCTAAAGTCCGTCAATCATCAGTCCGAATGTCTTGGTGTGTTGGTATATTACTACAGCACCACATATCGTAGGTTCGAAGAACTGAGGCTGGATCGCAGGTAAGCATTCCGGATGACTAGCACCATGCACAGAACATAGACCTAAGCAGATTTCCCACTGTTTGACTCCAACCATCTCACTCTACATACTTCATCGTTAAAAGTATATTGCACAATTATTTTCTCGAATTAGGCTTGTGAGTGATCATGATGAACAGAAGTAAGTGTGCTTACAAAACAAATTTGTAATTTCAAAATTCATTTTCTGTTCATATTCTCACCTCTGTTTTGATTTCTACTACATAACATAGGCGATCTTTTTGGCCGTTATTTTATACGTACTCGCGACGTATGAGGTGAGAATTGTTTCCGTGATTGTTTGGTGTGTCTGCCTTCTCGTATGTGCACTCGTGTTTCTTCTGGGATACAAAATCAAGACTGATCTGACAAAAACTGCAGACGGTTATTTCGGATACTTCCTGATGATGCTTTTCGCAGGAATACTTCTTGGTGAAATATTTCTCATAAGGGATCAAAAGTTTGTGAGTAACTATCTTTCTATTTGCTGTTTCATATAACTAATCATCTTGTGGTTGAGAATTACACGTGAAAACGCAAATCAACTTCAGCGTAGTAAATTATGAACGATTGAAATAATAAAATGCATGATGAATAACATTGCACTGATATATTCAAAATGACAAAGATGTTATTCACCTGCGTTCCCCATCTCGGCGTGTTCATTCATCGCATTATGAGGACCTGAAAACCGTCACTGAGAATGTCACTAATCAGATTGGCTATGAAATAGATAAATTCGATTTTTTGAAATCAATTATGAGGAATTAAAAAAACTGACTCTAAGGAGGATCATGAAATGTGACTTCACCGTTTACACAAGGAAATCCTCAGATAGACACAGGAATAATAGTGTAACAGCAGAAGGCGAGACACCGAAGCACTGATCATCGTTCGAACCACCACTTATATAGGAATAGTTTTATATTCTCTAACCAATGATTGGGCGTTTGACTAAGGTTATGACATTAAACGGCATGAAATAGAATGTTCAAATACATAGTACTCTGTTGCTAATGCTGAAATGAACTGTGACAATATGTGAGAATAATATTCCGTCCGAACACAACGTCCGTCTCCCACTGCCACAGTTGCAGTTAAAGTATCATGGATAATAATTGTCGTCGATGAAATCTGCTCAACGCGAATAGTATTGTAACCCAATCAAATGACCGGACCAACACAACCACCATCAGAAATACCACCACCATCCATGCATATGTATATTTAATTGCCATATGAGAAACCCTGCTATAAGCTTCGTGCATTTTCGTCAAAACGCAGTTTTTTCACTTCCATTTCGATTTGAATTACTTCATAATGTTTTATCTCAATATGTTCCATGTTTCACTATACTCACGGCATTTTTATTAGCGTGCATGCCTTTTTGACTAGTTGCATGGATTGTATTCACAATCGTGTCTTCCTCTGTGGGAATCACAACTATGGGTTCATACTTCGTATTCATTTGTAAGGACGATGTGTATTAGATTAAAGGCTGATCAGGTCTGATTGAAAAGAATATTGCTACTCTGCATGAGTAAATCTGTATTTCATGGTGTTCACATTTTTACCACACACACACGAGCTCACCTTTCATTTCTAAGTATTTCTGATCCATTCCTGTATAAATTTAAATATTCTTTACAGTGAACTAATAGTATTCTGTTTCTTTAATTGAATTCTAGGAAGGATTCTTGTCATGGATATCTCAATAATCATTCTCCTTCTGTCAGTGAGTTGAATAATTCATGAATTTACTTCAAGAATTGTTTGTAGTTTTCTTAGCAAACAGAAAATATTCACATCGAAATATGTGATTGTATCACTGATCATCTGTTGTTTCCATAATTTATATTTAGTAAGGAAGCACTATCGGTTGACATGAGCAGCTTCCATGTACGCATGTCGATTGGAAACAGGCTGTCATTGTAGACTAGTGATTATGACCTGAAGGGACTGCTTGTAGATCTTTAATCAATTCACAAATGAGAAATCTGGTCCTTAAATTCATACAGCGACCAGAATCCAAGTATATGGCTCTAAAATTGACAAAATGTGATGACGAACGGTGAGTTAAGATAGCTTTGCATTTCAAGATACACACTGAGATTCGAGTGAAATATTCCAATCAATGATGGATAAAACAACTGTATCCGAGAGTCAAACATTTCAACCGCGTTTTCCACTGACAGCTCACCAGTAGTTTTCAATCACTAGAATGTGTAGGAATCATTGGTAACAGTTATCAGCTACAAAGAAGAATCCGTAATAAGGATTGAATCGAGACAGGATATCGAGGTACATTGAAACGATGACACACAAGTTAGTGGAGGATTGGGTAGTAATTACGCAAACGGTTGAAATATATGAACATGTATGAATGCCACAATTAGGCTCTCTAGAAGGCATTTTCTGATCAGTTATTTCGCTACAGTGAGCATTGTTGTTGTAACTGAATAATAATAATTTTGATACCAAAATTTATTTGAAAGGTTTAAAACGAATAATTGAGCATGTAAGTTCTTTCTCACACTCGTCACAACAGTGTTAAATATCTCACGAGTTGGAGAACTTGTTTCACTTATTATTGCGTAAACTTCGCATATCCAGAGTTTAAAGTCAACTGTAGTCATTCATTTTGTTTTCTACTGACTGATTCTCATTTGTTTTGATCTTCAGATTACAGTTATAACTGGACAGATTGTATTCAGACAAGGTTATTTGAACCTTCGTGACAAGTGGCCGTTTAGTGTGTTATTACTGACCACATTAATCGATATATTATATGCAATGTTCCTGTCAGAAGTCCATTTAATCAGGATATTAGGTGGATATTATGATCCCCTGAAAAATGATGTTAATGTGCCGACTGAGAGGCGATATATAAGTGAATATAAGTGATTCTCAATGTTTTGTTCATATTTTTCACGTGTGTGCCTGGATATGGATGGATTTTATTGTAGATTTTATGACTGAACGTCATCAGCTGAATAACGACTGAACATCTGAGAGCACTAGGTAGTAAATATGTTTCAGTTTGGAATTTCTCAGTGGTGCTTGTCTACACCCCTCATCACAGACTGAACCTACGTACTCCATGTTTAGAACAGATCAGTGTGACTACTGCAGAATTACGGTGGAGTTGAGTGACTCACTGGTGACTCACTGAACATTTCTGAGGTGTATGCTTACAAATAATTTTAAATTAGTGTCAGGAAAATTCTCATCTCTCCAACAATAGATATCAGGTCTTATCGCATTCCTCAATCAGAATGAAAACGTGTGAAAATTCGATGCAGATTTCAGATTTGGACGTTAGTTGCTAGAACGATAATTTATCTGTATTTGAATTTTTGAGATGCATTTATATTTCTTGACTATGCATTCTTATGTTTAGTGAAAAATGATGTATTCTATCAGCTTTCGTCTTTAGTTCGGTTACTCGGAACAGATGGGTCACACCTATTGTGTGAAGACTGACGATACTTGTGCGTTTCCGAGGTTGAAATAGGTAGGAAGAGGAAGTGGCGTGTAGCAGTGAACAGCTTAGTTGGAAATGGACGGTTCAGGTCAGTGGACCACATCTCTACAGCTTAGTTTATTGAAATCTCATTCAAAACTCTCAGACTGCATTGTAATTCACGAAGAGATACAAATACTGCTTAAGAGCAGATGGAGTGATAGCAGTCACAAGACTCCTCAAGCTTAAAGATGTTTCGTCGCGTTTGACGACTCTCAGCAGATCACACACTTCACCTAACTAAACATGGAAAACTTGATATAATCTGTAAGCTTCGAGACGAGCACGATGCCCCTCATTCACTCGCGTAAATTCAGATGGTCGACGATTTTCAACTTCATTCGGTTGGTAAACTACATTCAGCATTAGACAATTTTATCTGTGACGTGAGTGCATATCCTCTCAATTGATTGAACTGACGTTCTTGGACTCAGAACTCTTCAATGTCCTTACTGTAGTCAGTCGTCAGTCAAAAGTTATTGAGATCACAATTTACAGATGAGCATTCATCAGTCGCATGTGTCACACATGCAAGTAAAGATTTCACTTCTGGTAACTACTCTTCAATGTACTACAGTTATCAATCGACGGTGTCTACGCACAGCGTTATTTCTCGATCAATCTCTGGAGTTGTTCTCCGCTAGCATGAACTTAAAGGAATGTATTTCATGAACATCATTGCATAAATAATCAAGAATAACCTTGTATAGTGATCATTATTATTAAAGCTAATCTGTGTTATTTCGTTTCAACTGATATGAAAGAAGTGGATCAATATTTACCACATGACGACATGTCTTCATTAACCTTATAGGTGGTAAATGCTTTCCCGCCTACACTGAAAGAAAGTATGATCGTTTCATGGCAATCATATTCATCTTACATAAGCTGGGCTTTCAAGTGAAGTCTGTACTGATGCCAGATGGCCCTCATGTTCTGCAGAATTTTAGCTTCTGACTGTAGAAGATTTTAAACTGAGCAAAAGACTGAAAAAGCAAGGTAGTTATTCATTAGGAAAGCGTTATTTATCTGAAATTCGTAATGTATTTGTGCGTTCAATTTGAGCACATGTGCTTACCATACAGATTTAAACAGAAGGCAAGTGAGAACATAAACAGTCACAAAGAATAATTAAATTAGTAGAAACTTATGAAGAAAGATAAGACTGAGGTTAATGGAATAAGAGTGAAAATAACCCACTAAATATATTTTTTGCTTCAAAAGTTAAGAAGGAAAGTGAGAAAATGGTCCGGTTAAGACTTTCGTTAGGCAGGTTAGTCTTACTGCGCTAATGAGCACATTAATCGCTGAAGTACAACCGTGCTGTTGCTTTGGTAATTCTGTTTAGAACGGGTGAAACTGCAGGTTCAAACAGTTGGTAAATATGCCTGTTTGGAAGACAGCTAACGGTGCGAATCTAACATGTCAGGAATCAAGACCGAACGCCACTAATTCGGAATCCCGTTCACTATTGCAGAGGTAGATTACGTATGCTTCAAACTTATGATGTAATTGTAGATATGATATCCTATTTCAGAATGAGCGTGGGAATACGAAGTAGTTCACAAAATACCTAATATTTTGTCGAGGAGACGTAAGTACTAGAACAGCTTTCACACTGCGTGTCACTGATTCGCATCTATGACGTGCTCGTTCCTCATTCATTTCCCTAGTTGCTAGATTATTATATATATATATATATTAAGGAATCTATGCCACTGTGTTAGTGTGTGGTTCATAGAATGCCTATATAACAATAATAATGTGCTTTATTCCAAAACAGTCCTTGCGATACAGAATGGAATTATCAGCATTTCACAACAGTATTAGTAGTATTAGTATTAGTACATTATCAATTAATAGAATTCTACATAGATTAAGGAAATTTCAGTTCATTATGACAACAATATATTGGCATGTTGGTAGCAAAGCCAAAATTGAACAGAGTGTTTGAATGTGTTAGAAAAGTAGATGATATCATATTCACTGGCGTAAGCAGAAGAAAGAAACAAAGCAGCACATAACAGAAAAAAGGAGAGAGAGAGAGAATAGGAAAAGAAGGAAAGAAAACGTTGTGCCTATAAATGATATGAGTTGGAAAGACGAGATTCAGTTGTTCTACTTACTATTTAATAAGTTATAGGGTATCACGCCTAATGCTTTCTTTATCGCACAGAACACGAGCTAGGTAGGGTATGGTGGATTGTGTTTGTACTTACTATTGCGAGCATATAGTTTTCTATATAGGCTTCTGGTTCTGCCTGATGAGATTCAAGGGGAGAATTGTGAGTGAAGAGGGTAGATTTAGCCCATTTTTCACATGAGTCCGTGTGCCTGTCAACCAGAATATTAACAAGCTGGTTAAGTGGCACGTTGCATACCATGCTGATAGCCTTTAACATCCTGCGTAATAAGGTATAGTCTTTCTTCAGTAGCCCAGGAAAAACTAAGGGGAAACAATAAAGAATAATAGGCAGAATGCGAGAGTTAACGAATTGTAGGAGTAAGGGTTGGGTTGGGTTATACCAGAATGTCTCAACTTCTTGGTGTACAAGGTAAGACGGAATATTTTCTTAGAAATCCTCAAGATATGAGACGACCAGGAGAGATAAGCAAATAGAATGACGCATAATTACTTAATTTCAGACTTGGTTTCTATTTCAGTGCCATCTATGTTGCACACCTCGTGAGTGCTAACCAGTTTTTTTAGGTCGGATTTGTGCCTTAATGTGAAATTTACTGATTGGCATTTGGAGGGATTTAAAGTTAGACCGTTTTCCTTGGATCATTGGCAAGAGACATCTAGGTACAGAATCGAAATCAGAAGTGAATTCGATAAACGTGCAGCGGACGTATTTGGCACCTTGATCTAATGATGAGACGATACTGTTGTGTAAGACGGCTGCAGCGTCTAGAGTGCACCTACCTTGTCTATAGGCAAATTGTTTGGGTTTGAGTTTAAGAAGTACTAGTTTTTTCCATAAGCTTTAGAAACGGGGAAGTGATGGCAATGGGTCTGAACTTTACGTTCGTGCTATTGCCAGCTTTTAGGGACAGGGACTACTTTAATGTCTTTCCATGGAAGTGGTACAACGTTTTTGGAGAAAGAAGCATTTAGGATGTGTATCAATATACTGTTCATGCATATCCTTATATATATATATATATATATGGAAGGAGGCGTAAAATATTTTTTCATGTGCATATATATGATAAATGTAGATATATATGTATATGTATCTGCATGTGTCTGATTATACATAAGTGCCTTAGACACTCAATAATCTGAAATCACTAAGGAAATAGACTGCACTCAGCATAAGAAAGTTGACTCGGAACGTCTACACCAATGTCAAGTCAACCAGTGCTTTTACATGAGAGTCAAAAGAGTCATTTGCAACAGCTTATTGTGGACAATCATCAGGAGATGACTACACGTATTATTGAGGACCAGATGACCAGGCATAAATCATGAGTAACAAGGAACTCTGGCAGTGTGACAAGCCAACGAAGAAACTACGACCCAACAAATATCCCGAGAGAAATGAAGTGAGCCACAGAGTTATCACCGAACTAATCGCTATCAGACGTGAGATTGAACAACTGAAATCCAAACTGGAAAGTAGTGTGAATTACAGGCATTGTGAGAAGTTACACGAGACAGCTAAAAAGTCAAGATCGGCTGCATTCAAGCTGTAATCAAAAATCAAACCAAAATATCATTCAGTAAATCCAGGAATACTCAAATTCGAAAGTTTTACAAAAATAATGGAAGAAAAATATCCTGTTAAAGAGAGAGATTTCACAGAAAGAAACGCCATCAGACATCGATAAAACAAAGTGAGTGATTAGCCTATCAACACGAGCGCTGAGTTCTGATGAAACAAAATCACTTGAAAAAGGATTGAACTTCATTCGGGAGGTCAGCTCAGGAGGACTTTAGTGAATGGACTGAAATAGTGACATGCTACTGAAGCCTCATGTTCCCCGAGGAACTTATGGAAAAATGGTAATAAAAAATGTTGCCTAATCACTGTTGTAATAAAATGAATTCGCTTATATACACATAAGTTAGTCATAGTGTTTTTCTCCACAAAGAATATCTAGTTAAGCATTTCTACGAACCATTTCAGTTAACACTAGACCTTAGATGGCTCACGTAAAGTCATTTAAATTGTACTAATTATTCTACACGAATATTCGAGTGATGTTAATATGATAAAAGAATAAAGTTTCAGGGAAAAATATTAACGTGATTTTTTTCACTTTTGTGTGTTGACGAAATAAATAGAAATTCATTAAAATAGTCAGTATTAATCAGGAATAATTCGTATTTTTTTAAAATATTTTGCTCATCAGATTTATTCACTCTAAAGAACAATGATAAGAAACTTTGAACTTCATAGTTTTAAATAAAGTACTTTGGTTTTTCAGACATTTTCGATCATCAAGTAGAAAATAAACACAAACGGCTTATTCTAAGTATTATCATCAGGTAAATGAAGTTAGACTTTGTGAAGTATTCTATTGAATTCATTGAATAGTGAAAAACTCGCTCTGTTTCATTACCTTATCGTTTTATACACTTACTTCATCGGATATCTAAACAGCTGTCTGGTATGCTAGGGGTTCTAAGGTATTCTGTTAACTAATGGAATCGATCACATTCAATCCAGTTGAGATTCGACATTCACTTCCATTAAGTCGAATTCACTTTCAAGAAAGGCAATGTGATCTTCATTTCACGGCGAATGGTGGTTACGGCTAAATTAAAGACAGTAAAATGACTTTGATTCGCAGAATCTCAGACTCTGGGACATTTAACTGACTAGTTGGAAACAGAAAGGCGGAGAGAGCGAGAAACGCACATTATAGACTGTAATTATTATTAATAATATCATTTCATTTTGTTCCAAGTGGAACACGCGGCTTCAGCAGTGCGTCTTCACTTCATCCTGCTGTCCGTAGTTAATTTAGGCTGAGCACACGAACCCCCATGAACTGTCATCTCCTGCTCACACGATCTCTTCCATGCCACTTTTGAACCTACTCACACCTCATCTTTCCCACTGCAAAAGAGACTGCTCACTTCTATTCAGTATTCTAAGCGACAAAGTTTATTAGACCAAATTATAGAAAAGCAAACTTTAATAGCTGACTAATACAGAATCGAGGGGATTAAAATTGAGAAGCCCTCAGAATGTAAATAATTACAAATTATATAATTATTCAACGTGTAAGTAAATGATTTTTTTAATCAATTCAACCGAATTAATATGGCGATAAGCCTAAGATAATATCAGTTTCTGGTAGATAGTTGAAAGTGATTAACACGAAGTCATGAATTCAGGTCTCGTGCTTGTTGAAACACTTTAGTGAGGTGTATCTGTAACCCTAGAGGAATTGCTATGTGCTGATAGAATGTTACATAAAGCTTCAAACTTACTGAAATCAGGATGAATCTATTCATTGATTTTATGTACCCACTGTTTGTTAGCTAACCAGTTTATCGTTTTCTTTACATACAGTTTTCAGTATTTCTGATGAATGAGAAATGCCTCCGTTGCATCGAAATACCTTGAGGGAGACTGAAAAACAACAAAGTGGAATCAGCTGACTCAAATTACGCAATGAATTCGTGGTAGACGTGATGGTTCATCAATGATGAAAGCGCTTAGTAATATACCTAATGTGTATGATACGTTCAAAATTGTAAAGAATAAAAGTAAGGCAACTTGCATTCTAAAACGTCTTAAAAATCTAATAAAAACCTGTAAGCAGTGGTGCAAATCATGCGTTATTATATATATACTAAATATTCACGTGAGTATCTGAAGACCTACTGGCAAAGACTGAGAGGGTGTAAACACCCTGTAGGCACTCACTACAATATCAGGAGGAGTTAATGATATTTAAATTTTATTCATTGGCTTGACTCTAACTGGAATCTTTCAAGTTATCAGCCAGTTGTGAATCACAAAACTTAGCGTCATACTGTGTGTAATGCTTTCACCAAGAATATTCAATAGCTCAGCAATGGATTAAGTTGCAAAAAGGAAATCTGAGAGTTCCTTGTGAAAAAATACAGAAACCTCGGAAGGAAGCCAAAAGAACCAGAGAACAAAATCATGTGAAAATGGAAATCAGAAAGATAACAAAGTTAACATTATCAGTGTAGACAACGAGAATTTAAAACTCATTTGGGCAAGTGACAGTGAATGCAGAACAATAACGGTAGCTGTCATTAATTTTCCACATTTATTCCTCATTTTTTTATCTTTCATTAGCTTGCAATTAGTAACCGACCTGATATTTTGCACTTATAAATTATTCCTAGTAGCACATTTCGTCGTACTTAAATAAATGGATTTCAATTACTTGAACCTCGGTGATGCTTTGGTTTTTATTACTACAATAGCCTGTGAACGATGTAACATTGCTCGGTTCTTGTTCGATTTTGGGCCCCACCACTTATTTGGGTCTAGGTACGTCTTACGGATGCAGCCGAAATAGAAATAGTTGATCCTCCTGTTTTTTCAGCTAACTGAAACCAAAGAAATTAGGGTCCAGATATTTAATAACTGAAAAATGGGATGAACTAAATTAAGACAAGGAGAGAAAATTACACACAGAGAGAAAAAACAAATCAAAAAACTGGAGGATTAGTGAACATACCGAATTAGGTCCACGATAGTTGTAAAGGCTGAACTAGTTTCCTTAGAACACAGAGTTCCGGCTTTTCGATGCATAATGCCAGAGCTTCTGCAGTACAAAAATGTCGGAGACACAATGCCCTTGGTAGATTTATGTTTACCTTGCAAATCACCCTGAATGATAAGTCAGTTGAGATGCTGTTACAGGCATTGACGATTGAACCAGTGCCTTCTCTTAGCAGCCATGCTGGATGACGTTCTCTAACACGTTTTGATAAGACCAGCATAGAACAACCTATGTACCGAGCTCCGTAAGAGCAGGTGAACTGACATATACACATTGAAGTGGTCATATGCGGAAGTCTGTGCTTTCCATTGCTTGAGAGTAGTGGGCGTCTAGAGAATATCACTCTTAGAGCTGCTGCAGGAAAAGTCTTCTTCAAGGAATTGAAAATTCTTCTTTTTAAGGATATCTGCTGCTAGGTCTCACCTGAATTCCAGATTCAAGTACAGTGTTTTCTTTGGCACTGGAGTGTATTCTTCACTTCTTCGCTTTGGTTTCATGTTCTTCTCCACGAAACGCGGTGGGTATCCATTTTGAACCACGATACTTTTGAGAAATAGGAGCTCTTCTTCTAAACAGTCATCGCTACAAATAATTCTGGTACGGTTAGCTAGAGAGATGATGAGAGCTCTTTTACGGCTGATAGGTATCCAACTGTAGACGTTTGTCAGCTAGTCATTCAATATTGGTTTTCTATGGATAGATCTTTTGAGAGTTCCGTCATCTCTTCTTGTCGATTCCACGTCCAGGAATGGAATCTTTGATTCATTTTCAACTTCCATTGTGAACCTTATTAAAGGATGGCAGTTAATAAACTCAGTAAGATAGAATTTAAATCGGAGTCATCTTGACAAACTATAAAATTGTCAGCGAAGTGTGCTTTGCACAGCAGCGATCTGTTCACTGTTCATTTTAAGATGCCATTTTCCACTCTGCCCATGTAGCAGTCTGCCAAAACTGGGCCAAGGGGAGAGCCTATAGCGATCCCGCCTTTCTGTCCATAGATGATGTCCTTGAATGTAAATTGTGCATTGAGTGTGCACCTTAATAACAACTCTTTCAGATATGAGGGTGGTATTCTGATACTCAGGTTTTTGTCATCCATCCTTGCTGGACTTCTGATTCTTTTCCCGCTAATGTTCCAATGGGTATTTTCCATAATTTCTTCGGAGCCACTGTAAGCTATTATACTTTTTTATTGTGTCAAGAGATAGAAAATGTGCAAGACACGCATCTCAGCCAATTCTGAACTCCTCAACTGAATATGCGTAAACTCCCAGCAGTGAATGGCAGTTTTCTCACTGCTATTCGAACTCATCACTCATCTTTCCACACTCCAAAGCTTTATCCGCATATGTAACCTACTTATATAAAATTAAGTAGTTCAGTATAAGTAAACAAATTATCAGGTAATGTTATGCCTACATATTTCTATTGGTACAAATGACGATGGATAAGTGACCTTGGAATAAACTGAATTCAACATACGCCTATATTTTGGTGATTAATAAAATCTGAATAAATCTGATGAAGAAGCTATAGCTTACACACCGCAAAGTTAAAAAACCTTGTTGAAATTTTTTTCTTAATCACTATGGGACTCATTTAAATAATTGTTTTTTCGATTACAGCTTGATTCCACACCGTATTTTTGGTACAAGTATGGAATTTTCAGCGTGGATGTCGGTAGCCTAAAATTTGCAGGCCGAACATAGACATCAGGTGTGCGTTAGTGAGGGCTCGAACCCCGGACCATCTGCATGGACGCCGAGAGTCCTAACCACTGTGCCACCAACGCACAAAATACTCCGTCGGAAGACAGAGCTGAAAAACATGAGACAAGACTCATTGTATTGTGCCTCTCCACGGAAATCTTTAGTAAAAGGCGAAAGATTTATCCGCAAATGAGGAGACACCAGAGTTGTAATGGTCAAATTTTAACAAAAATTCAAAGAACGTTCAGTCAATCTTAGGAGGTTATTATTATTACTTCTTAAATTCAACTTGTCATATCACAGCGGGCAAGCGAATGATAGTTGTTGATTTCCGTTGCCTTCTGTCTGTAAGCAAGATAAACTGATTACTCTTTGAGAGATAGTTATCGCACTCATTATTGCACCACTATTGCCTTTTCGCAAACATGCTGGATAATGTTCTTGAATCTTCTTGGACAGCGTGGGCATTGAAAGACCGATATACCTGGCTCCAAAGCACCACGTGAACTGATTAACGGACATAGAAGTGGTTAGATGCGCGATCTTGTCCTTCGTTAACACAAATTTTTGTGAAAACTCATCACATTTGTTACTACTCTAATTCCATTAACCCCCAATTTTCTTGACCGTTTTGGTATTATGTAACTCCAATTAACAATCTTCATATAATAAATTGAAATAACCAAAACCAAATGTATTAATGGTTGACAAACTAAATGTACATATACATACAAAAGAACAAATATTTACATGAGATTGCACAGATAAGAAAATGAATTCAAAGAAAAGCCAACTTTCGCTGAACTACGTGTTATAGTTTCATTCTAATTTCTATCATGAAAACCTCACTCACGCTTGATGGCTGACTGTCTGGCTGCCTGGTTGGCTGGTTGGCTCTTTTCTCTCCCAATTCAAATGTCCTCGAAAAGATACAGACCACTGAACCTCACTGCGCTGTCATCAGCATCATCTCACTACTCACAGTGACCACTAGCACTGTCACCATGCCGTCACTGCAGACTGAGTAGATCAACCAGTCCACCAACTGTTGAGGATTACAACCAGCAAACAAGATGTAATTATTAATCAGATTACTAAGCAAACGGGTAATCATAATAATAATAATATTAACAACAACAGTACTAATAAGTGTAACTATTTCTATTCGAGAAATCACAATGTTGGTTTTCAAATTTCTTTTAACAGCAATATGGTAATGACAATATCGATAACCATAGCATTCAGAGAATGGTTTTTAAAAAAATTCTTTTATGAACTTCTAACACCACTTTTACGTAAACTTCAGATGATCAATTTCTTTTCGACGTCTTTCTATAGTTATATAATTTTTTATGCAGAAATTTCTTCTGTTTTATACGAGTGATTTTACCTGGTCACTATACAGGATTGTGTGCCAGAGACATTCTCATGTTATCATATTCATAGCTTCGTAATAACTAAAATTCAGCCAATGTCTAGATATTTTGAAAATGTTTGAAGATATATCGATATATTTACATATAAGTTGAATGACTGATTTAAATTTAGGTAGAATTTAACCTCTGTAGTCTCTCTATTTTTTATTTCTCCCTTAGGTTCCTACTTGAACATAGGGCTTCAACTGCACGTCTCTATCTGCTTCTGTCTACATCTGTAATTTTCACCTCCATACTGTTTCAACTCCTCTTTACACGATCTCCTCCATGTCGCCCTTGCACCGACGACCCACTCGCCGCTTCCCTTTCGGATTCCACTCAAGGGCTTGACGCGCGATATCACCCAGCGGTCACCTCACCGAGTATCCGATCCATCTCCACTCTCTCCTCCATATTTGTTGGGCGATTGGTTCTTGTTTTGTTTGTTCCCATAGTTTCTTGTTGGTGATTCTTTCCGGTCCGCCCATCTGACCTTCAATATAGAGCGAAGACGGTTGTTGTTGATAAAGGTCTGCACTAGGCTGTTGGAAATATTCTTTGTGACCCGCCCGTCAAGTTTCTGATACGTATAGAAAAAGTGACTTGACGTTTGTATTGAAAATCCGACCGAATTTTGTTGTTGATGCTGGCTGAGTGACGAAGATTTCCAGATTGGTTTCAGGTTGATGAATGTGTGTGTTTCTCGCCTTCCCGATTCTCCCTCGATTTGACATCCTTGTTCATTGAGACAATGCTCAATGCTACATAAGTGAATGAAGTAAGCTCTTTCAAATCCCTACCGTTGATGTTGATTGACGCTGGATGTTGATGTTGTAGTTGTTGTTGGTTGATTATTTCATTACCTCCGCCTTGTCATTGTTCACATGGAGTCCTGTCTTCGCTGGCTGCTTCTTCGACCAGTTTGTCGATTGTCGCTTGTAAGTCTTCGATCTCGTGTGACATCAAACATATATCATCCACGCGCGAAATCCAGGTCTTCTAGGTTCTTCACGTCGGTCGGTCTAGGATATCCCTGTCTTCTCGTTTCCTGCTGTCTCACGCATAGTCCAGTCCACCACATTTAGGAATATCATTGGTGATAATAAGCACTCTTGTGCGACTCCTGTGTTTACTCAAGACGCCTTGCTGAGTTTCCCGTTGCGGATCACTTGACGTGTGCCGTTGTCATACGGCTGTTGGATAGGGTTGATGACTATTTGGAGTACGCCATAGTACTCGAGTAGTTTCGAAATTGCTTCACGGTCAACGCTGTCAAAGACCTTCTCGAAGTCTCCAAAGTTGAAGTAGGAGAGCAAGGTACCTGCAGATTGGAAGAAAGGCTACGTATTCAAACTGCTAAAGAAAGGAGACTTGAGTCAATACAGGACTTAGAACAGGCTGGATGCAGAAGAAAAATGTCATGCATCCATCAGATCGGAACACTACGTTTTATCACTTAACAGAGCTTGGAATGGCACTCAGCTCTCTATCTCAACTTCATCGACTATGAATATGCCTTCGACAGCGACGATCGAGAGGTGATTTGGAAACCACTTTGCTGTCACGGGGTGCCACTAACAATTACACGTCTCACTCAAAATTTGCACGACAATACTGCCAAGTAATCCACAATGGGAAACTCACGGCATCTTTGAAGTGAAGACAGGAGTAAGGTAAGGCTGGCTGCATACTATCTCCAATAATTTTCCTGATTGCGATAGACTGAATAATGTGACAGGCAACGAGTAACGGGGAAACAGGCATAAAATGGATTCACACATAAAGCTTAGAGAATCTGAATTTTTCTGATGCTATATATCTGATTTCCCACAAACTGGAAGATGTGCAGGTGAAAAGCAACAAGTTGGCAGCAGAAGTACCAAAGATAGGATTTCAGGTGAATATGGAAAAAGTAGAGGAAGCAACGTCCCTTAACTACCCGAGAAGCATCGTGTCAACTACAGGCAGAACTGATGAGGACATCAAAAGGAGGGCCGGGAATGAAATCTCAGCTTTTATTTCTCTCAAGTCTGAGTTATGTCAACGGAAATCATCATAAAAAACAATATAAGGATTTTCACCTCCACTTTGAAGTCATTGCTACTATAGAGATCTGAGACTTGGCGCTGCGTGTTCGGGGCCACTACAAACAAACTACAAACCCTAATAAACAGCTGTCTTTACTCAAAACTCAACATCAGATGGCCAGACAATTTCAGCAACAACCCAGCAGGAATCGACTGTGCAACAAATATGCAGGAAGAAATGGAGGAGGTGGATTGGCCATACTCTGAGAAACCACCAAGTGACATCACACACCAGGTCGTTTCTCGGGTAGAACCCGAACGGGAAGAGGCGAGTTGGTGGTGAGTTGAGGATGACATGGTGGGAATCAAGTGAACGGGAGATGAAAGCATACGTGCAAACGTGGAGCCAGGTAAAATCGTTGGCAGAGAACCGAACGCAATGGAGAATTCCGGCTGAAGCCCAATGCTCCTCCAGGAACTAGAGGAAACAATAATAATAATAATTCTTTGGGAGCTGTCAACAGTGAGCTCTGGCTCTAGGTTTCGTGGTAGTAGAAACCATCACATAGCTGTATCCAGGTGAATAAACATAGCACGGTCATATGAGCTCATGGTTACATGGTTCGTGGATTGTTTCCAGCTGGCTTCAAACAGAATTTTTCAGTTGCAAACACGTTTCAGATTTTATGCAAGGAGAAAACTTGGGCACTGTGGTAGAGTTTAATTCTATTATGGAAAAAATTTTATTTCGATAAAATCACACAGTGCCATACAGTATTATTTACTGATGACGTTTCGAGCACAAATTATTTCTCATATGATTATGGGCAAGAATTGATGTTGACATTGGTATTGATAGGGCCTGTTGTGAATTGTTCAAATATCAAGAGTTGTAGGCGTGCGTCATGATGACCAGCCACTTTACAAATTGGTCAGTCAGTGCTACAAGTTAAAATGCGATTATTTTTGAAAATGATACCTATACTCCTTTATTAGAACAGCATGAATGGAAGTCTGTACTTCTATATTATAATTCTCAAGGAATTTTTACACTGACTGTTCCTGAAAATATTTCCACATTAGTAACTACATGGAATAAATGCAAAACAAAGTTCACAGACTTTTCGCGTGACTAAAAGAATTTGGAATAGCTGACAGCCTTTGTTGCTTCGATGATGAAGTTCAGATCGGTAGAGGTGAAAAGCAGCAAGGAACCCGATCGCCCAATGAATACCATGTAGAAAATGGAGACGGACTCAATTAAGTCTGCTGGGAACATGATGTGGCAATGTGCGCCAAGTTTCTCAAAGAAAACTATAAAACTCAAGTTTCGAAGTCGTGCGATTACAATCGATATGATTATGAACAATAAATTTTGATCGAAACTTTGTCATCCCGTACACAATAATGTTTCACCGTGTGATATATCTAACCAGCAAACTAATATGAAATTACTTACTACCACAGTGCCCACGTTTTACACATACATCAATCATTTCTTCCTGATTCAAGGAATATAAGGTACAAATGTTTTTCCCAATGACCGAAAGAGAGGAAAGTATTCATGACGATTTATATTCTTCCTCAAATTACCTGTAGATTTTATTCAAAATCGAAATCCCCAAGCTGAGAATCGACATTAGGATAATAGAGTTTTCAAATTCTCTGACTTTTACTCACGAGTAGTTGAACTAGAAAAGGGAAAACTTTATAAACAGGATAATCCAAAAGAATTATCCTCAAAGTGAAACAATAAAAATAATGAAAGGAACAAAACAAATAGTTCGGGGAAGAGTCACACTTTGGCGAGTTCATCTTCTTAGACTTCTCTAAATATGAGGATATTAGGAAAACCAATGAGTTGTCATAATCATGCATGTATCAAATTGACACAAGTTGAAATTCATAAGGCATTGCTTCTGCTCACCGTAACTGCATTGTCCACATGGTCTTCTTCTAATGTGAAGGTCCTGGATTCAAACAAATGTGCCGAAAAGTCCGAAACTAGATTTAACAGCTATTCAATTCACCCAACTTTCCCAACGTTTCTCTAAATCATGACAGCTTGTGACCCAATCCATAATAATAAGTGTGTGGTGATTCGAATTAGTGTTTCGGAGTCATATATTCAGTAAAATGATAGGTGTATAATTATTATTCTCATCTGTTCATTTGAGATACTGAAGCACATTGACATTTCTCCCTTTCATCTACGCCCCATATCAGCTAGGTCAAAGATGTTCGCAGCCTTCATCGATTCAAGGGTTGGTTCGGCGATGGATTCCATTCAGTGGTCTACTCAGTGTATGTGAGATCCACCTCCGATTTCTCCTGGATAACCATGAGGTGATACGTTGTAAGTAGGTGAAAGGCTTATTTATTATAAACATTGGATCTTCAGTGTGGATCGAAAGCGACTGTTGAAGAAATCTGGAAACGCTTTTGGTGACTGGCACACCATGTCTGTGTTCCATGTAGAAGGACTAACTGGTTTCTGGTGTTATTGCTAAAGATCTGGTTCCTGTTCGTTATGCTGAAGAACCCAGACTTCCATACAGATTTCGGATTCGTTTCAGTTCTGAGTTGAGAATAGAGTTTTCAGCATCAAAGAATTATCAACCGTGGTGTTAATTTCACGGGTTTGAAGGGTTGCCTCCACTTTTAATCCTCCCTCATTGGAAAGCTCACTACTGGCTGGTGAACCGTACAAAGTTTAGAAGTGACTTTGCTTGTAAGTTGCGATTAAAAGGAGTAATTATATGTTGATGCACCGGCTTTTCTCCGTTGGATGCGGTTTCAAACTTCAAATCAAATCTGTGGATTACAACACGAACTCACTCTAACTTCTTTGCAAGTGGACTACATATGCATGCCAGTCAGGACAAGTCAGTAGTCGAACTGTATCATCTCCCAGTTATTCTCAGTGTCCTGAATGATATTTCACACAGCATGGTGCACATAGAAAGACGACGAACATACTCCCAGACGAATCTGAATTTTCTGAAGAAAAGAAACTACAGAGAACCGACTAATGTGGCCAACCGACCAAATTTCATCTCTCACTCCATCCAATTGTTCAATGTTCAGAATCCGAAGTTCCTGAACCTGTATCTGGGTTCAGAGAACTATGGTTAACACGCAGAACACTGTGCACAATCACTGACCCGGAATAACAGAAAACGGAATGAGAGTACAATTGTTTATTCCATGTACGAAGTCTGAAAATGACGTCAATAAAATGTACGATGATACTCTTGATCGTGTTTCCCCAGTCCTCTCCCAAGCAGCATACGACTAAGCAACATTAACCATTACTGTCTCCCTCAAAAATGGGATCGGTTCAAATAAATATTCAGTCTTCACTGATATTGACACTAGTTGTGTCAGGTTCCCCTTATAATCCAACAGAGAAATTGTTGGCTGATGTTCTGAGAATTGTAGGGAAATATGTATGGATGTACTGGCTTCGTTTTATTTTTCTGTTGATCAATAGGATAAAATAACCGCGCTGGGTGACATCGCGCGTCAAGCCCTCGAGTGGAATCGGAAAGTGAAGCGCCGTGTGGGACGTCCAGGGTGACATGGAGGAGATCGTGTGAAGAAAAGTTAAAACAGTATGGACTAACATCTCACGAATATCCTGGGGGAATCGGAGGTGGTTTAGGTACACACACAGCAAACCACTAAATGAAATCCACTGCCCGACCAGCCTTTGAGACGATGAAGGCTTCTGACAATGGTGGACCCAATTGACATGGGTTTTAGATGAAAGAGAGAAATCGCCATGTGCTGCTGGAACCCAAAGGAACAGAAGAGAATATTTACATTATGTTAGGTATAATCACAATTACAAGCTTGTTGTGTCCTATCAATTTGTTTCGTTCTTTCCATTATGGTTGTTGTCCTTTTCGAGACGTATAGCCTTTGACATTCCTTTGTTAATGAAATGGGTGCTTTCTATCTCAACTACTCATGAGTAAAAAAACGCCAATTGCAAAATTTACAGAGATGTGTTTTGTATTATAACTGGGCCTTAACTGGGCTTTCATGTTTGAACAATCAATTGGCCTCAACTTCCAGTACGCTCGATGTGTTTCCTGTCCTCCTCGGACATGCTCCATGTTAGTCAGGCGTCTACTTGGAGCATATTCATTCCATCTTGATTTTCATCTGGCTACTAGGTGTATATGCTATTTTGCTTTGAAAAGCGATCAACGAAAGAGAATACACCAGAAACATATTCCTCTAGGATGACGGAAAGCGTACGATGAGTTATTTGGTTGAAGTTAGTTGGAGAATCTTATTTTGGCACAAATGTGAAGTCAGTTCTTCTACATTGGTCAGATACTTCGCTATAGCATCACAAAAAGCATTCCCAACAGACCACTGTAGAATTTAATCGACAACTGCCTTCCTTCTTTATTGAAGGTCTAATGGCCGTCTGGCCAGAACGAATAAGCAAGAAGAGACTCTGTAAATAAAGCAATGAAGAACCCATTGCTCAACAATTATGCAGAATAACATGGAGGTGAATTGAGCACACACTAAGGATGACATCAAATAACGTCGCACACCAGCTCATCACTCAGCTGGAAGCCAAATAAGAAACGACAAGTTTATCTTTAGTGCGAGACTGAAATGGGGGAGATCGTTCGAAGGAGGGCGATAACCGTTTATCAGCAATCGTGGACGCCGTCGGAATGTGGAGAATAAAAAAGAACAATATTGTGAAGCGTTGTTGGTGCCCTATGTTCCACTCGGAGACTAAACGGGACAATAATCCAGACTCCGTGTCACATGATGGGGTATTCGGAAATATTACCACAGAGCTCTTCATGCCGCCGGTGACTATCTGCAGGAGAACAGTTGATGTCACTTAATGTTTCATCGATGTACACCTAGTTAACATCTTCCTTTGAATTTTTGGGTTTTAATGTTGATGTCTAGTTTACTTGCATTGTTCTGAAAATTGAAATCACCCCACTCCTCTCTTTGATATCCTGGAGGTCACACAACATACTACATACCTGTTCCTCGCAGTATTACCCACCTTATTTATAAGCAGTTAACTGATAGAACAGATATTCCGAAAAAATGTCTCAATAAATTAATAATGGTTCATTCTTCATTGGTAGCTGAATAATTACACAACGCATTTCTATCTCATGGATATTTGCTCGAGATGAAGGAAGGATAAAATAATGACGATTATTATTATTAGCAAGAAACTTCAAACGTACTAGGTAAGTGTTACTATGTGTGTAGAGCACCCAAAAAAAGTCAAAACTTCCAGATCAGATGTGTGCAGTATTGTCCGGCATCCAGAAATAAACTCTTCATAGTGACTAAACATCAGTCACTATTCATTTTGTTGTTTACATTGTTTAGTATATTACAGTTGAGCCGCTCCCTCTGAAGGTCATTGGTGAAACTCTGATGTTGCTTGTTATTATGCATCTACTGGAAATGTGTTGATTGGGCGCTGATTTTGAGATCTGTGCAGATTTATGATCCTGAAACGACGAAGTTCATTGTGACATCATGAACAATGTGTTCACGAATTTCTACTGATTGACGATTATGAAGTTTTCATGTAAGATGTTAAGAAAGGTTCAGTCTCAATATACCGCTGAAATCTGTGGAATGGTAAGAATAACTGATAGACACTTAATTTCCTGTCAATATATACATAACTCATTTCCTCACAATATCAAATAGATGAGATAACTTCCTACAATCTGTTTGTCTGTCACACATTCAGACTCACATTTCAGTGGCTTTATTGTAGAAATTAAATTGAAGACACACATGAAAATACATAGCTGACATTCGAATATAACCATGTAAGCTGGTCGTACATGATTGGTTGTTTATCTAACTAATCAACGGATAGATAGACAATGATAATATATGTATGTAAATACATTAGTTAAGAAGTGAAATTCATAGTAGTCTAACTTTTGAACTGTATATTATCTCGTCGGTGATGATGATGATAATGATGACGGGGATTGTGAATATGACATTGAAGTTTTTGTGCTGCAATAACTTGAAGACAGATTTTCATTCTTACAAATGCAAACCCATTTCATATCATGGGCACAACAAACAATCAACGAACGATGAAAGAAGAAATAAACAGTCAAAAGTGATCAGCGACTCTAAATACTACCGACGAGTAGGTGGAATTTATGTTGAAGATAATTGTATTAGGTGATTGCATTCACAGTGATACTGGTCATAATCACCACGGCTATTATGATGTTGGGTATTTACTTGTAAGTATCTCAGGTCGCTTTCAAAGTAGAAATTGTTTTTTATGTTTAGGCTTGGTCTTGAAATAAAAACAAAATATGGAATCCTGGTGGTGTTGATTTCCAGGTAGGAATAACGAATCCTTAATTATTCGTTGTTGGCATTATGAAAAGTATAATTTATAATGTTTATTGATACATCTACTATGTGAGTGTTGGCGAGAAATCGATGATGCCATTTCACGTCTTTCAATATCCATTTGTGCATACCAGTATTCACAACTGTAATAGCATTCAGTTCTCGTAGAACTCAACAGCATAAGATGGACACTTGCTTGCTTAAAACATGTTCGAATATTCTGCTTTCACATCAGTATGAAGGAATAGCGAAACAATTTTCGAATTCCCCACTGATCACGACAGTTTCACTAGGAAAACGAAGAATACACAAGTAATTATTAATGTGCTTAATATAATCAGTTGCAGTCAACTAGGTCTTAGCCAAAGATTGAAACGAGTTATCTGGAAACTACTCAAGTAAAGCAGCAGTTTAGCTAGCCAAGTCACCGTGACCACAACATTCCATGTCACCTACAGTCGGTTTAGTTCCAGGTTATGTGTGGTTTACTCAGACCGACCATCTAGAAAGAGCTACTACTTCCACCTGATTGCTTCACACTTACTCATGTTACTCATTATTATATATTGTCAAAACATCATAAGTTAATTTAATTCGAGGTTGATTCCAAGCCAATAAAGGTAATATTTTTGCATAGAATGTGTGTGATGAATAAAGGAATTCTAATTACAAGATAACTACTTCAAACTGGTTCATTTTCATTTCCAACTTTTTCTGAATACAGCTGCTTGGCCATTGTAGTTGTCTTCGTCCTGCTATTCGTCGATGCAACACAGACTAAACCATTCGTTGGATTCATTTTCTTATGCTTATATGTAAGTTATATCTGTGCATGCCTATAAGGAGTGGTGTGTATATTTATTTTACCTATTTAATTGTACAAATACTACAAAGGGTAATCACAATTTGTCATACAACGACATGATGAGTGATAGTGATGACATTAAAAGAATTCCCGTGATTAGTAAAGGAATAGTGAACCACTCAGGGGTCATTATTCATTATGTAGTAATGATGAATGATCCAGAGGTCTGGTGCCTTCAGGTTTCAATCTGAGCTAAAGTCCGTCAATCATCAGTCCGAATGTCTTGGTGTGTTGGTATATTACTACAGCACCACATATCGTAGGTTCGAAGAACTGAGGCTGGATCGCAGGTAAGCATTCCGGATGACTAGCACCATGCACAGAACATAGACCTAAGCAGATTTCCCACTGTTTGACTCCAACCATCTCACTCTACATACTTCATCGTTAAAAGTATATTGCACAATTATTTTCTCGAATTAGGCTTGTGAGTGATCATGATGAACAGAAGTAAGTGTGCTTACAAAACAAATTTGTAATTTCAAAATTCATTTTCTGTTCATATTCTCACCTCTGTTTTGATTTCTACTACATAACATAGGCGATCTTTTTGGCCGTTATTTTATACGTACTCGCGACGTATGAGGTGAGAATTGTTTCCGTGATTGTTTGGTGTGTCTGCCTTCTCGTATGTGCACTCGTGTTTCTTCTGGGATACAAAATCAAGACTGATCTGACAAAAACTGCAGACGGTTATTTCGGATACTTCCTGATGATGCTTTTCGCAGGAATACTTCTTGGTGAAATATTTCTCATAAGGGATCAAAAGTTTGTGAGTAACTATCTTTCTATTTGCTGTTTCATATAACTAATCATCTTGTGGTTGAGAATTACACGTGAAAACGCAAATCAACTTCAGCGTAGTAAATTATGAACGATTGAAATAATAAAATGCATGATGAATAACATTGCACTGATATATTCAAAATGACAAAGATGTTATTCACCTGCGTTCCCCATCTCGGCGTGTTCATTCATCGCATTATGAGGACCTGAAAACCGTCACTGAGAATGTCACTAATCAGATTGGCTATGAAATAGATAAATTCGATTTTGTTGAAATCAATTATGAGGAATTAAAAAAACTGACTCTAAGGAGGATCATGAAATGTGACTTCACCGTTTACACAAGGAAATCCTCAGATAGGCACAGGAATAATAGTGTAACAGCAGAAGGCGAGACACCGAAGCACTGATCATCGTTCGAACCACCACTTATATAGGAATAGTTTTATATTCTCTAACCAATCATTGGGCGTTTGACTAAGGTTATGACATTAAACGGCATGAAATAGAATGTTCAAATACATAGTACTCTGTTGCTAATGCTGAAATGAACTGTGACAATATGTGAGAATAATATTCCGTCCGAACACAACGTCCGTCTCCCACTGCCACAGTTGCAGTTAAAGTATCATGGATAATAATTGTCGTCGATGAAATCTGCTCAACGCGAATAGTATTGTAACCCAATCAAATGACCGGACCAACACAACCACCATCAGAAATACCACCACCATCCATGCATATGTATATTTAATTGCCATATGAGAAACCCTGCTATAAGCTTCGTGCATTTTCGTCAAAACGCAGTTTTTTCACTTCCATTTCGATTTGAATTACTTCATAATGTTTTATCTCAATATGTTCCATGTTTCACTATACTCACGGCATTTTTATTAGCGTGCATGCCTTTTTGACTAGTTGTATGGATTGTATTCACAATCGTGTCTTCCTCTGTGGGAATCACAACTATGGGTTCATACTTCGTATTCATTTGTAAGGACGATGTGTATTAGATTAAAGGCTGATCAGGTCTGATTGAAAAGAATATTGCTACTCTGCATGAGTAAATCTGTATTTCATGGTGTTCACATTTTTACACACACACACACGAGCTCACCTTTCATTTCTAAGTATTTCTGATCCATTCCTGTATAAATTTAAATATTCTTTACAGTGAACTAATAGTATTCTGTTTCTTTAATTGAATTCTAGGAAGGATTCTTTGTCATGGATATCTCAATAAACATTCTCCTTCTGTCAGTGAGTTGAATAATTCATGAATTTACTTCAAGAATTGTTTGTAGTTTTCTTAGCAAATAGAAAATATTCACATCGAAATATGTGATTGTATCACTGATCATCTGTTGTTTCCATAATTTATATTTAGTAAGGAAGCACTATCGGTTGACATGAGCAGCTACCATGTACGCATGTCGATTGGAAACAGGCTGTCATTGTAGACTAGTGATTATGACCTGAAGGGACTGCTTGTAGATCTTTAATTAATTGACAAATGAGAAATCTGGTCCTTAAATTCATACAGCGACCAGAATCCAAGTATATGGCTCTAAAATTGACAAAATGTGATGACGAACGGTGAGTTAAGATAGCTTTGCATTTCAAGATACACACTGAGATTCGAGTGAAATATTCCAATCAATGATGGATAAAACAACTGTATCCGAGAGTCAAACATTTCAACCGCGTTTTCCACTGACAGCTCACCAGTAGTTTTCAATCACTAGAATGTGTAGGAATCATTGGTAACAGTTATCAGCTACAAAGAAGAATCCGTAATAAGGATTGAATCGAGACAGGATATCGAGGTACATTGAAACGATGACACACAAGTTAGTGGAGGATTGGGTAGTAATTACGCAAACGGTTGAAATATATGAACATGTATGAATGCCACAATTAGGCTCTCTAGAAGGCATTTTCTGATCAGTTATTTCGCTACAGTGAGCATTGTTGTTGTAACTGAATAATAATAATTTTGATACCAAAATTTATTTGAAAGGTTTAAAACGAATAATTGAGCATGTAAGTTCTTTCTCACACTCGTCACAACAGTGTTAAATATCTCACGAGTTGGAGAACTTGTTTCACTTATTATTGCGTAAACTTCGCATATCCAGAGTTTAAAGTCAACTGTAGTCATTCATTTTGTTTTCTACTGACTGATTCTCATTTGTTTTGATCTTCAGATTACAGTTATAACTGGACAGATTGTATTCAGACAAGGTTATTTGAACCTTCGTGACAAGTGGCCGTTTAGTGTGTTATTACTGACCACATTAATCGATATATTATATGCAATGTTCCTGTCAGAAGTCCATTTAATCAGGATATTAGGTGGATATTATGATCCCCTGAAAAATGATGTTAATGTGCCGACTGAGAGGCGATATATAAGTGAATACAAGTGATTCTCAATGGAGGGATTTTGCACATAATTTGTGCATATCAGTTACATTATCAACATTTCATTTATCATCTTAGACATTAAATTGTAATTTGGCAACCCTACAACTTCTAATCACTCTATTTCATCATTACTTATTACCTCACATATCTCTAAATTACTTCCATCTTAACTACAAATTTGCTTATTTTTACGAGATAATTCTCCGAACAAAACTCCAGAAGGCGACGGTGGGCTCGCCGAGTTGTTCTACCAATGTCATTGTCTCCAAGTGAAAAGTAGAATTTATAAATGCACTTTGAAATGGTCAGACTCTCTAGGTTATCCTTCACCTATATTGGGATTATACAACGGGTGACAAACTGTAGACACAGTGTTCCTGCGAAGAATGTTTGAGTTATTATTTTTCGAAGTTTTGATGACAGTAATTCAGTTACTGAGGCTCCTTAAAACGGTAAAGTCAAATACTTGAGACGCACATTGAAGTGAGCATGAAAGATATTGACAAAAAGAGCATTGCATGTTTCCTAGTCAGATTACCTTTTCGGAAGTAGACAATCCCATCGAAATCGTTGGTCTCCACTGATAATCTCTTCCATCAATTATTTAAAACTAAATTACTTTGTAGAATTGAAATAATCATCATCTTGTGACTTATAACCTTTGTACGCTCAATATGATGTTGTTTTCGCGTTTGAAAATGTTCGCTAATAAAAAAATATGCTCACAATAACTCTGTATTGTGTACCGACTCTTTGCTTTGATATCAATGATTTTGTGTGTTTGTGTGTACAGCATTCAAAAATAACTTACAAAATTCGACTATTGTAACAAAGTTCATCTTCTATGAAATGTGATAACATTAAACCACTATAAACGTACTATGATCACTCTATAATACATAAAATTTTGTCAACACTTTTTGTCGAAAAGTCGCATTAATATATATATAACTGATAGACACTTAATTTCTTGTCAATGTATATATACCTCACAATATCAGATAGATGGGACTACTTCCCACAATCTGTTTGTCTGTCACACATTCAGACTCACATTTCAGTGACTTTATTGTAGAAAGTAAATTCAAGACACACACGAAAATACATAGCTGACATTCGAATATAACCATGTAAGCTGGTCGCACATGATTGGTTGTTTATCTAACTAATCGACGAATAGATAGACCGTGAAAATATATGTATGTAAATACATTAGTTAAGAAGTGAAATTCATAGTAGTCTAACTTTTGAACTGTATATTATCTCGTTGGTGATGATGATGATAATGATGACGGGGATTGTGAATATGACATTGAAGTTTTTGTGCTGCAATAACTTGAAGACAGATTTTCATTCTTACAAATGCAAACCCATTTCATATCATGGGCACAACAAACAATCAACGAACGATGAAAGAAGAAATAAACAGTCAAAAGTGATCAGCGACTCTAAATACTACCGACGAGTAGGTGGAATTTATGTTGAAGATAATTGTATTAGGTGATTGCATTCACAGTGATACTGGTCATAATCACCACGGCTATTATGATGTTGGGTATTTACTTGTAAGTATCTCAGGTCGCTTTCAAAGTAGAAATTGTTTTTTATGTTTAGGCTTGGTCTTGAAATAAAAACAAAATATGGAATCCTGGTGGTGTTGATTTCCAGGTAGGAATAACGAATCCTTAATTATTCGTTGTTGGCATTATGAAAAGTATAATTTATAATGTTTATTGATACATCTACTATGTGAGTGTTGGCGAGAAATCGATGATGCCATTTCACGTCTTTCAATATCCATTTGTGCATACCAGTATTCACAACTGTAATAGCATTCAGTTCTCGTAGAACTCAACAGCATAAGATGGACACTTGCTTGCTTAAAACATGTTCGAATTTTCTGCTTTCACATCAGTATGAAGGAATAGCGAAACAATTTTCGAATTCCCCACTGATCACGACAGTTTCACTAGGAAAACGAAGAATACACAAGTAATTATTAATGTGCTTAATATAATCAGTTGCAGTCAACTAGGTCTTAGCCAAAGATTGAAACGAGTTATCTGGAAACTACTCAAGTAAAGCAGCAGTTTAGCTAGCCAAGTCACCGTGACCACAACATTCCATGTCACCTACAGTCGGTTTAGTTCCAGGTTATGTGTGGTTTACTCAGACCGACCATCTAGAAAGAGCTACTACTTCCACCTGATTGCTTCACACTTACTCATGTTACTCATTATTATATATTGTCAAAACATCATAAGTTAATTTAATTCGAGGTTGATTCCAAGCCAATAAAGGTAATATTTTTGCATAGAATGTGTGTGATGAATAAAGGAATTCTAATTACAAGATAACTACTTCAAACTGGTTCATTTTCATTTCCAACTTTTTCTGAATACAGCTGCTTGGCCATTGTAGTTGTCTTCGTCCTGCTATTCGTCGATGCAACACAGACTAAACCATTCGTTGGATTCATTTTCTTATGCTTATATGTAAGTTATATCTGTGCATGCCTATAAGGAGTGGTGTGTATATTTATTTTACCTATTTAATTGTACAAATACTACAAAGGGTAATCACAATTTGTCATACAACGACATGATGAGTGATAGTGATGACATTAAAAGAATTCCTGTGATTAGTAAAGGAATAGTGAACCACTCAGGGGTCATTAAGACCAGCTTCATTATGTAGTAATGATGAATGATCCAGAGGTCTGGTGCCTTCAGGTTTCAATCTGAGCTAAAGTCCGTCAATCATCAGTCCGAATGTCTTGGTGTGTTGGTATATTACTACAGCACCACATATCGTAGGTTCGAAGAACTGAGGCTGGATCGCAGGTAAGCATTCCGGATGACTAGCACCATGCACAGAACATAGACCTAAGCAGATTTCCCACTGTTTGACTCCAACCATCTCACTCTACATACTTCATCGTTAAAAGTATATTGCACAATTATTTTCTCGAATTAGGCTTGTGAGTGATCATGATGAACAGAAGTAAGTGTGCTTACAAAACAAATTTGTAATTTCAAAATTCATTTTCTGTTCATATTCTCACCTCTGTTTTGATTTCTACTACATAAACATAGGCGATCTTTTTGGCCGTTATTTTATACGTACTCGCGACGTATGAGGTGAGAATTGTTTCCGTGATTGTTTGGTGTGTCTGCCTTCTCGTATGTGCACTCGTGTTTCTTCTGGGATACAAAATCAAGACTGATCTGACAAAAACTGCAGACGGTTATTTCGGATACTTCCTGATGATGCTGTTCGCAGGAATACTTCTTGGTGAAATATTTCTCATAAGGGATCAAAAGTTTGTGAGTAACTATCTTTCTATTTGCTGTTTCATATAACTAATCATCTTGTGGTTGAGAATTACACGTGAAAACGCAAATCAACTTCAGCGTAGTAAATTATGAACGATTGAAATAATAAAATGCATGATGAATAACATTGCACTGATATATTCAAAATGACAAAGATGTTATTCACCTGCGTTCCCCATCTCGGCGTGTTCATTCATCGCATTATGAGGACCTGAAAACCGTCACTGAGAATGTCACTTATCAGATTGGCTATGAAATAGATAAATTCGATTTTGTTGAAATCAATTATGAGGAATTAAAAAAACTGACCTTAAGGAGGATCATGAAATGTGACTTCACCGTTTACACAAGGAAATCCTCAGATAGACACAGGAATAATAGTGTAACAGCAGAAGGCGAGACACCGAAGCACTGATCATCGTTCGAACCACCACTTATATAGGAATAGTTTTATATTCTCTAACCAATGATTGGGCGTTTGACTAAGGTTATGACATTAAACGGCATGAAATAGAATGTTCAAATACATAGTACTCTGTTGCTAATGCTGAAATGAACTGTGACAATATGTGAGAATAATATTCCGTCCGAACACAACGTCCGTCTCCCACTGCCACAGTTGCAGTTAAAGTATCATGGATAATAATTGTCGTCGATGAAATCTGCTCAACGCGAATAGTATTGTAACCCAATCAAATGACCGGACCAACACAACCACCATCAGAAATACCACCACCATCCATGCATATGTATATTTAATTGCCATATGAGAAACCCTGCTATAAGCTTCGTGCATTTTCGTCAAAACGCAGTTTTTTCACTTCCATTTCGATTTGAATTACTTCATAATGTTTTATCTCAATATGTTCCATGTTTCACTATACTCACGGCATTTTTATTAGCGTGCATGCCTTTTTGACTAGTTGCATGGATTGTATTCACAATCGTGTCTTCCTCTGTGGGAATCACAACTATGGGTTAATACTTCGTATTCATTTGTAAGGACGATGTGTATTAGATTAAAGGCTGATCAGGTCTGATTGAAAAGAATATTGCTACTCTGCATGAGTAAATCTGTATTTCATGGTGTTCACATTTTTACACACACACACACGAGCTCACCTTTCATTTCTAAGTATTTCTGATCCATTCCTGTATAAATTTAAATATTCTTTACAGTGAACTAATAGTATTCTGTTTCTTTAATTGAATTCTAGGAAGGATTCTTTGTCATGGATATCTCAATAAACATTCTCCTTCTGTCAGTGAGTTGAATAATTCATGAATTTACTTCAAGAATTGTTTGTAGTTTTCTTAGCAAATAGAAAATATTCACATCGAAATATGTGATTGTATCACTGATCATCTGTTGTTTCCATAATTTATATTTAGTAAGGAAGCACTATCGGTTGACATGAGCAGCTACCATGTACGCATGTCGATTGGAAACAGGCTGTCATTGTAGACTAGTGATTATGACCTGAAGGGACTGCTTGTAGATCTTTAATTAATTGACAAATGAGAAATCTGGTCCTTAAATTCATACAGCGACCAGAATCCAAGTATATGGCTCTAAAATTGACAAAATGTGATGACGAACGGTGAGTTAAGATAGCTTTGCATTTCAAGATACACACTGAGATTCGAGTGAAATATTCCAATCAATGATGGATAAAACAACTGTATCCGAGAGTCAAACATTTCAACCGCGTTTTCCACTGACAGCTCACCAGTAGTTTTCAATCACTAGAATGTGTAGGAATCATTGGTAACAGTTATCAGCTACAAAGAAGAATCCGTAATAAGGATTGAATCGAGACAGGATATCGAGGTACATTGAAACGATGACACACAAGTTAGTGGAGGATTGGGTAGTAATTACGCAAACGGTTGAAATATATGAACATGTATGAATGCCACAATTAGGCTCTCTAGAAGGCATTTTCTGATCAGTTATTTCGCTACAGTGAGCATTGTTGTTGTAACTGAATAATAATAATTTTGATACCAAAATTTATTTGAAAGGTTTAAAACGAATAATTGAGCATGTAAGTTCTTTCTCACACTCGTCACAACAGTGTTAAATATCTCACGAGTTGGAGAACTTGTTTCACTTATTATTGCGTAAACTTCGCATATCCAGAGTTTAAAGTCAACTGTAGTCATTCATTTTGTTTTCTACTGACTGATTCTCATTTGTTTTGATCTTCAGATTACAGTTATAACTGGACAGATTGTATTCAGACAAGGTTATTTGAACCTTCGTGACAAGTGGCCGTTTAGTGTGTTATTACTGACCACATTAATCGATATATTATATGCAATGTTCCTGTCAGAAGTCCATTTAATCAGGATATTAGGTGGATATTATGATCCCCTGAAAAATGATGTTAATGTGCCGACTGAGAGGCGATATATAAGTGAATACAAGTGATTCTCAATGGAGGGATTTTGCACATAATTTGTGCATATCAGTTACATTATCAACATTTCATTTATCATCTTAGACATTAAATTGTAATTTGGCAACCCTACAACTTCTAATCACTCTATTTCATCATTACTTATTACCTCACATATCTCTAAATTACTTCCATCTTAACTACAAATTTGCTTATTTTTACGAGATAATTCTCCGAACAAAACTCCAGAAAGCCACGGTGGGCTCGCCGAGTTGTTCTACCAATGTCATTGTCTCCAAGTGAAAAGTAGAATTTATAAATGCACTTTGAAATGGTCAGACTCTCTAGGTTATCCTTCACCTGTATTGGGATTATACAACGGGTGACAAACTGTAGACACAGTGTTCCTGCGAAGAATGTTTGAGTTATTATTTTTCGAAGTTTTGATGACAGTAATTCAGTTACTGAGGCTCCTTAAAACGGTAAAGTCAAATACTTGAGATGCACATTGAAGTGAGCATGGAAGATATTGACAAAAAGAGCATTGCATGTTTCCTAGTCAGATTACCTTTTCGGAAGTAGACAATCCCATCGAAATCGTTGGTCTCCACTGATAATCTCTTCCATCAATTATTTAAAACTAAATTACTTTGTAGAATTGAAATAATCATCATCTTGTGACTTATAACCTTTGTACGCTCAATATGATGTTGTTTTCGCGTTTGAAAATGTTCGCTAATAAAAAAATATGCTCACAATATCTCTGTATTGTGTACCGACTCTTTGCTTTGATATCAATGATTTTGTGTGTTTGTGTGTACAGCATTCATAAATAACTTACAAAATTCGACTATTGTAACAAAGGTTATCTTCTATGAAATGTGATAACATTAAACCACTATAAACGTACTATGATCACTCTATAATACATAAAATTTTGTCAACACTTTTTGTCGAAAAGTCGCATTAATATATATATAACTGATAGACACTTAATTTCTTGTCAATGTATATATACCTCACAATATCAGATAGATGGGACTACTTCCCACAATCTGTTTGTCTGTCACACATTCAGACTCACATTTCAGTGACTTTATTGTAGAAAGTAAATTCAAGACACACACGAAAATACATAGCTGACATTCGAATATAACCATGTAAGCTGGTCGCACATGATTGGTTGTTTATCTAACTAATCGACGAATAGATAGACCGTGAAAATATATGTATGTAAATACATTAGTTAAGAAGTGAAATTCATAGTAGTCTAACTTTTGAACTGTATATTATCTCGTTGGTGATGATGATGATAATGATGACGGGGATTGTGAATATGACATTGAAGTTTTTGTGCTGCAATAACTTGAAGACAGATTTTCATTCTTACAAATGCAAACCCATTTCATATCATGGGCACAACAAACAATCAACGAACGATGAAAGAAGAAATAAACAGTCAAAAGTGATCAGCGACTCTAAATACTACCAACGAGTAGGTGGAATTTATGTTGAAGATAATTGTATTAGGTGATTGCATTCACAGTGATACTGGTCATAATCACCACGGCTATTATGATGTTGGGTATTTACTTGTAAGTATCTCAGGTCGCTTTCAAAGTAGAAATTGTTTTTTATGTTTAGGTTTTGTCTTGAAATAGAAACAAAATATGGAATCCTGGTGGTGGTGATTTCCAGGTAGGAATAACGAATCCTTAATTATTCGTTGTTGGCATTATGAAAAGTATAATTTATAATGTTTATTGATACATCTACTATGTGAGTGTTGGCGAGAAATCGATGATGCCATTTCACGTCTTTCAATATCCATTTGTGCATACCAGTATTCACAACTGTAATAGCATTCAGTTCTCGTAGAACTCAACAGCAGAAGATGGACACTTGCTTGCTTAAAACATGTTCGAATTTTCTGCTTTCACATCAGTATGAAGGAATAGCGAAACAATTTTCGAATTCCCCACTGATCACGACAGTTTCACTAGGAAAACGAAGAATACACAAGTAATTATTAATGTGCTTAATATAATCAGTTGCAGTCAACTAGGTCTTAGCCAAAGATTGAAACGAGTTATCTGGAAACTACTCAAGTAAAGCAGCAGTTTAGCTAGCCAAGTCACCGTGACCACAACATTCCATGTCACCTACAGTCGGTTTAGTTCCAGGTTATGTGTGGTTTACTCAGACCGACCATCTAGAAAGAGCTACTACTTCCACCTGATTGCTTCACACTTACTCATGTTACTCATTATTATATATTGTCAAAACATCATAAGTTAATTTAATTCGAGGTTGATTCCAAGCCAATAAAGGTAATATTTTTGCATAGAATGTGTGTGATGAATAAAGGAATTCTAATTACAAGATAACTACTTCAAACTGGTTCATTTTCATTTCCAACTTTTTCTGAATACAGCTGCTTGGCCATTGTAGTTGTCTTCGTCCTGCTATTCGTCGATGCAACACAGAATAAACCATTCGTTGGATTCATTTTCTTATGCTTATATGTAAGTTATATCTGTGCATGCCTATAAGGAGTGGTGTGTATATTTATTTTACCTATTTAATTGTACAAATACTACAAAGGGTAATCACAATTTGTCATACAACGACATGATGAGTGATAGTGATGACATTAAAAGAATTCCTGTGATTAGTCAAGGAATAGTGAACCACTCAGGGGTCATTAAGACCAGCTTCGAAATTATGTAGTAATGATGAATGATCCAGAGGTCTGGTGCCTTCAGGTTTCAATCTGAGCTAAAGTCCGTCAATCATCAGTCCGAATGTCTTGGTGTGTTGGTATATTACTACAGCACCACATATCGTAGGTTCGAAGAACTGAGGCTGGATCGCAGGTAAGCATTCCGGATGACTAGCACCATGCACAGAACATAGACCTAAGCAGATTTCCCACTGTTTGACTCCAACCATCTCACTCTACATACTTCATCGTTAAAAGTATATTGCACAATTATTTTCTCGAATTAGGCTTGTGAGTGATCATGATGAACAGAAGTAAGTGTGCTTACAAAACAAATTTGTAATTTCAAAATTCATTTTCTGTTCATATTCTCACCTCTGTTTTGATTTCTACTACATAAACATAGGCGATCTTTTTGGCCGTTATTTTATACGTACTCGCGACGTATGAGGTGACAGTGTGTGGCAGTGTGACAAGCCAACGAAGAAACTACGACCCAACAAATATCCCGAGAGAAATGAAGTGAGCCACAGAGTTATCACCGAACTAATCGCTATCAGACGTGAGATTGAACAACTGAAATCCAAACTGGAAAGTAGTGTGAATTACAGGCATTGTGAGAAGTTACACGAGACAGCTAAAAAGTCAAGATCGGCTGCATTCAAGCTGTAATCAAAAATCAAACCAAAATATCATTCAGTAAATCCAGGAATACTCAAATTCTAAAGTTTTACAAAAATAATGGAAGAAAAATATCCTGTTAAAGAGAGAGATTTCACAGAAAGAAACGCCATCAGACATTGATAAAACAAAGTGAGTGATTAGCCTATCAACACGAGCGCTGAGTTCTGATGAAACAAAATCACTTGAAAAAGGATTGAACTTCATTCGGGAGGTCAGCTCAGGAGGACTATAGTGAATGGACTGAAATAGTGACATGCTACTGAAGCCTCATGTTCCCCGAGGAACTTATGGAAAAATGGTAATAAAAAGTGTTGCCTAATCACTGTTGTAATAAAATGAATTCGCTTATACACACATAAGTTAGTCATAGTGTTTTTCTCCACAAAGAATATCTAGTTAAGCATTTCTACGAACCATTTAAGTTGACACTAGACCTTAGATGGCTTACGTAAAGTCATTTAAATTGTACTAATTATTCTACACGAATATTTGAGTGATGTTAATATGATAAAAGAATAAAGTTTCAGGGAAAAATATTAACGTGATTTTTTTCACTTTTGTGTGTTGACGAAATAAATAGAAATTCATTAAAATAGTCAGTATTAATCAGGAATAATTCGTATTTTTTTAAAATATTTTGCTCATCAGATTTATTCACTCTAAAGAACAATGATAAGAAACTTTGAACTTCATAGTTTTAAATAAAGTACTTTGGTTTTTCAGACATTTTCGATCATCAAGTAGAAAATAAACACAAACGGCTTATTCTAAGTATTATCATCAGGTAAATGAAGTTAGACTTTGTGAAGTATTCTATTGAATTCATTGAATAGTGAAAAACTCGCTCTGTTTCATTACCTTATCGTTTTATACACTTACTTCATCGGATATCTAAACAGCTGTCTGGTATGCTAGGGGTTCTAAGGTATTCTGTTAACTAATGGAATCGATCACATTCAATCCAGTTGAGATTCGACATTCACTTCCATTAAGTCGAATTCACTTTCAAGAAAGGCAATGTGATCTTCATTTCACGGCGAATGGTGGTTACGGCTAAATTAAAGACAGTAAAATGACTTTGATTCGCAGAATCTCAGACTCTGGGACATTTAACTGACTAGTTGGAAACAGAAAGGCGGAGAGAGCGAGAAACGCACATTATAGACTGTAATTATTATTATTAATATCATTTCTTTGTGTTCCAAGTGGAACACGCGGCTTCAGCAGTGCGTCTTCACTTCATCCTGCTGTCCGTAGTTAATTTAGGCTGAGCACACGAACCCCTATGAACTGTCATCTCCTGCTCACACGATCTCTTCCATGCCACTTTTGAACCTACTCACACCTCATCTTTCCCACTGCAAAAGAGACTGCTCACTTCTATTCAGTATTCTAAGCGACAAAGTTTATTAGACCAAATTATAGAAAAGCAAACTTTAATAGCTGACTAGTACAGAATCGAGGGGATTAAAATTGAGAAGCCCTCAGAATGTAAATAATTACAAATTATATAATTATTCAACGTGTAAGTAAATGATTTTGTTAATCAATTCAACCGAATTAATATGGCGATAAGCCTAAGATAATATCAGTTTCTGGTAGATAGTTGAAAGTGATTAACACGAAGTCATGAATTCAGGTCTCGTGCTTGTTGAAACACTTTAGTGAGGTGTATCTGTAACCCTAGAGGAATTGCTTTGTGCTGATAGAATGTGACATAAAGCTTCAAACTTACTGAGATCAGGATGAATCTATTCATTGATTTTATGTACCCACTGTTTGTTAGCTAACCAGTTTATCGTTTTCTTTACATACAGTTATCAGTATTTCTGATGAATGAGAAATGCCTCCGTTGCATCGAAATACCTTGAGGGAGACTGAAAAACAACAAAGTGGAATCAGCTGACTCAAATTACGCAATGAATTCGTGGTAGACGTGATGGTTCATCAATGATGAAAGCGCTTAGTAATATACCTAATGTGTATGATACGTTCAAAATTGTAAAGAATAAAAGTAAGGCAACTTGCATTCTAAAACGTCTTAAAAAGCTAATAAAAACCTGTAAGCAGTGGTGCAAATCATGCGTTATTATATATATACTAAATATTCACGTGAGTATCTGAAGACCTACTGGCAAAGACTGAGAGGGTGTAAACACCCTGTAGGCACTCACTACAATATCAGGAGGAGTTAATGATATTTAAATTTTATTCATTGGCTTGACTCTAACTGGAATCTTTCAAGTTATAAGCCAGTTGTGAATAACAAGACTTAGCGTCATACTGTGTGTAATGCTTTCACCAAGAATATTCAATAGCTCAGCAATGGATTAAGTTGCAAAAAGGAAATCTGAGAGTTCCTTGTGAAAAAATACAGAAACCTCGGAAGGAAGCCAAAAGACCCAGAGAACAAAATCATGTGAAAATGGAAATCAGAAAGATAACAAAGTTAACATTATCAGTGTAGACAACGAGAATTTAAAACTCATTTAGCCAACTGACAGTGAATGCAGAACAATAACGGTAGCTGTCATTAATTTTCCACATTTATTCCTCATTTTTTTATCTTTCATTAGCTTGCAATTAGTAACGGACCTGATATTTTGCACTTATAAATTATTCCTAGTAGCACATTTCGTCGTACTTAAATAAATGGATTTCAATTACTTGAACCTCGGTGATGCTTTGGTTTTTATTACTACAATAGCCTGTGAACGATGTAACATTGCTCGGTTCTTGTTCGATTTTGGGCCCCACCACTTATTTGGGTCTAGGTACGTCTTACTGATGCAGCCGAAATAGAAATAGTTGATCCTCCTGTTTTTTCAGCTAACTGAAACCAAAGAAATTAGGGTCCAGATATTTAATAACTGAAAAATGGGAGGAACTAAATTAAGACAAGGAGAGAAAATTACACACAGAGAGAAAAAACAAATCAAAAAACTGGAGGATTAGTGAACATACCGAATTAGGTCCACGATAGTTGTAAAGGCTGAACTAGTTTCCTTAGAACACAGAGTTCCGGCTTTTCGATGCATAATGCCAGAGCTTCTGCAGTACAAAAATGTCGGAGACACAATGCCCTTGGTAGATTTATGTTTACCTTGCAAATCACTCTGAATGATAAGTCAGTTGAGATGCTGTTACAGGCATTGACGATTGAACCAGTGCCTTCTCTTAGCAGCCATGCTGGATGACGTTCTCTAACACGTTTTGATAAGACCAGCATAGAACAACCTATGTATCGAGCTCCGTAAGAGCAGGTGAACTGATATATACACATTGAAGTGGTCATATGCGGAAGTCTGTGCTTTCCATTGCTTGAGAGTAGTGGGCGTCTAGAGAATATCACTCTTAGAGCTGCTGCAGGAAAAGTCTTCTTCAAGGAATTGAAAATTCTTCTTTTTAAGGATATCTGCTGCTAGGTCTCACCTGAATTCCAGATTCAAGTACAGTGTTTTCTTTGGCACTGGAGTGTATTCTTCACTTCTTCGCTTTGGTTTCATGTTCTTCTCCACGAAACGCGGTGGGTATCCATTTTGAACCACGATACTTTTGAGAAATAGGAGCTCTTCTTCTAAACAGTCATCGCTACAAATTAATCTGGTACGGTTAGCTAGAGAGATGATGAGAGCTCTTTTACGGCTGATAGGTATCCAACTGTAGACGTTTGTCAGCTAGTCATTCAATATTGGTTTTCTATGGATAGATCTTTTGAGAGTTCCGTCATCTCTTCTTGTCGATTCCACGTCCAGGAATGGAATCTTTGATTCATTTTCAACTTCCATTGTGAACCTTATTAAAGGATGGCAGTTAATAAACTCAGTAAGATAGAATTTCAATCGGAGTCATCTTGACAAACTATAAAATTGTCAACGAAGTGTGTTTTGCACAGCAGCGATCTGTTCACAGTTCATTGTATGATGCCATTTTCCACTCTGCCCATGTAGCAGTCTGCCAAAACTGGGCCAAGGGGAGAGCCTATAGCGATCCCGCCTTTCTGTCCATAGATGATGTCCTTGAATGTCAATTGTGCATTGAGTGTGCACCTTAATAACAACTCTTTCATATATGAAGGTGGTATTCTGATACTCAGGTTTTTGTCATCCATCCTTGCTGGACTTCTGATTCTTTTCCCGCTAATGTTCCAATGGGTATTTTCCATAATTTCTTCGGAGCCACTGTAAGCTATTATACTTTTTTATTGTGTCAAGAGATAGAAAATGTGCAAGACACGCATCTCAGCCAATTCTGAACTCCTCAACTGAATATGCGTAAACTCCCAGCAGTGAATGGCAGTTTTCTCACTGCTATTCGAACTCATCACTCATCTTTCCACACTCCAAAGCTTTATCCGCATATGTAACCTACTTATATAAAATTAAGTAGTTCAGTATAAGTAAACAAATTATCAGGTAATGTTATGCCTACATATTTCTATTGGTACAAATGACGATGGATAAGTGACCTTGGAATAAACTGAATTCAACATACGCCTATATTTTGGTGATTAATAAAATCTGAATAAATCTGATGAAGAAGCTATAGCTTACACACCGCAAAGTTAAAAAACCTTGTTGAAATTTTTTTCTTAATCACTATGGGACTCATTTAAATAATTGTTTTTTCGATTACAGCTTGATTCCACACCGTATTTTTGGTACAAGTATGGAATTTTCAGCGTGGATGCCGGTAGCCTAAAATTTGCAGGCCGAACATAGACATCAGGTGTGCGTTAGTGAGGGCTCGAACCCCGGACCATCTGCATGGACGCCGAGAGTCCTAACCACTGTGCCACCAACGCACAAAATACTCCGTCGGAAGACAGAACTGAAAAACATGAGACAAGACTCATTGTATTGTGCCTCTCCACGGAAATCTTTAGTAAAAGGCGAAAGATTTATCCGCAAATGAGGAGACACCAGAGTTGAAATGGTCAAATTTTAACAAAAACTCAAAGAACGTTCAGTCAATCTTAGGAGGTTATTATTATTACTTCTTAAATTCAACTTGTCATATCACAGCGGGCAAGCGAATGATAGTTGTTGATTTCCGTTGCCTTCTGTCTGTAAGCAAGATAAACTGATTACTCTTTGAGAGATAGTTATCGCACTCATTATTGCACCACTATTGCCTTTTCGCAAACATGCTGGATAATGTTCTTGAATCTTCTTGGACAGCGTGGGCATTGAAAGACCGATATACCTGGCTCCAAAGCACCACGTGAACTGATTAACGGACATAGAAGTGGTTAGCTGCGCGATCTTGTCCTTCGTTAACACAAATTTTTGTGAAAACTCATCACATTTGTTACTACTCTAATTCCATTAACCCCCAATTTTCTTGACCGTTTTGGTATTATGTAACTACAATTAACAATCTTCACATAATAAATTGAAATAACCAAAACCAAATGTATTAATGGTTGACAAACTAAATGTACATATGCATACAAAAGAACAAATATTTACATGAGATTGCACAGATAAGAAAATGAATTCAAAGAAAAGCCAACTTTCGCTGAACTACGTGTTATAGTTTCATTCTAATTTCTATCATGAAAACCTCACTCACGCTTGATGGCTGACTGTCTGGCTGCCTGGTTGGCTGGTTGGCTCTTTTCTCTCCCAATTCAAATGTCCTCGATAAGATACAGACCACTGAACCTCACTGCGCTGTCATCAGCATCATCTCACTACTCACAGTGACCACTAGCACTGTCACCATGCCGTCACTGCAGACTGAGTAGATCAACCAGTCCACCAACTGTTGAGGATTACAACCAGCAAACAAGATGTAATTATTAATCAGATTACTAAGCAAACGGGTAATCATAATAATAATAATATTAACAACAACGGTACTAATAAGTGTAACTATTCCTATTTGAGAAATCACAATGTTGGTTTTCAAGTTTCTTTTAACAGCAATATGGTAATGATAATATCGATAACCATAGCATTCAGAGAATGGTTTTTAAAAAAATTCTTTTATGAACTTCTAACACTTTTACGTAAACTTCAGATGATCAATTTCTTTTCGACGTCTTTCTATAGTTATATAATTTTTTATGCAGAAATTTCTTCTGTTTTATACGAGTGATTTTACCTGGTCACTATACAGGATTGTGTGCCAGAGACATTCTCATGTTATCATATTCATAGCTTGGTAATAACTAAAATTCAGCCAATGTCTAGATATTTTGAAAATGTTTGAAGATATATCGATATATTTACATATAAGTTGAATGACTGATTTAAATTTAGGTAGAATTTAACCTCTGTAGTCGCTCTATTTTTTTATTTCTCCCTTAGGTCCCTACTTGAACATAGGGCTTCAACTGCACGTCTCTATCTGCTTCTGTCTACATCTGTAATTTTCACCTCCATACTGTTTCAACTCCTCTTTACACGATCTCCTCCATGTCGCCCTTGCACCGACGACCCACTCGCCGCGTTGACGTTTGTATTGAAAATCCGACCGAATTTTGTTGTTGATGCTGGCTGAGTGACGAAGATTTCCAGATTGGTTTCAGGTTGATGAATGTGTGTGTTTCTCGCCTTCCCGATTCTCCCTCGATTTGACATCCTTGTTCATTGAGACAATGCTCAATGCTACATAAGTGAATGAAGTAAGCTCTTTCAAATCCCTACCGTTGATGTTGATTGACGGTGGATGTTGATGTTGTAGTTGTTGTTGGTTGATTATTTCATTACCTCCGCCTTGTCATTGTTCACATGGAGTCCTGTCTTCGCTGGCTGCTTCTTCGACCAGTTTGTCGATTGTCGCTTGTAAGTCTTCGATCTCGTGTGACATCAAACATATATCATCCACGCGCGTAATCCAGGTCTTCTAGGTTCTTCACGTCGGTCGGTCTAGGATATCCCTATCTTCTCGTTTCCTGCTGTCTGACGCATAGTCCAGTCCACCACATTTAGGAATATCATTGGTGATAATAAGCACTCTTGTGCGACTCCTGTGTTTACTCAAGACGCCTTGATGAGTTTCCCGTTGCGGATCACTTGACGTGTGCCGTTGTCATACGGCTGTTGGATAGGGTTGATGACTATTTGGAGTACGCCATACTACTCGAGTAGTTTCGAAATTGCTTCACGGTCAACGCTGTCAAAGGCCTTCTCGAAGTCTCCAAAGTTGAAGTAGGAGAGCAAGGTACCTGCAGATTGGAAGAAAGGCTACGTATTCAAACTGCTAAAGAAAGGAGACTTGAGTCAATACAGGACTTAGAACAGGCTGGATGCAGAAGAAAAATGTCATGCATCCATCAGATCGGAACACTACGTTTTATCACTTAACAGAGCTTGGAATGGCACTCAGCTCTCTATCTCAACTTCATCGACTATGAATATGCATTCGACAGCGACGATCGAGAGGTGATTTGGAAACCACTTTGCTGTTACGGGGTGCCGCTAACAAATACACGTCTCACTCAGAATTTGTACGACAATACTGCCAAGTAATCCACAATGGGAAACTCACGGCATCTTTGAAGTGAAGACAGGAGTAAGGTAAGGCTGGCTGCATACTATCTCCAATAATTTTCCTGATTGCGATAGACTGAATAATGTGACAGGCAACGAGTAACGGGGAAACAGGCATAAAATGGATTCACACATAAAGCTTAGAGAATCTGAATTTTTCTGATGCTATATATCTGATTTCCCACAAACTGGAAGATGTGCAGGTGAAAAGCAACAAGTTGGCAGCAGAAGTACCAAAGATAGGATTTCAGGTGAATATGGAAAAAGTAGAGGAAGCAACGTCCCTTAACTACCCGAGAAGCATCGTGTCGACTACAGGCAGAACTGATGACGACATCAAAAGGAGGGCCGGGAATGAAATCTCAGCTTTTATTTCTCTCAAGTCTGAGTTATGTCAACGGAAATCATCATAAAAAACAATATAAGGATTTTCACCTCCACTTTGAAGTCATTGCTACTATAGAGATCTGAGACTTGGCGCTGCGTGTTCGGGGCCACTACAAACAAACTACAAACCCTAATAAACAGCTGTCTTTACTCAAAACTCAACATCAGATGGCCAGACAATTTCAGCAACAACCCAGCAGGAATCGACTGTGCAACAAATATGCAGGAAGAAATGGAGGAGGTGGATTGGCCATACTCTGAGAAACCACCAAGTGACATCACACACCAGGTCGTTTCTCGGGTAGAACCCGAACGGAAAGAGGCGAGTTGGTGGTGAGTTGAGGATGACATGGTGGGAATTAAGTGAACGGGAGATGAAAGCATACGTGCAAACGTGGAGCCAGGTAAAATCGTTGGCAGAGAACCGAACGCAATGGAGAATTCCGGCTGAAGCCCAATGCTCCTCCAGGAACTAGAGGAAACAATAATAATAATAATTCTTTGGGAGCTGTCAACAGTGAGCTCTGGCTCTAGGTTTCGTGGTAGTAGAAACCATCACATAGCTGTATCCAGGTGAATAAACATAGCACGGTCATATGAGCTCATGGTTACATGGTTCGTGGATTGTTTCCAGCTGGCTTCAAACAGAATTTTTCAGTTGCAAACACGTTTCAGATTTTATGCAAGGAGAAAACTTGGGCACTGTGGTAGAGTTTAATTCTATTATGGAAAAAATTTTATTTCGATAAAATCACACAGTGCCATACAGTATTATTTACTGATGACGTTTCGAGCACAAAATATTTCTCATATGATTATGGGCAAGAATTGATATTGACATTGGTATTGATAGGGCCTGTTGTGAATTGTTCAAATATCAAGAGTTGTAGGCGAGCGCCATGATGACCAGCCACTTTACAAATTGGTCAGTCGATGCTACAAATTAAAATGCGATTATTTTTGAAAATGACACCTATACTCCTTTATTAGAACAGCTTGAATGGAAGTCTGTACTTCTATATTATAATTCTCAAAGGAGTTTTACACTGACTGTTCCTGAAAATACTTACACATTAGTAAGTACTTGGAATAATTGCAAAACAAAGTTCACAGACTTTTCACGTGACTAAAAGAATTTGGAATAGCTGACAGCCTTTGTTGCTTCGATGATGAAGTTCAGATCGGTAGAGGTGAAAAGCAGCAAGGAACCCGATCGCCCAATGAATACCATGTAGAAAATGGAGACGGACTTAGTTGAGTCTGATGGGAACATGATGTGGCAATGTGCACCAAGTATTTCAAAGAAAACTATAAAACTCAAGTTTCGAAGTCGTGCGATTACAATCGATATGATTATGAACAATAAATTTTGATCGAAACTTTGTCATCCCGTACACAATAATGTTTCACCGTGTGATATATCTAACCAGCAAACTAATATGAAATTACTTACTACCACAGTGCCCACGTTTTACACATACATCAATCATTTCTTCCTGATTCAAGGAATATAAGGTACAAATGTTTTTCCCAATGACCGAAAGAGAGCGAAAGTATTCATGACGATTTATATTCTTCCTCAAATTACCTGTAGATTTTATTCAAAATCGAAATCCCCAAGCCTGAGAATCGACATTAGGATTATAGAGTTTTCAAATTCTCTGACTTTTACTCGCGAGTGGTTGAACTAGAAAAGTGAAGACTTTATAAACAGGATAATCCAAAAGAATTATCCTCAAAGTGAAACAATAAAAATAATGAAAGGAACAAAACAAATAGTTCGGGGAAGAGTCACACTTTGGCGAGTTCATCTTCTTAGACTTCTCTAAATATGAGGATATTAGGAAAACCAATGAGTTGTCATAATCATGCATGTATCAAATTGACACAAGTTGAAATTCATAAGGCATTGCTTCTGCTCACCGTAACTGCATTGTCCACATGGTCTTCTTCTAATGTGAAGGTCCTGGATTCAAACAAATGTGCCGAAAAGTCCGAAACTAGATTTAACAGCTATTCAATTCACCCAACTTTCCCAACGTTTCTCTAAATCATGACAGCTTGTGACCCAATCCATAATAATAAGTGTGTGGTGATTCGAATTAGTGTTTCGGAGTCATATATTCAGTAAAATGATAGGTGTATAATTATTATTCTCATCTGTTCATTTGAGATACTGAAGCACATTGACATTTCTCCCTTTCATCTACGCCCCATATCAGCTAGGTCAAAGATGTTCGCAGCCTTCATCGATTCAAGGGTTGGTTCGGCGATGGATTCCATTCAGTGGTCTACTCAGTGTATGTGAGATCCACCTCCGATTTCTCCTGGATAACCATGAGGTGATACGTTGTAAGTAGGTGAAAGGCTTATTTATTATAAACATTGGATCTTCAGTGTGGATCGAAAGCGACTGTTGAAGAAATCTGGAAACGCTTTTGGTGACTGGCACACCATGTCTGTGTTCCATGTAGAAGGACTAACTGGTTTCTGGTGTTATTGCTAAAGATCTGGTTCCTGTTCGTTATGCTGAAGAACCCAGACGCCCATACAGATTTCGGATTCGTTTCAGTTCTGAGTTGAGAATAGAGTTTTCAGCATCAAAGAATTATCAACCGTGGTGTTAATTTCACGGGTTTGAAGGGTTGCCTCCACTTTTAATCCTCCCTCATTGGAAAGCTCACTACTGGCTGGTGAACCGTACAAAGTTTAGAAGTGACTTTGCTTGTAAGTTGCGATTAAAAGGAGTAATTTTACGTTGATGCACCGGCTTTTCTCCGTTGGCTGCGGTTTCAAACTTCAAATCAAATCTGTGGATTACAACACGAACTCACTCTAACTTCTTTGCAAGTGGACTACATATGCATGCCAGTCAGGACAAGTCAGTAGTCGAACTGTATCATCTCCCAGTTATTCTCAGTGTCCTGAATGATATTTCACACAGCATGGTGCACATAGAAAGACGACGAACATACTCCCAGACGAATCTGAATTTTCTGAAGAAAAGAAACTACAGAGAACCGACTAATGTGGCCAACCGACCAAATTTCATCTCTCACTCCATCCAATTGTTCAATGTTCAGAATCCGAAGTTCCTGAACCTGTATCTGGGTTCAGAGAACTATGGTTAACACGCAGAACACTGTGCACAATCACTGACCCGGAATAACAGAAAACGGAATGAGAGTACAATTGTTTATTCCATGTACGAAGTCTGAAAATGACGTCAATAAAATGTACGATGATACTCTTGATCGTGTTTCCCCAGTCCTCTCCCAAGCAGCATACGACTAAGCAACATTAACCATTACTGTCTCCCTCAAAAATGGGATCGGTTCAAATAAATATTCAGTCTTCACTGATATTGACACTAGTTGTGTCAGGTTCCCCTTATAATCCAACAGAGAAATTGTTGGCTGATGTTCTGAGAATTGTAGGGAAATATGTATGGATGTACTGGCTTCGTTTTATTTTTCTGTTGATCAATAGGATAAAATAACCGCGCTGGGTGACATCGCGCGTCAAGCCCTCGAGTGGAATCGGAAAGTGAAGCGCCGTGTGGGACGTCCAGGGTGACATGGAGGAGATCGTGTGAAGAAAAGTTAAAACAGTATGGACTAACATCTCACGAATATCCTGGGGGAATCGGAGGTGGTTTAGGTACACACACAGCAAACCACTAAATGAAATCCACTGCCCGACCAGCCTTTGAGACGATGAAGGCTTCTGACAATGGTGGACCCAAATGACATGGGTTTTAGATGAAAGAGAGAAATCGCCATGTGCTGCTGGAACCCAAAGGAATAGAAGAGAATATTTACATTATGTTAGGTATAATCACAATTACAAGCTTGTTGTGTCCTATCAATTTGTTTCGTTCTTTCCATTATGGTTGTTGTCCTTTTCGAGACGTATAGCCTTTGACATTCCTTTGTTAATGAAATGGGTGCTTTCTATCTCAACTACTCATGAGTAAAAAAACGCCAATTGCAAAATTTACAGAGATGTGTTTTGTATTATAACTGGGCCTTAACTGGGCTTTCATGTTTGAACAATCAATTGGCCTCAACTTCCAGTACGCTCGATGTGTTTCCTGTCCTCCTCGGACATGCTCCATGTTAGTCAGGCGTCTACTTGGAGCATATTCATTCCATCTTGATTTTCATCTGGCTACTAGGTGTATATGCTATTTTGCTTTGAAAAGCGATCAACGAAAGAGAATACACCAGAAACATATTCCTCTAGGATGACGGAAAGCGTACGATGAGTTATTTGGTTGAAGTTAGTTGGAGAATCTTATTTTGGCACAAATGTGAAGTCAGTTCTTCTACATTGGTCAGATACTTCGCTATAGCATCACAAAAAGCATTCCCAACAGACCACTGTAGAATTTAATCGACAACTGCCTTCCTTCTTTATTGAAGGTCTAATGGCCGTCTGGCCAGAACGAATAAGCAAGAAGAGACTCTGTAAATAAAGCAATGAAGAACCCATTGCTCAACAATTATGCAGAATAACATGGAGGTGAATTGAGCACACACTAAGGATGACATCAAATAACGTCGCACACCAGCTCATCACTCAGCTGGAAGCCAAATAAGAAACGACAAGTTTATCTTTAGTGCGAGACTGAAATGGGGGAGATCGTTCGAAGGAGGGCGATAACCGTTTATCAGCAATCGTGGACGCCGTCGGAATGTGGAGAATAAAAAAGAACAATATTGTGAAGCGTTGTTGGTGCCCTATGTTCCACTCGGAGACTAAACGGGACAATAATCCAGACTCCGTGTCACATGATGGGGTATTCGGAAATATTACCACAGAGCTCTTCATGCCGCCGGTGACTATCTGCAGGAGAACAGTTGATGTCACTTAATGTTTCATCGATGTACACCTAGTTAACATCTTCCTTTGAATTTTTGGGTTTTAATGTTGATGTCTTGTTTACTTGCATTGTTCTGAAAATTGAAATCACCCCACTCCTCTCTTTGATATCCTGGAGGTCACACAACATACTACATACCTGTTCCTCGCAGTATTACCCACCTTATTTATAAGCAGTTAACTGATAGAACAGATATTCCGAAAAAATGTCTCAATAAATTAATAATGGTTCATTCTTCATTGGTAGCTGAATAATTACACAACGCATTTCTATCTCATGGATATTTGCTCGAGATGAAGGAAGGATAAAATAATGACGATTATTATTATTAGCAAGAAACTTCAAACGTACTAGGTAAGTGTTACTATGTGTGTAGAGCACCCAAAAAAAGTCAAAACTTCCAGATCAGATGTGTGCAGTATTGTCCGGCATCCAGAAATAAACTCTTCATAGTGACTAAACATCAGTCACTATTCATTTTGTTGTTTACATTGTTTAGTATATTACAGTTGAGCCGCTCCCTCTGAAGGTCATTGGTGAAACTCTGATGTTGCTTGTTATTATGCATCTACTGGAAATGTGTTGATTGGGCGCTGATTTTGAGATCTGTGCAGATTTATGATCCTGAAACGACGAAGTTCATTGTGACATCATGAACAATGTGTTCACGAATTTCTACTGATTGACGATTATGAAGTTTTCATGTAAGATGTTAAGAAAGGTTCAGTCTCAATATACCGCTGAAATCTGTGGAATGGTAAGAATAACTGATAGACACTTAATTTCCTGTCAATATATACATAACTCATTTCCTCACAATATCAAATAGATGAGATAACTTCCCACAATCTGTTTGTCTGTCACACATTCAGACTCACATTTCAGTGGCTTTATTGTAGAAATTAAATTGAAGACACACATGAAAATACATAGCTGACATTCGAATATAACCATGTAAGCTGGTCGTACATGATTGGTTGTTTATCTAACTAATCAACGGATAGATAGACCATGAAAATATATGTATGTAAATACATTAGTTAAGAAGTGAAATTCATAGTAGTCTAACTTTTGAACTGTATATTATCTCGTCGGTGATGATGATGATAATGATGACGGGGATTGTGAATATGACATTGAAGTTTTTGTGCTGCAATAACTTGAAGACAGATTTTCATTCTTACAAATGCAAACCCATTTCATATCATGGGCACAACAAACAATCAACGAACGATGAAAGAAGAAATAAACAGTCAAAAGTGATCAGCGACTCTAAATACTACCGACGAGTAGGTGGAATTTATGTTGAAGATAATTGTATTAGGTGATTGCATTCACAGTGATACTGGTCATAATCACCACGGCTATTATGATGTTGGGTATTTACTTGTAAGTATCTCAGGTCGCTTTCAAAGTAGAAATTGTTTTTTATGTTTAGGCTTGGTCTTGAAATAAAAACAAAATATGGAATCCTGGTGGTGTTGATTTCCAGGTAGGAATAACGAATCCTTAATTATTCGTTGTTGGCATTATGAAAAGTATAATTTATAATGTTTATTGATACATCTACTATGTGAGTGTTGGCGAGAAATCGATGATGCCATTTCACGTCTTTCAATATCCATTTGTGCATACCAGTATTCACAACTATAATAGCATTCAGTTCTCGTAGAACTCAACAGCATAAGATGGACACTTGCTTGCTTAAAACATGTTCGAATATTCTGCTTTCACATCAGTATGAAGGAATAGCGAAACAATTTTCGAATTCCCCACTGATCACGACAGTTTCACTAGGAAAACGAAGAATACACAAGTAATTATTAATGTGCTTAATATAATCAGTTGCAGTCAACTAGGTCTTAGCCAAAGATTGAAACGAGTTATCTGGAAACTACTCAAGTAAAGCAGCAGTTTAGCTAGCCAAGTCACCGTGACCACAACATTCCATGTCACCTACAGTCGGTTTAGTTCCAGGTTATGTGTGGTTTACTCAGACCGACCATCTAGAAAGAGCTACTACTTCCACCTGATTGCTTCACACTTACTCATGTTACTCATTATTATATATTGTCAAAACATCATAAGTTAATTTAATTCGAGGTTGATTCCAAGCCAATAAAGGTAATATTTTTGCATAGAATGTGTGTGATGAATAAAGGAATTCTAATTACAAGATAACTACTTCAAACTGGTTCATTTTCATTTCCAACTTTTTCTGAATACAGCTGCTTGGCCATTGTAGTTGTCTTCGTCCTGCTATTCGTCGATGCAACACAGACTAAACCATTCGTTGGATTCATTTTCTTATGCTTATATGTAAGTTATATCTGTGCATGCCTATAAGGAGTGGTGTGTATATTTATTTTACCTATTTAATTGTACAAATACTACAAAGGGTAATCACAATTTGTCATACAACGACATGATGAGTGATAGTGATGACATTATAAGAATTACCGTGATTAGTAAAGGAATAGTGAACCACTCAGGGGTCATTATTCATTATGTAGTAATGATGAATGATCCAGAGGTCTGGTGCCTTCAGGTTTCAATCTGAGCTAAAGTCCGTCAATCATCAGTCCGAATGTCTTGGTGTGTTGGTATATTACTACAGCACCACATATCGTAGGTTCGAAGAACTGAGGCTGGATCGCAGGTAAGCATTCCGGATGACTAGCACCATGCACAGAACATAGACCTAAGCAGATTTCCCACTGTTTGACTCCAACCATCTCACTCTACATACTTCATCGTTAAAAGTATATTGCACAATTATTTTCTCGAATTAGGCTTGTGAGTGATCATGATGAACAGAAGTAAGTGTGCTTACAAAACAAATTTGTAATTTCAAAATTCATTTTCTGTTCATATTCTCACCTCTGTTTTGATTTCTACTACATAACATAGGCGATCTTTTTGGCCGTTATTTTATACGTACTCGCGACGTATGAGGTGAGAATTGTTTCCGTGATTGTTTGGTGTGTCTGCCTTCTCGTATGTGCACTCGTGTTTCTTCTGGGATACAAAATCAAGACTGATCTGACAAAAACTGCAGACGGTTATTTCGGATACTTCCTGATGATGCTTTTCGCAGGAATACTTCTTGGTGAAATATTTCTCATAAGGGATCAAAAGTTTGTGAGTAACTATCTTTCTATTTGCTGTTTCATATAACTAATCATCTTGTGGTTGAGAATTACACGTGAAAACGCAAATCAACTTCAGCGTAGTAAATTATGAACGATTGAAATAATAAAATGCATGATGAATAACATTGCACTGATATATTCAAAATGACAAAGATGTTATTCACCTGCGTTCCCCATCTCGGCGTGTTCATTCATCGCATTATGAGGACCTGAAAACCGTCACTGAGAATGTCACTAATCAGATTGGCTATGAAATAGATAAATTCGATTTTGTTGAAATCAATTATGAGGAATTAAAAAAACTGACCCTAAGGAGGATCATGAAATGTGACTTCACCGTTTACACAAGGAAATCCTCAGATAGACACAGGAATAATAGTGTAACAGCAGAAGGCGAGACACCGAAGCACTGATCATCGTTCGAACCACCACTTATATAGGAATAGTTTTATATTCTCTAACCAATCATTGGGCGTTTGACTAAGGTTATGACATTAAACGGCATGAAATAGAATGTTCAAATACATAGTACTCTGTTGCTAATGCTGAAATGAACTGTGACAATATGTGAGAATAATATTCCGTCCGAACACAACGTCCGTCTCCCACTGCCACAGTTGCAGTTAAAGTATCATGGATAATAATTGTCGTCGATGAAATCTGCTCAACGCGAATAGTATTGTAACCCAATCAAATGACCGGACCAACACAACCACCATCAGAAATACCACCACCATCCATGCATATGTATATTTAATTGCCATATGAGAAACCCTGCTATAAGCTTCGTGCATTTTCGTCAAAACGCAGTTTTTTCACTTCCATTTCGATTTGAATTACTTCATAATGTTTTATCTCAATATGTTCCATGTTTCACTATACTCACGGCATTTTTATTAGCGTGCATGCCTTTTTGACTAGTTGTATGGATTGTATTCACAATCGTGTCTTCCTCTGTGGGAATCACAACTATGGGTTCATACTTCGTATTCATTTGTAAGGACGATGTGTATTAGATTAAAGGCTGATCAGGTCTGATTGAAAAGAATATTGCTACTCTGCATGAGTAAATCTGTATTTCATGGTGTTCACATTTTTACCACACACACACGAGCTCACCTTTCATTTCTAAGTATTTCTGATCCATTCCTGTATAAATTTAAATATTCTTTACAGTGAACTAATAGTATTCTGTTTCTTTAATTGAATTCTAGGAAGGATTCTTTGTCATGGATATCTCAATAAACATTCTCCTTCTGTCAGTGAGTTGAATAATTCATGAATTTACTTCAAGAATTGTTTGTAGTTTTCTTAGCAAATAGAAAATATTCACATCGAAATATGTGATTGTATCACTGATCATCTGTTGTTTCCATAATTTATATTTAGTAAGGAAGCACTATCGGTTGACATGAGCAGCTACCATGTACGCATGTCGATTGGAAACAGGCTGTCATTGTAGACTAGTGATTATGACCTGAAGGGACTGCTTGTAGATCTTTAATTAATTGACAAATGAGAAATCTGGTCCTTAAATTCATACAGCGACCAGAATCCAAGTATATGGCTCTAAAATTGACAAAATGTGATGACGAACGGTGAGTTAAGATAGCTTTGCATTTCAAGATACACACTGAGATTCGAGTGAAATATTCCAATCAATGATGGATAAAACAACTGTATCCGAGAGTCAAACATTTCAACCGCGTTTTCCACTGACAGCTCACCAGTAGTTTTCAATCACTAGAATGTGTAGGAATCATTGGTAACAGTTATCAGCTACAAAGAAGAATCCGTAATAAGGATTGAATCGAGACAGGATATCGAGGTACATTGAAACGATGACACACAAGTTAGTGGAGGATTGGGTAGTAATTACGCAAACGGTTGAAATATATGAACATGTATGAATGCCACAATTAGGCTCTCTAGAAGGCATTTTCTGATCAGTTATTTCGCTACAGTGAGCATTGTTGTTGTAACTGAATAATAATAATTTTGATACCAAAATTTATTTGAAAGGTTTAAAACGAATAATTGAGCATGTAAGTTCTTTCTCACACTCGTCACAACAGTGTTAAATATCTCACGAGTTGGAGAACTTGTTTCACTTATTATTGCGTAAACTTCGCATATCCAGAGTTTAAAGTCAACTGTAGTCATTCATTTTGTTTTCTACTGACTGATTCTCATTTGTTTTGATCTTCAGATTACAGTTATAACTGGACAGATTGTATTCAGACAAGGTTATTTGAACCTTCGTGACAAGTGGCCGTTTAGTGTGTTATTACTGACCACATTAATCGATATATTATATGCAATGTTCCTGTCAGAAGTCCATTTAATCAGGATATTAGGTGGATATTATGATCCCCTGAAAAATGATGTTAATGTGCCGACTGAGAGGCGATATATAAGTGAATACAAGTGATTCTCAATGGAGGGATTTTGCACATAATTTGTGCATATCAGTTACATTATCAACATTTCATTTATCATCTTAGACATTAAATTGTAATTTGGCAACCCTACAACTTCTAATCACTCTATTTCATCATTACTTATTACCTCACATATCTCTAAATTACTTCCATCTTAACTACAAATTTGCTTATTTTTACGAGATAATTCTCCGAACAAAACTCCAGAAAGCCACGGTGGGCTCGCCGAGTTGTTCTACCAATGTCATTGTCTCCAAGTGAAAAGTAGAATTTATAAATGCACTTTGAAATGGTCAGACTCTCTAGGTTATCCTTCACCTGTATTGGGATTATACAACGGGTGACAAACTGTAGACACAGTGTTCCTGCGAAGAATGTTTGAGTTATTATTTTTCGAAGTTTTGATGACAGTAATTCAGTTACTGAGGCTCCTTAAAACGGTAAAGTCAAATACTTGAGACGCACATTGAAGTGAGCATGGAAGATATTGACAAAAAGAGCATTGCATGTTTCCTAGTCAGATTACCTTTTCGGAAGTAGACAATCCCATCGAAATCGTTGGTCTCCACTGATAATCTCTTCCATCAATTATTTAAAACTAAATTACTTTGTAGAATTGAAATAATCATCATCTTGTGACTTATAACCTTTGTACGCTCAATATGATGTTGTTTTCGCGTTTGAAAATGTTCGCTAATAAAAAAATATGCTCACAATAACTCTGTATTGTGTACCGACTCTTTGCTTTGATATCAATGATTTTGTGTGTTTGTGTGTACAGCATTCAAAAATAACTTACAAAATTCGACTATTGTAACAAAGGTTATCTTCTATGAAATGTGATAACATTAAACCACTATAAACGTACTATGATCACTCTATAATACATAAAATTTTGTCAACACTTTTTGTCGAAAAGTCGCATTAATATATATATAACTGATAGACACTTAATTTCTTGTCAATGTATATATACCTCACAATATCAGATAGATGGGACTACTTCCCACAATCTGTTTGTCTGTCACACATTCAGACTCACATTTCAGTGACTTTATTGTAGAAAGTAAATTCAAGACACACACGAAAATACATAGCTGACATTCGAATATAACCATGTAAGCTGGTCGCACATGATTGGTTGTTTATCTAACTAATCGACGAATAGATAGACCGTGAAAATATATGTATATAAATACATTAGTTAAGAAGTGAAATTCATAGTAGTCTAACTTTTGAACTGTATATTATCTCGTTGGTGATGATGATGATAATGATGACGGGGATTGTGAATATGACATTGAAGTTTTTGTGCTGCAATAACTTGAAGACAGATTTTCATTCTTACAAATGCAAACCCATTTCATATCATGGGCACAACAAACAATCAACGAACGATGAAAGAAGAAATAAACAGTCAAAAGTGATCAGCGACTCTAAATACTACCAACGAGTAGGTGGAATTTATGTTGAAGATAATTGTATTAGGTGATTGCATTCACAGTGATACTGGTCATAATCACCACGGCTATTATGATGTTGGGTATTTACTTGTAAGTATCTCAGGTCGCTTTCAAAGTAGAAATTGTTTTTTATGTTTAGGCTTGGTCTTGAAATAAAAACAAAATATGGAATCCTGGTGGTGTTGATTTCCAGGTAGGAATAACGAATCCTTAATTATTCGTTGTTGGCATTATGAAAAGTATAATTTATAATGTTTATTGATACATCTACTATGTGAGTGTTGGCGAGAAATCGATGTTGCCATTTCACGTCTTTCAATATCCATTTGTGCATACCAGTATTCACAACTATAATAGCATTCAGTTCTCGTAGAACTCAACAGCATAAGATGGACACTTGCTTGCTTAAAACATGTTCGAATTTTCTGCTTTCACATCAGTATGAAGGAATAGCGAAACAATTTTCGAATTCCCCACTGATCACGACAGTTTCACTAGGAAAACGAAGAATACACAAGTAATTATTAATGTGCTTAATATAATCAGTTGCAGTCAACTAGGTCTTAGCCAAAGATTGAAACGAGTTATCTGGAAACTACTCAAGTAAAGCAGCAGTTTAGCTAGCCAAGTCACCGTGACCACAACATTCCATGTCACCTACAGTCGGTTTAGTTCCAGGTTATGTGTGGTTTACTCAGACCGACCATCTAGAAAGAGCTACTACTTCCACCTGATTGCTTCACACTTACTCATGTTACTCATTATTATATATTGTCAAAACATCATAAGTTAATTTAATTCGAGGTTGATTCCAAGCCAATAAAGGTAATATTTTTGCATAGAATGTGTGTGATGAATAAAGGAATTCTAATTACAAGATAACTACTTCAAACTGGTTCATTTTCATTTCCAACTTTTTCTGAATACAGCTGCTTGGCCATTGTAGTTGTCTTCGTCCTGCTATTCGTCGATGCAACACAGACTAAACCATTCGTTGGATTCATTTTCTTATGCTTATATGTAAGTTATATCTGTGCATGCCTATAAGGAATGGTGTGTATATTTATTTGACCTATTTAATTGTACAAATACTACAAAGGGTAATCACAATTTGTCATACAACGACATGATGAGTGATAGTGATGACATTAAAAGAATTCCTGTGATTAGTAAAGGAATAGTGAACCACTCAGGGGTCATTAAGACCAGCTTCGAAATTATGTAGTGATGATGAATGATCCAGAGGTCTGGTGCCTTCAGGTTTCAATCTGAGCTAAAGTCCGTCAATCATCAGTCCGAATGTCTTGGTGTGTTGGTATATTACTACAGCACCACATATCGTAGGTTCGAAGAACTGAGGCTGGATCGCAGGTAAGCATTCCGGATGACTAGCATCATGCACAGAACATAGACCTAAGCAGATTTCCCACTGTTTGACTCCAACCATCTCACTCTACATACTTCATCGTTAAAAGTATATTGCACAATTATTTTCTCGAATTAGGCTTGTGAGTGATCATGATGAACAGAAGTAAGTGTGCTGACAAAACAAATTTGTAATTTCAAAATTCATTTTCTGTTCATATTCTCACATCTGTTTTGATTTTTACTACATACACATAGGCGATCTTTTTGGCCGTTATTTTATACGTACTCGCGACGTATGAGGTGAGAATTGTTTCCATGATTGTTTGGTGTGTCTGCCTTCTCGTATGTGCACTCGTGTTTCTTCTGGGATACAAAATCAAGACTGATCTGACAAAAACTGCAGACGGTTATTTCGGATACTTCCTGATGATGCTGTTCGCAGGAATACTTCTTGGTGAAATATTTCTCATAAGGGATCAAAAGTTTGTGAGTAACTATCTTTCTATTTGCTGTTTCATATAACTAATCATCTTGTGGTTGAGAATTACACGTGAAAACGCAAATCAACTTCAGCGTAGTAAATTATGAACGATTGAAATAATAAAATACATGATGAATAACATTGCACTGATATATTCAAAATGACAAAGATGTTATTCACCTGCGTTCCCCATCTCGGCGTGTTATTCAACGCATTATGAGGACCTGAAAACCGTCACTGAGAATGTCACTTATCAGATTGGCTATGAAATAGATAAATTCGATTTTGTTGAAATCAATTATGAGTAATTAAAAAGACTGACTCTAAGGAGGATCATGAAATGTGACTTCACAGTTTACACAAGGAAATCCTCAAATAGACACGGCATTTTTATTAGCGTGCATGCCTTTTTGACTAGTTGTATGGATTGTATTCACAATCGTGTCTTCCTCTGTGGGAATCACAACTATGGGTTAATACTTCGTATTCATTTGTAAGGACGATGTGTATTAGATTAAAGGCTGATCAGGTCTGATTGAAAAGAATATTGCTACTCTGCATGAGTAAATCTGTATTTCATGGTGTTCACATTTTTACCACACACACACGAGCTCACCTTTCATTTCTAAGTATTTCTGATCCATTCCTGTATAAATTTAAATATTCTTTACGGTGAACTAATAGTATTCTGTTTCTTTAATTGAATTCTAGGAAGGATTCTTTGTCATGGATATCTCAATAATCATTCTCCTTCTGTCAGTGAGTTGAATAATTCATGAATTTACTTCAAGAATTGTTTGTAGTTTTCTTAGCAAATAGAAAATATTCACATCGAAATATGTGATTGTATCACTGATCATCTTTTCTTTCAATAATTTATATTTAGTAAGGAAGCACTATCGGTTGACATGAGCAGCTACCATGTACGCATGTCGATTGGAAACAGGCTGTCATTGTAGACTAGTGATTATGACCTGAAGGGACTGCTTGTAGATCTTTAATCAATTCACAAATGAGAAATCTGGTCCTTAAATTCATACAGCGACCAGAATCCAAGTATATGGCTCTAAAATTGACAAAATGTGATGACGAACGGTGAGTTAAGATAGCTTTGCATTTCAAGATACACACTGAGATTCGAGTGAAATATTCCAATCAATGATGGATAAAACAACTGTATCCGAGAGTCAAACATTTCAACCGCGTTTTCCACCGACAGCTCACCAGTGATTTTCAATCACTAGAATGTGTAGGAATCATTGGTAACAGTTATCAGCTACAAAGAAGAATCCGTAATAAGGATTGAATCGAGACAGGATATCGAGGTACATTGAAACGATGACACACAAGTTAGTGGAGGATTGGGTAGTAATTACGCAAACGGTTGAAATATATAAACATGTATGAATGCCACAATTAGGCTCTCTAGAAGGCATTTTCTGATCAGTTATTTCGCTACAGTGAGCATTGTTGTTGTAACTGAATAATAATAATTTTGATACCAAAATTTATTTGAAAGGTTTAAAACGAATAATTGAGCATGTAAGTTCTTTCTCACACTCGTCACAACAGTGTTAAATATCTCACGAGTTGGAGAACTTGTTTCACTTATTATTGCGTAAACTTCGCATATCCAGAGTTTAAAGTCAACTGTAGTCATTCATTTTGTTTTCTACTGACTGATTCTCATTTGTTTTGATCTTCAGATTACAGTTATAACTGGACAGATTGTATTCAGACAAGGTTATTTGAACCTTCGTGACAAGTGGCCGTTTAGTGTGTTATTACTGACCACATTAATCGATATATTATATGCAATGTTCCTGTCAGAAGTCCATTTAATCAGGATATTAGGTGGATATTATGATCCCCTGAAAAATGATGTTAATGTGCCGACTGAGAGGCGATATATAAGTGAATATAAGTGATTCTCAATGTTTTGTTCATATTTTTCACGTGTGTACCTGGATATGGATGGATTTTATTGTAGATTTTATGACTGAACGTCATCAGCTGATTAACGACTGAACATCTGAGAGCACTAGGTAGTAAATATGTTTCAGTTTGGAATTTCTCAGTGGTGCTTGTCTACACCCCTCATCACAGACTGAACCTACGTACTCCATGTTTAGAACAGATCAGTGTGACTACTGCAGAATTACGGTGGAGTTGAGTGACTCACTGAACATTTCTGAGGTGTATGCTTACAAATAATTTTAAATTAGTGTCAGGAAAATTCTCATCTCTCCAACAATAGATATCAGGTCTTATCGCATTCCTCAATCAGAATGAAAACGTGTGAAAATTCGATGCAGATTTCAGATTTGGACGTTAGTTGCTAGAACGATAATTTATCTGTATTTGAATTTTTGAGATGCATTTATATTTCTTGACTATGCATTCTTATGTTTAGTGAAAAATGATGTATTCTATCAGCTTTCGTCTTTAGTTCGGTTACTCGGAACAGATGGGTCACACCTATTGTGTGAAGACTGACGATACTTGTGCGTTTCCGAGGTTGAAATAGGTAGGAAGAGGAAGTGGCGTGTAGCAGTGAACAGCTTAGTTGGAAATGGACGGTTCAGGTCAGTGGACCACATCTCTACAGCTTAGTTTATTGAAATCTCATTCAAAACTCTCAGACTGCATTGTAATTCACGAAGAGATACAAATGCTGCTTAAGAGCAGATGGAGTGATAGCAGTCACAAGACTCCTCAAGCTTAAAGATGTTTCGTCGCGCTTGACGACTCTCAGCAGATCACACACTTCACCTAACTAAACATGGAAAACTTGATATAATCTGTAAGCTTCGAGACGAGCACGATGCCCCTCATTCACTCGCGTAAATTCAGATGGTCGACGATTTTCAACTTCATTCGGTTGGTAAACTACATTCAGCATTAGACAATTTTATCTGTGACGTGAGTGCATATCCTCTCAATTGATTGAACTGACGTTCTTGGACTCAGAACTCTTCAATGTCCTTACTGTAGTCAGTCGTCAGTCAAAAGTTATTGAGATCACAATTTACAGATGAGCATTCATCAGTCGCATGTGTCACACATGCAAGTAAAGATTTCACTTCTGGTAACTACTCTTCAATGTACTACAGTTATCAATCGACGGTGTCTACGCACAGCGTTATTTCTCGATCAATTTCTGGAGTTGTTCTCCGCTAGTATGAAGTTGAAGGGATGTATTTCATGAACATCATTGCATAAATAATCAAGAATAACCTTGTATAGTGATCATTATTATTAAAGCTAATCTGTGTTATTTCGTTTCAACTGATATGAAAGAAGTGGATCAATATTTACCACATGACGACATGTCTTCATTAACCTTATAGGTGGTAAATGCTTTCCCGCCTACACTGAAAGGAAGTATGATCGTTTCATGGCAATCATATTCATCTTACATAAGCTGGGCTTTCAAGTGAAGTCTGTACTGATGCCAGATGGCCCTCATGTTCTGCAGAATTTTAGCTTCTGACTGTAGAAGATTTTAAACTGAGCAAAAGACTGAAAAAGCAAGGTAGTTATTCATTAGGAAAGCGTTATTTATCTGAAATTCGTAATGTATTTGTGCGTTCAATTTGAGCACATGTGCTTACCATACAGATTTAAACAGAAGGCAAGTGAGAACATAAACAGTCACAAAGAATAATTAAATTAGTAGAAACTTATGAAGAAAGATAAGACTGAGGTTAATGGAATAAGAGTGAAAACAACCCACTAAATATATTTTTTGCTTCAAAAGTTAAGAAGGAAAGTGAGAAAATGGTCCGGTTAAGACTTTCGTTAGGCAGGTTAGTCTTACTGCGCTAATGAGCACATTAATCGCTGAAGTACAACCGTGCTGTTGCTTTGGTAATTCTGTTTAGAACGGGTGAAACTGCAGGTTCAAACAGTTGGTAAATATGCCTGTTTGGAAGACAGCTAACGGTGCGAATCTAACATGTCAGGAATCAAGACCGAACGCCACTAATTCGGAATCCCGTTCACTATTGCAGAGGTAGATTACGTATGCTTCAAACTTATGATGTAATTGTAGATATGATATCCTATTTCAGAATGAGCGTGGGAATACGAAGTAGTTCACAAAATACCTAATATTTTGTCGAGGAGACGTAAGTACTAGAGCAGCTTTCACACTGCGTGTCACTGATTCGCATCTATGACGTGCTCGTTCCTCATTCATTTCCCTAGTTGCTAGATATATATATATATATATATATATATATATATTAAGGAATCTATGCCACTGTGTTGGTGTGTGGTTCATAGAATGCCTATATAACAATAATAATGTGCTTTATTCCAAAACAGTCCTTGCGATACAGAATGGAATTATCAGCATTTCACAACAGTATTAGTAGTATTAGTATTAGTACATTATCAATTAATAGAATTCTACATAGATTAAGGAAATTTCAGTTCATTATGACAACAATATATTGGCATGTTGGTAGCAAAGCCAAAATTGAACAGAGTGTTTGAATGTGTTAGAAAAGTAGATGATATCATATTCACTGGCGTAAGCAGAAGAAAGAAACAAAGCAGCACATAACAGAAAAAACGAGAGAGAGAGAGAATAGGAAAAGAAGGAAAGAAAACGTTGTACAAATGAAATGAGTTGGAAAGACGAGATTCAGTTGTTCTACTTACTATTTAATAAGTTATAGGGTATCACGCCTAATGCTTTCTTTATCGCACAGAACACGAGCTAGGTAGGGTATGGTGGATTGTTTTTGTACTTACTATTGCGAGCATATAGTTTTCTATATAGGCTTCTGGTTCTGCCTGATGAGATTCAAGGGGAGAATTGTGAGTGAAGAGGGTAGATTTAGCCCATTTTTCACATGAGTCCGTGTGCCTGTCAACCAGAATATTAACAAGCTGGTTAAGTGGCACGTTGCATACCATGCTGATAGCCTTTAACATCCTGCGTAATAAGGTATAGTCTTTCTTCAGTAGCCCAGGAAAAACTAAGGGGAAACAATAAAGAATAATAGGCAGAATGCGAGAGTTAACGAATTGTAGGAGTAAGGGTTGGGTTGGGTTATACCAGAATGTCTCAACTTCTTGGTGTACAAGGTAAGACGGAATATTTTCTTAGAAATCCTCAAGATATGAGACGACCAGGAGAGATAAGCAAATAGAATGACGCATAATTACTTAATTTCAGACTTGGTTTCTATTTCAGTGCCATCTATGTTGCACACCTCGTGAGTGCTAACCAGTTTTTTTAGGTCGGATTTGTGCCTTAATGTGAAATTTACTGATTGGCATTTGGAGGGATTTAAAGTTAGACCGTTTTCCTTGGATCATTTGCAAGAGACATCTAGGTACAGAATCGAAATCAGAAGTGAATTCGATAAACGTGCAGCGGACGTATTTGGCACCTTGATCTAATGATGAGACGATACTGTTGTGTAAGACGGCTGCAGCGTCTAGAGTGCACCTACCTTGTCTATAGGCAAATTGTTTGGGTTTGAGTTTAAGAAGTACTAGTTTTTTCCATAAGCTTTAGAAACGGGGAAGTGATGGCAATGGGTCTGAACTTTACGTTCTTGCTATTGCCAGCTTTTAGGGACAGGGACTACTTTAATGTCTTTCCATGGAAGTGGTACAACGTTTTTGGAGAAAGAAGCATTTAGGATGTGTATCAATATACTGTTCATGCATATCCTTATATATATATATATATATATATGGAAGGAGGCGTAAAATATTTTTTCATGTGCATATATATGATAAATGTAGATATATATGTATATGTATCTGCATGTGTCTGATTATACATAAGTGCCTTAGACACTCAATAATCTGAAATCACTAAGGAAATAGACTGCACTCAGCATAAGAAAGTTGACTCGGAACGTCTACACCAATGTCAAGTCAACCAGTGCTTTTACATGAGAGTCAAAAGAGTCATTTGCAACAGCTTATTGTGGACAATCATCAGGAGATGACTACACCTATTATTGAGGACCAGATGACCAGGCATAAATCATGAGTAACAAGGAACTCTGGCAGTGTGACAAGCCAACGAAGAAACTACGACCCAACAAATATCCCGAGAGAAATGAAGTGAGCCACAGAGTTATCACCGAACTAATCGCTATCAGACGTGAGATTGAACAACTGAAATCCAAACTGGAAAGTAGTGTGAATTACAGGCATTGTGAGAAGTTACACGAGACAGCTAAAAAGTCAAGATCGGCTGCATTCAAGCTGTAATCAAAAATCAAACCAAAATATCATTCAGTAAATCCAGGAATACTCAAATTCGAAAGTTTTACAAAAATAATGGAAGAAAAATATCCTGTTAAAGAGAGAGATTTCACAGAAAGAAACGCCATCAGACATCGATAAAACAAAGTGAGTGATTAGCCTATCAACACGAGCGCTGAGTTCTGATGAAACAAAATCACTTGAAAAAGGATTGAACTTCATTCGGGAGGTCAGCTCAGGAGGACTTTAGTGAATGGACTGAAATAGTGACATGCTACTGAAGCCTCATGTTCCCCGAGGAACTTATGGAAAAATGGTAATAAAAAATGTTGCCTAATCACTGTTGTAATAAAATGAATTCGCTTATATACACATAAGTTAGTCATAGTGTTTTTCTCCACAAAGAATATCTAGTTAAGCATTTCTACGAACCATTTCAGTTAACACTAGACCTTAGATGGCTTACGTAAAGTCATTTAAATTGTACTAATTATTCTACACGAATATTCGAGTGATGTTAATATGATAAAAGAATAAAGTTTCAGGGAAAAATATTAACGTGATTTTTTTCACTTTTGTGTGTTGACGAAATAAATAGAAATTCATTAAAATAGTCAGTATTAATCAGGAATAATTCGTATTTTTTTAAAATATTTTGCTCATCAGATTTATTCACTCTAAAGAACAATGATAAGAAACTTTGAACTTCATAGTTTTAAATAAAGTACTTTGGTTTTTCAGACATTTTCGATCATCAAGTAGAAAATAAACACAAACGGCTTATTCTAAGTATTATCATCAGGTAAATGAAGTTAGACTTTGTGAAGTATTCTATTGAATTCACTGAATAGTGAAAAACTCGCTCTGTTTCATTACCTTATCGTTTTATACACTTACTTCATCGGATATCTAAACAGCTGTCTGGTATGCTAGGGGTTCTAAGGTATTCTGTTAACTAATGGAATCGATCACATTCAATCCAGTTGAGATTCGACATTCACTTCCATTAAGTCGAATTCACTTTCAAGAAAGGCAATGTGATCTTCATTTCACGGCGAATGGTGGTTACGGCTAAATTAAAGACAGTAAAATGACTTTGATTCGCAGAATCTCAGACTCTGGGACATTTAACTGACTAGTTGGAAACAGAAAGGCGGAGAGAGCGAGAAACGCACACTATAGACTTTAATTATTATTAATAATATCATTTCATTTTGTTCCAAGTGGAACACGCGGCTTCAGCAGTGCGTCTTCACTTCATCCTGCTGTCCGTAGTTAATTTAGGCTGAGCACACGAACCCCCATGAACTGTCATCTCCTGCTCACACGATCTCTTCCATGCCACTTTTGAACCTACTCACACCTCATCTTTCCCACTGCAAAAGAGACTGCTCACTTCTATTCAGTATTCTAAGCGACAAAGTTTATTAGACCAAATTATAGAAAAGCAAACTTTAATAGCTGACTAATACAGAATCGAGGGGATTAAAATTGAGAAGCCCTCAGAATGTAAATAATTACAAATTATATAATTATTCAACGTGTAAGTAAATGATTTTTTTAATCAATTCAACCGAATTAATATGGCGATAAGCCTAAGATAATATCAGTTTCTGGTAGATAGTTGAAAGTGATTAACACGAAGTCATGAATTCAGGTCTCGTGCATGTTGAAACACTTTAGTGAGGTGTATCTGTAACCCTAGAGGAATTGCTATGTGCTGATAGAATGTTACATAAAGCTTCAAACTTACTGAAGTCAGGATGAATCTATTCATTGATTTTATGTACCCACTGTTTGTTAGCTAACCAGTTTATCGTTTTCTTTACATACAGTTTTCAGTATTTCTGATGAATGAGAAATGCCTCCGTTGCATCGAAATACCTTGAGGGAGACTGAAAAACAACAAAGTGGAATCAGCTGACTCAAATTACGCAATGAATTCGTGGTAGACGTGATGGTTCATCAATGATGAAAGCGCTTAGTAATATACCTAATGTGTATGATACGTTCAAAATTGTAAAGAATAAAAGTAAGGCAACTTGCATTCTAAAACGTCTTAAAAAGCTAATAAAAACCTGTAAGCAGTGGTGCAAATCATGCGTTATTATATATATACTAAATATTCACGTGAGTATCTGAAGACCTACTGGCAAAGACTGAGAGGGTGTAAACACCCTGTAGGCACTCACTACAATATCAGGAGGAGTTAATGATATTTAAATTTTATTCATTGGCTTGACTCTAACTGGAATCTTTCAAGTTATGAGCCAGTTGTGAATAACAAGACTTAGCGTCATACTGTGTGTAATGCTTTCACCAAGAATATTCAATAGCTCAGCAATGGATTAAGTTGCAAAAAGGAAATCTGAGAGTTCCTTGTGAAAAAATACGGAAACCTCGGAAGGAAGCCAAAAGACCCAGAGAACAAAATCATGTGAAAATGGAAATCAGAAAGATAACAAAGTTAACATTATCAGTGTAGACAACGAGAATTTAAAACTCATTTAGCCAACTGACAGTGAATGCAGAACAATAACGGTAGCTGTCATTAATTTTCCACATTTATTCCTCATTTTTTTATCTTTCATTAGCTTGCAATTAGTAACCGACCTGATATTTTGCACTTATAAATTATTCCTAGTAGCACATTTCGTCGTACTTAAATAAATGGATTTCAATTACTTGAACCTCGGTGATGCTTTGGTTTTTATTACTACAATAGACTGTGAACGATGTAACATTGCTCGGTTCTTGTTCGATTTTGGGCCCCACCACTTATTTGGGTCTAGGTACGTCTTACTGATGCAGCCGAAATAGAAATAGTTGATCCTCCTGTTTTTTCAGCTAACTGAAACCAAAGAAATTAGGGTCCAGATATTTAATAACTGAAAAATGGGAGGAACTAAATTAAGACAAGGAGAGAAAATTACACACAGAGAGAAAAAACAAAACAAAAAACTGGAGGATTAGTGAACATACCGAATTAGGTCCACGATAGTTGTAAAGGCTGAACTAGTTTCCTTAGAACACAGAGTTCCGGCTTTTCGATGCATAATGCCAGAGCTTCTGCAGTACAAAAATGTCGGAGACACAATGCCCTTGGTAGATTTATGTTTACCTTGCAAATCACTCTGAATGATAAGTCAGTTGAGATGCTGTTACAGGCATTGACGATTGAACCAGTGCCTTCTCTTAGCAGCCATGCTGGATGACGTTCTCTAACACGTTTTGATAAGACCAGCATAGAACAACCTATGTACCGAGCTCCGCAAGAGCAGGTGAACTTACATATACACATTGAAGTGGTCATATGCGGAAGTCTGTGCTTTCCATTGCTTGAGAGTAGTGGGCGTCTAGAGAATATCACTCTTAGAGCTGCTGCAGGAAAAGTCTTCTTCAAGGAATTGAAAATTCTTCTTTTTAGGGATATCTGCTGCTAGGTCTCACCTGAATTCCAGATTCAAATACAGTGTTTTCTTTGGCACTGGAGTGTATTCTTCACTTCTTCGCTTTGGTTTCATGTTCTTCTCCACGAAACGCGGTGGGTATCCATTTTGAACCACGATACTTTTGAGAAATAGGAGCTCTTCTTCTAAACAGTCATCGCTACAAATTAATCTGGTACGGTTAGCTAGAGAGATGATGAGAGCTCTTTTACGGCTGATAGGTATCCAACTGTAGACGTTTGTCAGCTAGTCATTCAATATTGGTTTTCTATGGATAGATCTTTTGAGAGTTCCGTCATCTCTTCTTGTCGATTCCACGTCCAGGAATGGAATCTTTGATTCATTTTCAACTTCCATTGTGAACCTTATTAAAGGATGGCAGTTAATAAACTCAGTAAGATAGAATTTCAATCGGAGTCATCTTGACAAACTATAAAATTGTCAACGAAGTGTGTTTTGCACAGCAGCGATCTGTTCACTGGTCATTTTAAGATGCCATTTTCCACTCTGCCCATGTAGCAGTCTGCCAAAACTGGGCCAAGAGGAGAGCCTATAGCGATCCCGCCTTTCTGTCCATAGATGATGTCCTTGAATGTAAATTGTGCATTGAGTGTGCACCTTAATAACAACTCTTTCATATATGAAGGTGGTATTCTGATACTCAGGTTTTTGTCATCCATCCTTGCTGAACTTCTGATTCTTTTCCCGCTAATGTTCCAATGGGTATTTTCCATAATTTCTTCGGAGCCACTGTAAGCTATTATACTTTTTTATTGTGTCAAGAGATAGAAAATGTGCAAGACATGCATCTCAGCCAATTCTGAACTCCTCAACTGAATATGCGTAAACTCCCAGCAGTGAATGGCAGTTTTCTCACTGCTATTCGAACTCATCACTCATCTTTCCACACTCCAAAGCTTTATCCGCATATGTAACCTACTTATATAAAATTAAGTAGTTCAGTACAAGTAAACAAATTATCAGGTAATGTTATGCTTACATATTTCTATTGGTACAAATGACGATGGATAAGTGACCTTGGAATAAACTGAATTCAACATACGCCTATATTTTGGTGATTATTAAAATCTGAATAAATCTAATGAAGAAGCTATAGCTTACACACCGCAAAGTTAAAAAACCTTGTTGAAATTTTTTTCTTAATCACTATGGGACTCATTTAAATAATTGTTTTTTCGATTACAGCTTGATTCCACACCGTATTTTTGGTACAAGTATGGAATTTTCAGCGTGGATATCGGTAGCCTAAAATTTGCAGGCCGACCATAGATATCAGGTGTGCGTCAGTGAGGGCTCGAACCCCGGACCATCTGCATGGTCGCCGAGAGTCCTAACCACTGTGCCACCAACGCACAAAATACTCTGTCGGAAGACAGAGCTGAAAAACATGAGACAAGACTCATTGTATTGTGCCTCTCCACGGAAATCTTTAGTAAAAGGCGAAAGATTTATCCGCAAATGAGGAGACACCAGAGTTGTAATGGTCAAATTTTAACAAAAATTCAAAGAACGTTCAGTCAATCTTAGGAGGTTATTATTATTACTTCTTAAATTCAACTTGTCATATCACAGCGGGCAAGCGAATGATAGTTGTTGATTTCCGTTGCCTTCTGTCTGTAAGCAAGATAAACTGATTACTCTTTGAGAGATAGTTATCGCACTCATTATTGCACCACTATTGCCTTTTCGCAAACATGCTGGATAATGTTCTTGAATCTTCTTGGACAGCGTGGGCATTGAAAGACCGATATACCTGGCTCCAAAGCACCACGTGAACTGATTAACGGACATAGAAGTGGTTAGCTGCGCGATCTTGTCCTTCGTTAACACAAATTTTTGTGAAAACTCATCACATTTGTTACTACTCTAATTCCATTAACCCCAATTTTCTTGACCGTTTTGGTATTATGTAACTCCAATTAACAATCTTCATATAATAAATTGAAATAACCAAAACCAAATGTATTAATGGTTGACAAACTAAATGTACATATACATACAAAAGAACAAATATTTACATGAGATTGCACAGATAAGAAAATGAATTCAAAGAAAAGTCAACTTTCGCTGAACTACGTGTTATAGTTTCATTCTAATTTCTATCATGAAAACCTCACCCACGCTTGATGGCTGACTGTCTGGCTGCCTGGTTGGCTGGTTGGCTCTTTTCTCTCCCAATTCAAATGTCCTCGAAAAGATACAGACCACCGAACCTCACTGCGCTGTCATCAGCATCATCTCACTACTCACAGTGACCACTAGCACTGTCACCATGCCGTCACTGCAGACTGAGTAGATCAACCAGTCCACCAACTGTTGAGGATTACAACCAGCAAACAAGATGTAATTATTAATCAGATTACTAAGCAAACGGGTAATCATAATAATAATAATATTAACAACAACAGTACTAATAAGTGTAACTATTTCTATTTGAGAAATCACAATGTTGGTTTTCAAATTTCTTTTAACAGCAATATGGTAATGACAATATCGATAATCATAGCATTCGGAGAATGGTTTTTAAAAAAATTCTTTTATGAACTTCTAACACATATTTTATTGCACTCTTACGTAAACTTCAGATGATCAATTTCTTTTCGACGTCTTTCTATAGTTATATAATTTTTTATGCAGAAATTTCTTCTGTTTTATACGAGTGATTTTACCTGGTCACTATACAGGATTGTGTGCCAGAGACATTCTCATGTTATCATATTCATAGCTTCGTAATAACTAAAATTCAGCCAATGTCTAGATATTTTGAAAATGTTTGAAGATATATCGATATATTTACATATAAGTTGAATGACTGATTTAAATTTAGGTAGAATTTAACCTCTGTAGTCTCTCTATTTTTTTATTTCTCCATTAGGTTTCTACTGGAACTTAGGGCTTCAACTGCACGTCTCTATCTGCTTCTGTCTACATCTATAATGTTCACCTCCATACTGTTTCAACTCCTCTTTACACGATCTCCTCCATGTCGCCCTTGCACCGACGACCCACTCTCCGCTTCCCTTTCGGATTCCACTCAAGGGCTTGACGCACGATATCACCCAGCGGTCACCTCACCGAGTATCCGATCCATCTCCACTCTCTCCTCCATATTGGTTGGGCGAGTGGTTCTTGTTTTGTTTGTTCCCATAGTTTCTTGTTGGTGATTCTCTCCGGCCATCTGATCTTCATTATAGAGCGAAGATAGTTGTTAATAAGGATCTGCAACAGGCTGTTGGAAATATTCTTTGTAACCCGCCAAGTTTCTGATGCGTATAGGCGAACTGACTCGACGTTTGTATTAAAAATCCGGTTGAAGTTTGCGGTTGATGCTGAGTGACGAGGATTTCCAGATTGGTTTCCCGCCTTTCCGCTTATCGATTTGACATCCTCTTCCATTCCAACTGCCTGTCGTTGAGACAATTCTCCCTGGATAAGTAAGTGGATGAAGTAACCTCTTTCAAATCCCTCCCGTTGATGGTGATTGACGCTGGATGGTACTGCTGTTTTTGCTGGTGGTGGTTACTTTTTTTCTCAACCTCCGTCTTGTCTATGCTCACTTGGAGTCCCGTCTTTGCGCCTTCTTCAAAGAGTTTGTCGATTTTCGCTTGTAAGTCTTCGATTTTGTGTGACATCATCCACACGCGAAATCCAGGTTTTCTACGTTCAGGATATCCCTGTCTTCTCGTTTCCTACTCACTGTCTTACACATAGTCCAGTTCACCACAATTAAGAATATCATTGGTGATAATAAGCACTCTTGTCTGACTCCTGTGTTTACTCCAAACGCCTCGCTGAGTTTTCCGTTGTAGATCACCTGACATATTTGCGGTACGCCGTAGTACTCGAGTAGTTTCTAAATTACCTGATGGTCAACACTGTCGGAGGCCTTCTCAAAGTCTATAAAGTTGAGGTACAGGTTTGATTGCCATTCCATGCTCTGTTCGACGATGATGCGTAGAGTTGCAATTTGGTCAGAACATGATTTGCCTTTTCTGAATCCAGCTTGTTTTGGTCGGAGTTCTGTATCCAGTGCGTACTTTATTTTCTCCAGGATGATGCGGCTAAGGATTTTACTTCGTGTCGACAGGAGCATGATTCCTTGCCAGTTCTCGCAGAGTCCTAAGTCGCACTTCTTTGGTAATTTCACGACGTGCCTACTGTCAGTAGGCGCATTTCCCTCCTTCCAGACATTACGGAATACCGCAGGCAGCATGTCTGCTGTCGTCTCTCGGTCCACTTTCAGTGTTTCAGGGGATATTCCATCTTGTCCAGCTGTTTTTCCAGCTTCCAGAAGCTTGATTGTATTCAAGACTTCAGGTTTTATTGGAGGATTGGTGTCAACTTGCAGTTGTGTGTGTGCTGTTGTTGGTTTTTCTGGACGGGTTGCAGGTGGTGGTCGGTTCAATAGTCCTTTGAAGTGATCCGCCCATTGTTTATTCTGTCTACCTTCCTTGGTAATTGGGTTCCCTTGGCTGTCTTTTATAGGTTTCACTTGTGTTGATCTCTTCCCGGATAGAGATTTGGTAATCTGATATAATGTCTTATCTGCATTTTCAGGATCAGTGGCCAGGTTGTCGTAGAATCGTCTTTTGTCCTTCCTAGCACTCTCCTTCACTTCTTTGTCCAGTGCTGTGTAAGTTGAGCTCAGCGTCTCCTTCTCCTGTCCGTCCTTGCATTGAATTATTTTCTTTTTCACCATTCTTCTCTCTTCTATTAATTTCCAAGTGTCCATTGAGAGCCATTCCTTGTCTTGTCTCTTCTTTCTTCCTAAAACCGTTGAACGCGTTTCGTTGAGAATCGCCTTCAGAGACTTCCAGTGATCTTCCACGCATGATTCTTCAGTGATGTCGCGTAGTGTTTCCTGCTTTGCTCTGACAGTTGCAGTGAAAGTGCCTTTTGTGGTTGTGTCCTTCAGTTTCTGAGTGTTGAACTTGCATTTTGGCCTATCCCCAGCTATCCCACAGGCTTTTAGTTTCACCTTGAAAGTCCCTTCTACTAGATAGTGGTCTGAACCCACATCTGCTCCTCTTCTGGATCTTGTGTCCAGTAGGCTCCGTCTCCACCTTCTTGAAATTGAGATGAAGTCTATTTGTTCTTGGTGTTTCCATCTGATGAAATCCATATCGCCTTGTGTATGTCCTTGTGTTTGAAAACGCTGCTACCAATCACTAAATCATTGAAGGCGGAGAAGTCTGAGAAGAGTTCACCAATGTCGTTCATTTCACCGAGGTCCTCTCGACCCATGGTCAGTTCTCTTCCTATGTTGTCTCCTCCCAGCTTCGCATTCATGTCGCCCATCAGGATTTAGATATCGCCATTTGGGACGTTGTCCATTATTCCTTGTAGTTGTCTGTAGAACGCCTCCTTCTTCTCTTGTTCTGAGACGTTTGTAGGCGCATAGCATTGAATGACTGTAACTTTCCTTCCTTTTGAGTTGAACCTGGCTGTCATTATCCTGGAGGAGATTGGTTCCCACTGCATGAGAGCTTTAGCTGCTGTTGGTGACATCATGATGGCCACTCCCTCGATGTGCTCATGGTTGTCCTCTGGGTGGCCGGAATACATTATTGTCTCTCCAGTTGGTAGGTGGCACCTTCCAGTTCCGTTCCATCTGCTTTCACATATTTCAAACACTTCTATTCTGTACCTTCTCATTTCAGCGGCTATCTGGGCAGCTTTTTCAGTTTCGTACATTGTACGAACATTCCAGGTACCCATCCTTACTTTTGCTTTCATCGAAGAAAAGGCACACGGGCTGACTAGCTTCCTGAAGGCTTTCATCAGCCTGCGTCATTTCACTTCCCCGATTCCAGCGAGAAATAAGACTATTGTTTATGTTTTTAGAATTTGTAATATATTCATTCGTTGAAGTTTCTGTAGCGATTTGGTTGTTTTACAGGGGTGGAGTTGCTAGCACCACACCCCAACCCTCCCTCTTTACCCGTGCTTGGGACCGGCTAGAAAACTAGCGAGCTAGTAGTCCCGGCGAGGTTCTGTAGTCTCTCTGCTGTAGTCAGATCAACCTCACCTGCGGAATACTTATGATTCTAATTAATACACATTTGACACACTTTGGCATATGCTGCCAATGCGGTTTATCAGGAGAAGATAAAGAGACATTCATTGGCGTTAAAAATCAAATAGCAGAGATATAGACTTGATGCTGGAGAATGCAAATGAGACAGTGTTGCGGAGATTCATGGGAGACACGAAAAGAACACGAAGAAACACAGGAAAATCTGTGTCCATAGTGAGTTGAAGATTATGTTTACATAATTTCGTATTATAGTAATATCAAATTCCAAATAAAAAATTTTAAACGGAATGCTTCTTTTTCTACCGTTACAATAGTGTCACTTGAATTCGGTGTGCTGAGTGATATTGAGTAGCACAGACATTCACACACAAAGAAGGTCTTTAACAATTGGATAAAGTGACTGCTCAACATCCTCAATGGAATTATTCAGCATACTTTCTTACCTAATATTTGTTACAAGCATCATTCAGATACTTGGTAAAATAAAATCAAGTTCACAACCTTCCTTCATCTAACTCTGACTTTTCAAGTGCGTTTCATTAAGGTGACTACGATATCCTTGGAAAATATACACCTAGTGCATCCATAACGTTTCGAAAATCCCAAATGGCTGCTCTACTTTTAATTGTGGTCTTCAATCTTTTCTCGTTTCCTACGAAATAGTCAGCCATCAGCAGGATATGCAAATTAACAGAAAACCATTGCAAATCAGGTGGCTCTAGTGGTCAAGTGGCTTAGAAGTTAACATATATATCGTGGTGATGCTGATTCATGTGTGGTAAGATTATTAGCTTCAGAAACTGCCACGTAATGAACAAGGTGCAATCTAAGTGTATATCCATCGGCGAGAATCCAGCTTCAATCACTAGGCGTAGTTTTCGGTTGAGAAATGTGACACTCTCATTTAGGTAACGAATCATACTGCGGTCTGTTGTCATCAATAATTTTCCATTATCATAACTTCAAAAAATTAGGACAAATTTTGTAGTGGTCTTCCTTTGTGGCGATTTTTATCAGATTTCAGGAGGATTTATGAATTTGACGAGATGGTGCGATTCACTACAGGGATGGGCACAAACGTAGAGTTTTCGGATTTTTATTTAGTCTGTTCATCCTCTGAAAATATTCAATAAAATCTATCCTAAGTTTCGAAAAATCCATGTTCCGTTTGTTATCATCAACTATAATTTCAGACATTCGAAAAATCTGTAATTTCTTAGAACGATTTCCTACAAACTGGTCGGCATACAAGTTTCTTTGTTAAGTGTATATCAGCTTTTAAAATTCTGTCTGCCACTTTTGAGCATACAATAAAAAACATGATAACTTGTGCTGCATATACGTGACGTTTCACTCAGAATTCTCGACGTCATTGGATATCTGATTTTCGGAAATATTTACATCTACACTGTCGTCTGAACTACTTTATTAGTCGCAGATAATTGAAATGTGTCAACGTATCGCCTCTCAATGAAAATAATGTCGGAAATTATTTTAACACTATAAATTCTCAGAGTTTACACCCATCCACATACACTGACAGCCAACATGATCAAAAGCTAACTTGGCTTAGAGCAATTTTTGTATAATATTAGTAGCGTTATTGGTGAAAACAATTTTCTGTTCCGTTCCATGTCGTCATCATTTCAGATAACAACCAATTAAATCAGACAAATTTGTTTTCGATAATCATCCATAAAAACAAGATCATCATGTGATTATCTTGAACGGAGTAGACTAAAAGTGTATATTTCTGTGACATGCACAAACGATTTTATGGCGGTATATATTCGTCTGATTTGTTCCCCGTCAAATAGAGTGCAATGATTAAAATACTAAAAAACATGATAAATTAATTGTTTTCGTTGATAAACTTAGAAGGATTAATCGGTCATCAGATCACCAGATTCTTTGTACCAGTGCTAAATAAAGTATTCAGGCGCAATGAAAAATGTTACCGTGAAAATCTACCGGTGTAACCACAAATTACCTGAAATATCTTGTAATATCTTAAAGAAACACCGTAAATTCCATTTATGCTCAGAATCACATATATCAATGTTATCGATTCACACTGTGAATAGCGATAACTATGAACAGCGAATGACAACTAACGTTTTACTAACACAAACCTTTTATTTTTTATGAATGTTTAGTAATGATTTTTCACAAATTGTGTGAAAGACATATACCCATTCGTCTGCAATTTTTTATATTATCTCTGAAAATCATATCACTTCAACCTAACATATATATATATATATATATACGGGGATTCTGGGGTTCAGCCGTTGGACACTCGATAACTTCCAAAATGTTTCAGGTGTTGATCCTCGCTTAAACCTCGCTTAGCCATTTGGAATTTCCTTTAAAAAGGAAACCCAGCGGTTTATAAAATAATAGCACCACTATTAATGAAAGGCTAGAGTTCAAAGCTTGATACATTATGTTCCACTTGAAACGAAAATGAATAAAACTGGAAAAAATGTAAAAAAAAACATGTGACTGTTGGTGCCACCAAGTAGACAATGTCAATTTCCATACCACCCTCAAATTAATCTGAGAAGAAGATTGACCGTTGTCAGATGGAATTCACTCACTCAAACAGGTCAAAATAATCAGGAGACATACTGAGAATACATCAAATTATTATTACGTTTTTGGTAGAAAACTTGATCACAAAATATTTCCTGAAAAATGTACCAACAATTTTACTAATTACTTGAATATTAAGTCAACACTTGTCATAAACAACTTTGCATATGTACAGTAATGCTGCTTTCTACGTTTGTAATGTTTGGACGGTGGAGTGAAATTAAAATAATAATGATAATATATTCTCATATTTTGTTCATTCCAGATTATAGTTTATAGGCATCATCAATACGATAATAATGTATACATGGAGTAGGAATGTTTACAATTTCTCACTAACACAGGATATATATACAAGGAAAGGTAATGGAATGGTGACAGTAAGCATGCTTTACATGGATGAAAACAATTAACATGACATCATCCCAGACAGCATTATTATTTGAATTTGTCGAAAATGAGCACAACAACTGTAGGCTGCGTTACATGTCGTCGATACGGTGCGCAGAAGTATAAAATAGCTTGTAAAATGTTGGGTAGTTTACGGACAACAATGTTTTCATTGATACAATCTGCAAGAGGCTCACCACAGCAGTTAGCAGCCCGTTAAACATGCAGAGTGTCAATGAATCAGCATAATTAACACACTGTGATTGATTTCAGTGAGGAACGAGAATGACTGTGAATCAATCTATACAAAATGTCGAACGGAGAATGCGGGGTCAGAATATAACCATCGAATGAGTCCGTAAGATTTTGGATGCACGTCAACACGTTCTCATTACTTATTTCAACCGAACTTCGAACCCACTACTCGGTGGGAACATCATCACTTACTGAGAAATACAGGCACATCCAGCTGACGAGTCCCAAATAAGACGAAATGCGCATCCTGGATTCCACAGCTAGTTACCATACACGAATTAAATACTAACTAAATACCCAGGCATCGTCGAAGCATCTGCACGAGAAGCTGACATGTCAACCTGAGACCGAGCACTTCGGTCCAATCAATCGACGGGAAAAATTCAAATCCAATTAAACTTGTACAGTAATACTCTGTACAGTAATATTCAGATACAGTTCTAATACAGATTCGAGTCTGGGAGGTTTATATCCTTGAATTGCTAGGAGGACTTCTGGGCCCAGAGGTCATTGAGCCAAATTTACCTGCCTGATTTCTATCACAGAGAAATGATTTTATCCAGTTGTGGGCTGGGTTGCGTCATTAATCAAGTAGATTTCCTCTTGTGATTTGTTTTCCAAATAGATTTCGTTGTTTATTCCACTTCTGTTTGGCTTTGAAGTTCGTGGGTATATCAGAATTTCAGTGTTTTTTTAACTACACAGAGGAAACGTAGAAAAGCATCTAATGGAATACTCTCCATGTGTAATTATTACCTGACATATAAACACACTGATTAGATATATATTTCAATTTCCATCGTAGACATTCATGTTCATACTTGTTCTACAAAATACACTTTCTGTATGAGAATGCCTAACATTTCATTGTAAACAGTTTGTGCTGATGTCATTAAACGCAATAGAAAATAGAAGGCAAAAGCAAACAATGGTTGAGACTTATTAGAATAGTAAAATTGTAAATGTGATAGCAATGTAACCGTTTTCACTGTAACTGAGGTATATGTGTGTGACATATTGACACAGTTAACGCCTAAGATCATGTGTTTGTAAGGTTAATTTCATCATAACACATCATGAAACTTGTAAGGCTTCATAGCTGTTATATTCCGTTAGGGTTAATTAAACATCATATCACAGTTTGTCAGCTTTAGAAATGTGCCGTCTTTATAACATCAACAAAAATGTCTGCATATAATTATTTTGCCTACTTTGAAGCCCAACTGTATTACCAAAGATTGTTTCAATGAAAAAGACAATAACTTAAAAATTAGGACGAAAGGAAATACTGTTATGCTGTTATATGGTGTTTATTTATTTCATTAGTACCCTTCTGTTCTGAGCAGTATGCATTGAACTTAGCTTCTCCTTCTGTTGTCTATCTTCGCATTGAGTCATCTTCTCCTCCACTATCCTCCCTTCTCGATAAGCTCCCAAGCATACGTTGTCTTTTCTTTCTCACTAAAGCATTTGTACACGTTTCCTTGAACATCACCTTCAGAGAATTAGTTCTAGTGTTCTTCCACGCGGGGTTCCCCAGTGACCCCACTAAGTATGTCTGTCTTCGTTCTGATTTCTGTAGTGAAGGCAGCTTTTGTAGCGTTATCCTTCAGGTTCTCAATGCTGAACTTAAATTACAGTGACCTTTCTCCGGTTGTTTTCAGGGATTTCATCTTTGCCCTGAAGGTTCGTGACGTTGATGATGGTCAGACCCCATCTGGTCCCCTTCTCGACTTTGTATCCAACAGGCTGCGTCTCCACCTAATTCAGCAGTATTGAGATGAAATCTTTCTGGTCTGTTGTGTATTCGTCAGGGAAAAGCCACTTTGCTTTGTGTTTATCTTTGTATCTCTACACACTGCCTCCAATCACCGAATCACTAAAAGCGCAGAGGTCTGTGAAGAGTTCTCCGTTCGGATTCATCTATCTGAGTCAGTCTCTCTGTTCATGAAGAGTTCTCTTCCTGTATTATCTGCTCCCAGTTCTGTTGGAATTCATATCGGCCATGAGGATTTTGATGTCACCATTTGGGATGTTGTCCATTACTGTTTGTATTGTCTGTTAGAATTTTGCTTCTTCTCTTCTTGCGCGTTGTTTGTAGCAGTGTGCGTAGCATTGGATAATTGTGACCTTCTTTTCTGCCACTGATTTCAATCTTGATGTCATGATCCTACATGAGGAAATTGATTTCCGCCGCATTAGGAATTTGGCTGCAACTGATGACATCATAATGGCCACCCATTGTTTTCGTGGTTGTCGTCTGGTTGATCAGACCGGAGTAGATTACTTACTCTGCAGTTGACAATTTTGACAGTCTACATCCATTCGATCTACTTTCAAAGATTCCCATCACTGCTAAGCCATCTCTTTGCATTTAGTTGGCTACAGAGGCAGCCTTTCCACCCGACTTCGTACGCTGTACGGACATTCCAGGTTCACATTCTTATTCTTGCTTCCACTAAGAGAGAGAGAAGATACATCGGCTGGCTGACTGGCTTCCTGAAGACTTTCACCAATGTTTTGTGTCACTTAGCCTCTCCGAATCCAGCAAAGAATAAGGGTGTTCTTTGGATTTTTTGTATTTCTAATATACTTTCTTTACGTTGCAGTTTCTCGAGCAGTTTGATAAGTTTAGTGATGTAGGTTAGCTAGCCCCACGCACAACTCTCCGTATTTACACTGGCTTGAGACAGGCTAGAAAACTAGCAAGGTAGTAAATTAGGCGAGATTGACCAAAAACCAATCAGACAACTAAAATAAAGTTGAAATTATATTATGTTAAATAGAATCATATGGCAGTAAACTCCATGAAATTCCTAATTATTCACTGAATAATTTGAACATGCAATAACAATGAAAAATAAAACCGTGTTCAAAATAGAAAGTTATGGCTTAGCAAGAAGTACGATTAACAAATTTTGAAGAAAGTACGAATTTAATGTCCAAAATAAGTCAAAATATTTCGTTTCGATTAATTATCAGTTCACTTGGCAAAATAAATTTGGTTGTATTTTCAAAGGATTTCTCTTCGGCAATCTAAAAAACACAGCAGAACGTTTGAAAAGCAACAGTGAAGGTTTTAGTGCAGCGTGTTGTTACGAAAGAATTACACAAATGAATATCTTGATTTTGCATGCTGGAAAAACTAACTTTCAGCTTTATTGTTCGGTTGTTAGCAACACAGAACGACAGCTACAGTGATTCTTCAATGAAGTGCTATTCTCCCCATTCTTTTCGGTCAATCCGTGCTTACCTGTTTTAACTTACCCCTTATCTTGTCTAACTCAAATGGTAACCATAAAAAAAATATTAAAAATAAATGGTTAGCAGGTACAACTGACTTTTTATCGCTTGATTCATTCTTTTAGAGCGTATGCATGAAGCACTACAGAAAATGAATCAATTCACTTGATTTCATGGGTTTACATAAGAGAAGCGTTTTAATCAACACTCGTATCCGCTGTCACTTCATAATTCCATGTTAAATGTTCATATCAGATATAAAATTTAGTATATATGCCACTGGGATAAATCTCAGGACTCGCAAATACTCTCAATGATTAGTATACAATACATCCTTGTATTTCGTCTGAATTGAAATTATTACTGAAAGCGAAATTCAAGACAAAATCCTCTTTGATTCTATTTCAAATCGATTCTATTTTTTTGAATTTCAAGTTTTTCTAACATCATGTTTCGGAATCTACAAGTCAATCTGATACATGTCTTGCACATTCACTATTACAGCTGCGTAATTCCTGGTCAGGGTTGAGCTCACGAAGGCAGTGATAACTGCATGACGTCTAATTATAATATAATATAATAAAAACCTTGTTTGTGAATACTGTAGCTAAAATTATTAAATTTATAATCCACCTACCACATTAGATTCTTTAATCACCGCGGCAAGTTATTTCTGGACGCGAAGAAGCGATAACCGTTTAGAGTTCAATTATATAGAAGTAAATTTGTTCACTGTCGAACAGTTACAGCAATATTCAGTGAAGAAGTCTCAGGCACTCAGTAAAAACTTACAATAATCTACTCACATAAGTTCTTGTTTTTCCGTTTGTTACTTTATCATAACAGTATGATACTGGTGGTATACTACGATGATTCTCAGTAATTTTTTGTGCATATGTATATATGTATAAATACATATAGTTTCACTTCAGGGAAAGGGTTTGGGGCAAGCATTTTAATTAATGTGATAACAGTGGTTTCTGGAAAGTGAATTAACCAGGTTTTTCTAGTGCATTGATCATTTCGAAGGTTTGATAATCTGTTAACTTTACTTAGCAAAAGTCAATATTAGTAAGCCATTTTAGTCTAATCATTGTATTCAGAAAAGTAGCGTTATTAATCTCCAACTACTCTAGTAACTAAAAGTTTCGTGGTTTGGCACAACTATTCCTTGACTTTCATTGAATACCTCTCTCTCTCTAGCCAAACACATCATCACGCCCAAACCCAGCCCAACACACACACACACTTTTCCCCCCTTTGTTTCGTTTGTATTAGGTAGTTAGTTAATTAGTCAGTTAGTTAGGTTTGCATATATGTGTTGACCTGATGTGATGTGACGGTGGTCGTTAGTGGCGGTGGTGGTGGTGGTATGCAAATGAAACCGACATCTATTAACAAACAGTATTTTACCCATTAAATATATATATATGACAAATATCCTATTTCAAGTATTCTGTGACATTTCAATTTCCCCCACCCCACCCCAACACTCAGTTTGATTCGTTTTAATTTTTAGCGAAATAGAATCTAAATTCTTCGTTACATTTCATTCATTCATTCATTCACTCGTGACAGGTATTACCCAAGTGTGTTTTCACTTGTAGTAGTACTGGTAGTATGTACCCAAAATTTTGATCTACTAATATCTTTTTGTATTTTGGTGTTCTGTTTTCAGTAATCAGCTTGTCATCATCATCAGGATCAGGATCAGGCTAAGTGAAACGTTATCACCATCATCAAATATTGTTAAACGTAAATTGTGACAAGTATAATCTACACATAATAGAAGTGGATATAATCATAATGGTGAGTGCCTTAAACGACGACGACATATCTGTCTGTCTGTCTGCTGTCTGATATGTTGTTCTATTTCTCATGATAAATTCTTTTTGAATTGGTTTTACATTTTCAACCTCATGTACATATATATAACTGAACTGAATTGTTGTCATTAAATTTCGTAACATTTTACTGACAATATATATATATATATATTAATCCTAACTACACTACATTAACACCACCACCCCAGCCTCTTTTTGATTTGTGAATTTATTTTTTGCTTTGTAGCTTTTCAGATTTCATAATAATAATAATAATAAACTACTAATCACCCACCACCCTCTCCTTCTGTGACAGTCATTTGTCATCCCTCCCTCCCTCTCTCTCTCCCCACCAGGATGGGTGTACTGCAATTAGTCTAGTAGTAGTAGTCTTATTTCCACCACTTACCTGTGATCACATCGCACCTGTGATGATAAAAAATTAATCTTATTCGTTCGAACAGACCAATCATGAAACATCATGTGTGCGTGTGTGCGTGCGTGATTGTCTGACTTGTCGACAAGCCTGTAGCCATTGCACTACCTATTCTATTCTTATTAGCATTATTACTCCCATAGTTTGTTTGTAAGCGAGGATTAAATTGGTTTTCACGAGTTTGACCACGACACGACACGCCACGCCACGCTACGCACGGATTGATATCAATCAGTTAGGGGGAAGCATTGAAAAATAACTGGGGCGTTTGGGGCGTACTGAACAGCCAGCTGCTTCGTCAGCCAGCCTAGTTTGGGAATCATCGGCAGTAAGCACCCACCATAGTGCCAGGCTTCGAACCCAACACCATCTGGTTACAAGCAAGGCTGGCTGGCTGGCCTTGCTGGCTCGTATATCATTCAGTCACCACTCACTTGGACCCAACCCACTACGATGGCCAACGCATGAATTCTAACTTCTACCAATTTATGATGCATCTACCGCGACTGTGGCACCAAACAATCAGTGATCATCGGTGGGAAATCCATCCTCGTATAGTTGACTGGACTGGACTGGTTAGACCTCACCGTGTAAAACTGATTAACTGACTAACAACGTATATGCTGCTGATGGATTAATTGCTGGCTGGGTGCTGGGTAGGTGTGTCTGTCTGTCTGTCTATCTATTTGAATTGACTAACTAATATTATGCCCAATTATATAATTATCCTTGCACTGACTAGCCTTACATTGCGATTTCTCAGTATTCACTGCACTGCACTGCACCACTCACTCACTCACTAGTTAAGCATTCTGCAATGCTTTTGTTTTATTATTATTATTATTATTATTAATATTATCCTACTCCGTGATAATTACAATTACAGAAATGAAAATGTTACTTCATTGGAATGAAGCAGCCAGCTTACATCTCATAATAATCTCATAGAAGGTATAACAGGGCACAATGATCAACTTTTTAAATATACAGGTATCTATCTAACTATCTATCTATCTATCTATCTGTGTATTTATCGATCAATCCAGTCAGTAGTAGTCAGTGAGGCAGTCATTTTGAACATATTGATTTTTCTTTTAGTCATTAGTCATCTAAATGCCTTCCTTGTATAATGTATATAATGTAATACAATTAATTATTCCTTAATTCATTCATTCATTCATTCTGTCATTGCCTCCTCCCTCCTTTGATTGTGAATTTTAAATTTTGCCTAAAAGATGATGATAAATAATGACTGTTTTTAATTTGAAGAAGAAGAAGAAGTAAATTGAAGAAGAAATTATTATTATTATTATTTATTAGCATTAGTCTTGAGCTCTCTATCTATCTATCTATGAGTTAGCGAGGTGAAGAAACCTTGTAAAACCAGTTGGGTGGATATGGGGGAGGGGAGTATTGGACAGTCAGTTGTTTCGTCAGCCTAGCTAATTCAGGCCACTTACTTCAGTAGCACGCTTGCTTGCTTGCCTTGTAACCAACCAGAAGGTCGGTGCTGGCTGGGTTCGAGCCAGCCCTGGCGGTTTACACACAATGCTAAGTTCTTATTGGCTTTTGGTCGAAGTATAAAAGCTAGCTAGCTAGCTAGCTTACTAACCTTACATCTCATGATAATTTTATAGGTAAAGACAGCTAGCTATAGGTGTAGGTGTAGGTGTAAGAAGGGGTGCCGTCAACTAACAATCGTACAAATCATCATCCAATAGTTGTAGTAAAATGCTGCATGTTAAATAATCCACACACACGCACACACACAAAACAGGGAAACTCACAGAGTCCTTTGAAGAAGAAGAAGACGGGAGTAAGAAAAGGCAGGCAGGCTGGCTGGCTGGCTGGCTGGCTGGCTGCCTACTATCTCCAATGAGGCCGAGCAACGAAGAGACAGGCATCAAACGAATCCATACCAAAAACAATTTGATGACCAGCATTTCGTCGATGATATATACATATATGCATCCATATACAACTGAGAAGCATCATTTTTGAGGCATCAAATTGAAATCACCCCACTCCTCTCTTTGATATCCTGGAGGTCACACAACATACTACATACCTGTTCCTCGCAGTATTACCCACCTTATTTATAAGCAGTTAACTGATAGAACAGATATTCCGAAAAAATGTCTCAATAAATTAATAATGGTTCATTCTTCATTGGTAGCTGAATAATTACACAACGCATTTCTATCTCATGGATATTTGCTCGAGATGAAGGAAGGATAAAATAATGACGATTATTATTATTAGCAAGAAACTTCAAACGTACTAGGTAAGTGTTACTATGTGTGTAGAGCACCCAAAAAAAGTCAAAACTTCCAGATCAGATGTGTGCAGTATTGTCCGGCATCCAGAAATAAACTCTTCATAGTGACTAAACATCAGTCACTATTCATTTTGTTGTTTACATTGTTTAGTATATTACAGTTGAGCCGCTCCCTCTGAAGGTCATTGGTGAAACTCTGATGTTGCTTGTTATTATGCATCTACTGGAAATGTGTTGATTGGGCGCTGATTTTGAGATCTGTGCAGATTTATGATCCTGAAACGACGAAGTTCATTGTGACATCATGAACAATGTGTTCACGAATTTCTACTGATTGACGATTATGAAGTTTTCATGTAAGATGTTAAGAAAGGTTCAGTCTCAATATACCGCTGAAATCTGTGGAATGGTAAGAATAACTGATAGACACTTAATTTCCTGTCAATATATACATAACTCATTTCCTCACAATATCAAATAGATGAGATAACTTCCCACAATCTGTTTGTCTGTCACACATTCAGACTCACATTTCAGTGGCTTTATTGTAGAAATTAAATTGAAGACACACATGAAAATACATAGCTGACATTCGAATATAACCATGTAAGCTGGTCGTACATGATTGGTTGTTTATCTAACTAATCAACGGATAGATAGACAATGAAAATATATGTATGTAAATACATTAGTTAAGAAGTGAAATTCATAGTAGTCTAACTTTTGAACTGTATATTATCTCGTCGGTGATGATGATGATAATGATGACGGGGATTGTGAATATGACATTGAAGTTTTTGTGCTGCAATAACTTGAAGACAGATTTTCATTCTTACAAATGCAAACCCATTTCATATCATGGGCACAACAAACAATCAACGAACGATGAAATAAGAAATAAACAGTCAAAAGTGATCAGCGACTCTAAATACTACCGACGAGTAGGTGGAATTTATGTTGAAGATAATTGTATTAGGTGATTGCATTCACAGTGATACTGGTCATAATCACCACGGCTATTATGATGTTGGGTATTTACTTGTAAGTATCTCAGGTCGCTTTCAAAGTAGAAATTGTTTTTTATGTTTAGGCTTGGTCTTGAAATAAAAACAAAATATGGAATCCTGGTGGTGTTGATTTCCAGGTAGGAATAACGAATCCTTAATTATTCGTTGTTGGCATTATGAAAAGTATAATTTATAATGTTTATTGATACATCTACTATGTGAGTGTTGGCGAGAAATCGATGATGCCATTTCACGTCTTTCAATATCCATTTGTGCATACCAGTATTCACAACTGTAATAGCATTCAGTTCTCGTAGAACTCAACAGCATAAGATGGACACTTGCTTGCTTAAAACATGTTCGAATATTCTGCTTTCACATCAGTATGAAGGAATAGCGAAACAATTTTCGAATTCCCCACTGATCACGACAGTTTCACTAGGAAAACGAAGAATACACAAGTAATTATTAATGTGCTTAATATAATCAGTTGCAGTCAACTAGGTCTTAGCCAAAGATTGAAACGAGTTATCTGGAAACTACTCAAGTAAAGCAGCAGTTTAGCTAGCCAAGTCACCGTGACCACAACATTCCATGTCACCTACAGTCGGTTTAGTTCCAGGTTATGTGTGGTTTACTCAGACCGACCATCTAGAAAGAGCTACTACTTCCACCTGATTGCTTCACACTTACTCATGTTACTCATTATTATATATTGTCAAAACATCATAAGTTAATTTAATTCGAGGTTGATTCCAAGCCAATAAAGGTAATATTTATGCATAGAATGTGTGATGAATAAAGGAATTCTAATTACAAGATAACTACTTCAAACTGGTTCATTTTCATTTCCAACTTTTTCTGAATACAGCTGCTTGGCCATTGTAGTTGTCTTCGTCCTGCTATTCGTCGATGCAACACAGACTAAACCATTCGTTGGATTCATTTTCTTATGCTTATATGTAAGTTATATCTGTGCATGCCTATAAGGAGTGGTGTGTATATTTATTTTACCTATTTAATTGTACAAATACTACAAAGGGTAATCACAATTTGTCATACAACGACATGATGAGTGATAGTGATGACATTATTAGAATTACCGTGATTAGTAAAGGAAAAGTGAACCACTCAGGGGTCCTTATTCAGTAATGATGAATGATCCAGAGGTCTGGTGCCTTCAAGTTTCAATCTGAGCTAAAGTCCGTCAATCATCAGTCCGAATGTCTTGGTGTGTTGGTATATTACTACAGCACCACATATCGTAGGTTCGAAGAACTGAGGCTGGATCGCAGGTAAGCATTCCGGATGACTAGCACCATGCACAGAACATAGACCTAAGCAGATTTCCCACTGTTTGACTCCAACCATCTCACTCTACATACTTCATCGTTAAAAGTATATTGCACAATTATTTTCTCGAATTAGGCTTGTGAGTGATCATGATGAACAGAAGTAAGTGTGCTTACAAAACAAATTTGTAATTTCAAAATTCATTTTCTGTTCATATTCTCACCTCTGTTTTGATTTCTACTACATAAACATAGGCGATCTTTTTGGCCGTTATTTTATACGTACTCGCGACGTATGAGGTGAGAATTGTTTCCGTGATTGTTTGGTGTGTCTGCCTTCTCGTATGTGCACTCGTGTTTCTTCTGGGATACAAAATCAAGACTGATCTGACAAAAACTGCAGACGGTTATTTCGGATACTTCCTGATGATGCTTTTCGCAGGAATACTTCTTGGTGAAATATTTCTCATAAGGGATCAAAAGTTTGTGAGTAACTATCTTTCTATTTGCTGTTTCATATAACTAATCATCTTGTGGTTGAGAATTACACGTGAAAACGCAAATCAACTTCAGCGTAGTAAATTATGAACGATTGAAATAATAAAATGCATGATGAATAACATTGCACTGATATATTCAAAATGACAAAGATGTTATTCACCTGCGTTCCCCATCTCGGCGTGTTCATTCATCGCATTATGAGGACCTGAAAACCGTCACTGAGAATGTCACTAATCAGATTGGCTATGAAATAGATAAATTCGATTTTGTTGAAATCAATTATGAGGAATTAAAAAAACTGACTTTAAGGAGGATCATGAAATGTGACTTCACCGTTTACACAAGGAAATCCTCAGATAGGCGGATTAATAGTAGTGTAACAGCAGAAGGCGAGACACCGAAGCACTGATCATCGTTCGAACCACCACTTATATAGGAATAGTTTTATATTCTCTAACCAATCATTGGGCGTTTGACTAAGGTTATGACATTAAACGGCATGAAATAGAATGTTCAAATACATAGTACTCTGTTGCTAATGCTGAAATGAACTGTGACAATATGTGAGAATAATATTCCGTCCGAACACAACGTCCGTCTCCCACTGCCACAGTTGCAGTTAAAGTATCATGGATAATAATTGTCGTCGATGAAATCTGCTCAACGCGAATAGTATTGTAACCCAATCAAATGACCGGACCAACACAACCACCATCAGAAATACCACCACCATCCATGCATATGTATATTTAATTGCCATATGAGAAACCCTGCTATAAGCTTCGTGCATTTTCGTCAAAACGCAGTTTTTTCACTTCCATTTCGATTTGAATTACTTCATAATGTTTTATCTCAATATGTTCCATGTTTCACTATACTCACGGCATTTTTATTAGCGTGCATGCCTTTTTGACTAGTTGTATGGATTGTATTCACAATCGTGTCTTCCTCTGTGGGAATCACAACTATGGGTTCATACTTCGTATTCATTTGTAAGGACGATGTGTATTAGATTAAAGGCTGATCAGGTCTGATTGAAAAGAATATTGCTACTCTGCATGAGTAAATCTGTATTTCATGGTGTTCACATTTTTACCACACACACACGAGCTCACCTTTCATTTCTAAGTATTTCTGATCCATTCCTGTATAAATTTAAATATTCTTTACAGTGAACTAATAGTATTCTGTTTCTTTAATTGAATTCTAGGAAGGATTCTTTGTCATGGATATCTCAATAAACATTCTCCTTCTGTCAGTGAGTTGAATAATTCATGAATTTACTTCAAGAATTGTTTGTAGTTTTCTTAGCAAATAGAAAATATTCACATCGAAATATGTGATTGTATCACTGATCATCTGTTGTTTCCATAATTTATATTTAGTAAGGAAGCACTATCGGTTGACATGAGCAGCTACCATGTACGCATGTCGATTGGAAACAGGCTGTCATTGTAGACTAGTAATTATGACCTGAAGGGACTGCTTGTAGATCTTTAATCAATTCACAAATGAGAAATCTGGTCCTTAAATTCATACAGCGACCAGAATCCAAGTATATGGCTCTAAAATTGACAAAATGTGATGACGAACGGTGAGTTAAGATAGCTTTGCATTTCAAGATACACACTGAGATTCGAGTGAAATATTCCAATCAATGATGGATAAAACAACTGTATCCGAGAGTCAAACATTTCAACCGCGTTTTCCACTGACAGCTCACCAGTAGTTTTCAATCACTAGAATGTGTAGGAATCATTGGTAACAGTTATCAGCTACAAAGAAGAATCCGTAATAAGGATTGAATCGAGACAGGATATCGAGGTACATTGAAACGATGACACACAAGTTAGTGGAGGATTGGGTAGTAATTACGCAAACGGTTGAAATATATGAACATGTATGAATGCCACAATTAGGCTCTCTAGAAGGCATTTTCTGATCAGTTATTTCGCTACAGTGAGCATTGTTGTTGTAACTGAATAATAATAATTTTGATACCAAAATTTATTTGAAAGGTTTAAAACGAATAATTGAGCATGTAAGTTCTTTCTCACACTCGTCACAACAGTGTTAAATATCTCACGAGTTGGAGAACTTGTTTCACTTATTATTGCGTAAACTTCGCATATCCAGAGTTTAAAGTCAACTGTAGTCATTCATTTTGTTTTCTACTGACTGATTCTCATTTGTTTTGATCTTCAGATTACAGTTATAACTGGACAGATTGTATTCAGACAAGGTTATTTGAACCTTCGTGACAAGTGGCCGTTTAGTGTGTTATTACTGACCACATTAATCGATATATTATATGCAATGTTCCTGTCAGAAGTCCATTTAATCAGGATATTAGGTGGATATTATGATCCCCTGAAAAATGATGTTAATGTGCCGACTGAGAGGCGATATATAAGTGAATACAAGTGATTCTCAATGGAGGGATTTTGCACATAATTTGTGCATATCAGTTACATTATCAACATTTCATTTATCATCTTAGACATTAAATTGTAATTTGGCAACCCTACAACTTCTAATCACTCTATTTCATCATTACTTATTACCTCACATATCTCTAAATTACTTCCATCTTAACTACAAATTTGCTCATTTTTACGAGATAATTCTCCGAACAAAACTCCAGAAGGCGACGGTGGGCTCGCCGAGTTGTTCTACCAATGTCATTGTCTCCAAGTGAAAAGTAGAATTTATAAATGCACTTTGAAATGGTCAGACTCTCTAGGTTATCCTTCACCTATATTGGGATTATACAACGGGTGACAAACTGTAGACACAGTGTTCCTGCGAAGAATGTTTGAGTTATTATTTTTCGAAGTTTTGATGACAGTAATTCAGTTACTGAGGCTCCTTAAAACGGTAAAGTCAAATACTTGAGACGCACATTGAAGTGAGCATGAAAGATATTGACAAAAAGAGCATTGCATGTTTCCTAGTCAGATTACCTTTTCGGAAGTAGACAATCCCATCGAAATCGTTGGTCTCCACTGATAATCTCTTCCATCAATTATTTAAAACTAAATTACTTTGTAGAATTGAAATAATCATCATCTTGTGACTTATAACCTTTGTACGCTCAATATGATGTTGTTTTCGCGTTTGAAAATGTTCGCTAATAAAAAAATATGCTCACAATAACTCTGTATTGTGTACCGACTCTTTGCTTTGATATCAATGATTTTGTGTGTTTGTGTGTACAGCATTCAAAAATAACTTACAAAATTCGACTATTGTAACAAAGTTCATCTTCTATGAAATGTGATAACATTAAACCACTATAAACGTACTATGATCACTCTATAATACATAAAATTTTGTCAACACTTTTTGTCGAAAAGTCGCATTAATATAAGCGTGGAGAAATAAGTGAATATTTCCAAATGCTCATATTCGAAGAGAGAAGTTACTCCATGTAAGTGCGAATTATCAATGTATCCATCGTGTTATTTATTCCAATATTTCAATTATTATGACAAATATGCTTGACATACCAAATTCGGTACGCACGATCTCTGAAATTACTCTGGTCAAGCAAATAAAGTAATAGTCAGGTTTAAAAAGAAGCTTTTTCGATTTCTCCACCGGGTGGTGTTTCTCAGAGAGAGAGAGAGAGAGTAAATCAGCCATTTTTCGTAGAAAATTAATTATCATTATTATAACTTCCCACTTGGCGTTGAACATAGGGCTTCAGCAGTATTCCCACGTTTTATACTTATACCAGCATACTACTATTTCATTCCGTTTTCTGTAGTCCCCTTTACCTGGCACTACTGTCGCGCATAACCTCTTATCTCATCTACATCACAACATTCCATTCCATGTCAACCTAGACATCCCGTCCAACCCAGAGGTTCCTATTCAGGTTCCATTCAAGCGATAGACGGGCGTTCGGCACCTCAATACTTACTTCAGTGTATTCAAATACGAAATAAAGGTTTTATTCACGTCACCTACTTGATTGAAGTATATCCCTGCATATAAAAAATAGATATCTTCCCCCTGAAACTCATAAACAAGTGTGAATCTAGTGTCTGGTAATTTTATTAAGTATTATTAATAATATCAAAAATACCATAGCTATGCTCATATACGTTTTCTGGCCTAATTTCAGAGAATAAAATGATGTCAATTTCTGAAGAATATTCTACGCTGTTCTCAGTGTCTACGAATAAGCTGCTAGGAGATATCCCTTTGGGGTATTATATCTGGGTTAGTATATCTTGTATGATTTCTTAAAGAGAATATTTCGTATCTCTAGATTTTAATAGATGTAGTTTTTATGATACTGACGACTACAGCTGTACTCGTCTTGTTCACCAAATTGTAGGATTGAATCAGCATTGTGAATACCTAATATTATATTGATTTGCAGGCAAACAATTTCAAGTTTCTTTAGGAATCACTTCTATGTGACGTTTTTTATTGTGTAAGTACTCTGCTCATTGTTGTTATGTATTTATTCATTATTGAATTAACTCCCAATACAAAAGACCGAACAGACATTCACTTAAAATTCGGAGATCTGTAATGTAAAAAGTTAAATCATTTCAGTGAAAGTTCAAACAGCACTACGATGTTCGTTGAACTTCATAGTAAAGAAAGCCTGTGAATAAAGATTGAACTGATTGTGTGTAAGAGGAATACGATTTAAAACCATCTTGTTTTTCGAGGATTAGCTTACAGGGATTGCATCTGATAAAATATTCACCGCATATTGACATGAGTTAGAGAACTACTGGCGGTCAACTAGGACGAGAGTGCTGGTTCGTGCTAGTTTAGGACTCGTCATCGGTACACACTTCCTGGGGTTCAAACCGAAGGACTTCCAGTTACGAGACAGACTCGCAAGCTATTCAGCAACTGTGACCCAAATTAATGCTCACCCCATGACTTCTACCTCCTACTCATCCAGAAATTCACCAGGAACACCAAATAGTGGTATAGGCGAATATTTATTCTTACTGTCGCCTGGAAGGACCTCACTGCTCACGACGTCTGACTAGAAGTTCAGACAACTTGATCCTTTAACCATTCGGTAGGCAGCGTCAGATGACTGAATTTGCGTCCCTTATGGTTGTTGTCAACTGGTTCAATTGGCATCAGTACTGAATTATTATAAGAAATTATTTAACTAAGCTGTTAATTTGGTCTAATCAGTTTATAGGAGACTTAGGATATCAGAGTCGATAATCGTGAATACCATCCGAATCTTTGCCATTTTTAGAATCTTAGTGTTTAGTGTAAGCATTATTCATATAATAACCTTTTCTATGCAGGACTCTTATTAATATTCCACAGACCATCTATACAGACAACTGTCCAGTGTGTCACTTGTTTTGTTTGCAGGATAAGATTGCTGCCTATTGCTGCTCGTAAATTGTCCCGAAGTGAAATAGAGAATAAAAACAATATCCAGTTAGCAGAGCTAGAAAGGACTGACAACTGTTTCTTTGCGTAAACCTTTCTCAGTTCTCAAGTGTTTGCTCGCGACTGTTTCATTTAAAGCCAGGAGAACTGGACTATTTTCCCCGTTGGTAAATTTTAGGGATTTCATAATGTCCACCTCAGGATTCCTATTGACGAGATGTATGGCAGTTTTATTATCGTCAGCGTCTGCTCCTTTGAAGCTCAGGTGTTTTGATACACGTTCAGCAAAATTAAAGTTGTGCCTTTTTTTCTGCCATATCAATATTTTTACCACTGCAGATATATCCAAATTTGTATACACGGTTAGAGTTATTTAGCGAGGAAGATTAGAGAACATATCTGGGTTGTGCGGCTGAACAATACATTGTCAAGATTCTTGTATTATCAGCACAAAATAGAGCGGAAAATAGACAATGAATGTGATTGGATGCGCAGGTGTCAAATTAAAATCCAAATATCAAAAGCATTCTCAATAATTTATATGTCAGTTAAGCTAACTTACTCGTGTCTGCGAATTCATTTCAGATTTGTCGGTGCCATTCTACTACTTCCAATAGTAGATATGACAAACTTGCCAAACTTCTGTGTATATTTTCTGCTCGGAAGTACAGTAAGTGTCAATTTAATGGTGTTACCATGCAAAAAACCCAACTTTGAGGTTATTTTTACCATAAAACGAGATTCGCAACTATACCATTCTTTGAAAATTTATGCTAATACAGTGTTCGACTTTGGAACCTGGAGCAAGTACATTGGAACCTATTTGAAACTGGTTAGCTAGATAAACTCACATTCTCCAGTGAGTGGTGGTGCTCCTTAATGGCTAAAGTCGATAACCCATGATTTCAAACGTCACAGCACTATACCTCCAAGTCCAAGAGATCTACATCTTTGGAAATGGTTTCCAGTTATTATTCGCTTTTGAGGACAATTGCAGTTTTTCCGTCGATTGATGACACGGAAATGTCCGGCGTATTTTAACATGTTGACAACTATTACGTACGGTTCAGCGATGACTGTGGGTTAATGTGAAGTTATCTGATAAACAGTGATTAGCATTGGAACTCAGAGTATGCCCATTTCATCGTATTCAGGACTGAACAACTTGATTTACCTGCACTCCATATTGAATGACGTTATTCCCAGTTATTCAACGAGAATATGAAAATTAACTTTAAAATGAATTATTTATTCCTATTTGCAAATTCAGCTTGATCTCCTCGGTTGCTCAAAACATGCATCACACCCACCAACCCGTGATGCTTACTTGCTGGTACCGTCTAATTAACTTAAATACAAGGAAGTGGTTTCGCTCTTTTGAGATCGAGCATATGGCCGTTTATCCGGAACCAAAATACGTCAAAAGATTGAACTATAACAAAATATTTTATTCTAAACGTAGCTTCTAGTTGTTAAACAATTATTTTCTCTTCAATTTTAATCGTTGTAGGTTTTGCTGTGGTCTGTGAGCTTGGCTGCCGGCTTTGGATCTGTTGACATGTTCTATGGATTTATATCACTAATTTTGACAACTGTGATTACAATCCTGACTGTGGGGTTGGCACGGAAATTACCATCAATGGATGATGATCAGTTGACTGTCTTTACTACAATATCAATTAACTTTTTGATTTTATCAGTCGTCCTAATAATATTTAGTGTCGCCATGCAACCAGATGTAAGTTTATCCATAAATGCACGTGATTAACAAAACTCTGTTTGACCAGTGAATTCCTCCTTATTCTGGGGTATTGAAAGGCTAGAACCCAATCGTTTGGAAGCTAAAAAATTCCGGATTCCTGTCAATACGTTTTTAGCACCAACAACCAAATGAAACGTGTCATCCATCTTATTGTGCTTTGAAACATGTAGACATGTAAACTACCATTGAAAAAACTGTGCATTCAACCATAGTGCAATAGATAATTCCCGGATGTCGAATTGAGACTGCATTGTATGGGATGCAGGAATAAAAATCACCTTCTCATTTTAACGAGGATTCAGTGCCTTATATCGTAAATAACAAATACTCAGTCTTTGCGGATATTTATAGGCACTCAAATGACATTGAGTGGATTTTCTAACAACTGTATGATTTGTGACTTCATCATAAACAACTGGCTCACCACTGAAAAATCACAAATGCGTTCGTTATACGTGAATTATTGAGTTGGCCATTCTATGAATGAATGGTAACAGCAGTCACACATCTCAGACTATTCAAAAAGAAGATATTTTCGTCCATTTTACCTAGCATTCATTAGTGATCATTGTGTTTGAAAATTATAATTACTAGTACCGACATTGCTGTAAATCTCTTTCACTGCATTAAACGACGTTTGAGACTTAACGATGACTCTGAAGGTGCTGCTTTTGAACTTCAGCAATCGCGTATTGTTGAAGATTCTTAATCTGTGTGACAAAATGGCTGTTCAGTACTCCCTAGTTTCTTGACGGTTCCCTAGCCTGTAAATATGATACATCAGTATCGGTAATTATGTGAGTGTGATCACTTAAACAAAATGACAAAATTAAACTTTCGACACCACTAACAACCAATCAGCAAACGACCTCGAATGGACCAATCACATTAAAGAGGCATATATGATGAATGGAAATGTATATTTATAGAAAAAAGCATAAAATAGATAATAAAAAAGGTTACATGGGATATCTTTCTCGAACATGTGAGAGAAAAATCTCCCAGTTCAGCATGGGACTGTCAATGGCGAAGTTACACCATATCCTGTACATATATTCATCCAAATGACTATAAATGAGATCCTTTTGAGATCCATTTATAGCCCTTATCCTATTTTCCAACCTGCCCCAAAATCCTTCATTAGAATTTGTATGTGTCCTCGTAACGGGATCCACAAAATCACTTGAATGGTTGTCTCTACGATGAATGTATCCCAGAGATGACAGCGAATTGTAGCCTTTCCGTTTGTATAATTGACCCCCGCTTAACAATTCTGGTAACAATAGGTACAAGAGTAGTTGCTTTTCTATCTGCTATGCTTAGGGAGAGAAGCGACCTAGCAAAAACGTTCCTACGAAATAATAAAATTATCAGCATACCCTCTCTAGTGTTAATAGGCTCCAATCATATAGCACAACGATGAACCAACCCATCAGTTGATTTGGTTTAGCTTTTTAAAGTCATGATAACACCACACAATCAAATTCGTTCTTTCCGGAGCAACTGAAATCTAGGAAATACTGGGAAACACTAACCTCCTCGAATTGCAACAACAGCCTTGTAAGGTCACGCATTAGAAATGAATCAAGCGCTATACAACATTGAACTGCGTTCGTGAACCTCATTGGATAATTCGACATCGTTCGTGAATCTCATTGGATAATTCGCTGATTGGTAGTTAGTGATGTCGAAAGTTTAACTTCGCCAACAAAACTTATCATCTAAACTTGCCATCTTTTTCTGTATATTTCAGAAGCCAATCTTCAAAATCTTGTCAGCATTTTTCTTTGGTTTATTCGTAATCTGCGTAAGTTTATTCATGAACTCAATACGATTACATTTTCAATTAAACGGTAATTGTCAAAGTCAAGTGTTCAAGTGTAATGAGGATTTGATTTGTTTCTGGCTTAGCCATGGATTGCTGGTGGGTGAGAGAAACAGTGAAAGCAAGGGAAAATCGACAGGTGTTTCGTGTCACTTCATGACGCATTCATTTGTGGAAGTTAGAATTCATGAGGCATTCATTTGTGTGGCCGAATGGTTTATGTCCTCACGTTGTCACCTTGGTTGGAACCTCAGTTGGTGCTCGTTGGCGATGACTCCAGTTGTCCTTGGTTTTCAATGATCTTCTAACAGATATCAATCTGTCGTCTTACTTGAACTATCATGACAGCATTAGAGACACATCATTCAGACAAGCAACTAGTTTCAAGAAATTGATTTTGAGGCTACGAAATCACATGCACGTGTGGTTCTTAAGAAACTGTAAGTCCGTGGGGAAATTTAAAGATGTAAGCACTTCTAATTTGATCATTTGCAATGCCATAAAGTGTTTGTGATTGTATTTCTTGTTCAATATTATACCATAAGACAAATAATAACACACGGTTAGGTTTTTTCGTAGAACGCATAGTTATTCTTAAGAGATCTGAAATGAATGATAATAAAAAGGGTGAGCAGCCAAATAAAAATATTACGCGATATCTATCCATCTATCGATCTATCTTATCTACATCAACATCTATCTTATCAACAATAGATGTTAACTGTGTAATTAGCATGATGGTGTATATAGGTAAAGTATAATAAATGTATAATAAGCCTTTTATACATAAAGCACAAAATTCACGTCCACAAATACACATCAAGCACACATCAGTCCAATTAGCCTACAATAAAGGGGATGATACAAATTTAAGTTAAATAATATTAATGTTAACAGTTAAGACAACCTAGCCGAAATGGATCATGCGGCAGACCATGGATGAGAGGAGACTGTAATACACTGGAGTGATATAAAAACTTCAGACGATTAGGACTTTTTAGACGACTTATGTCTAAAATTACACTAACTCAAAACTTACAGGTGGACACTAACAAGTTGGCAGAAGACGTCGACAGAGAAGATGGAACTTCAAGTGATCGCAGATCCGAAAGAGGTTAGCAATAAAAAGAAACACCATTGTGGTCATTTCTTTTACTCATTCAAGCAGTACCGTTCTTACTGCAAGTGACATGGATGATAACATCAAAGCCAGCCATGAAATCCTGGAAAGACATTCATGAGTCTGAAGTCAATATGGAGATCTGGGTTAACCAGCATAAAGGACAAGTTTCTAAAATTTTCAACACTAATGTAAAAACACTACTTCTATATGATCTAGAGACTTCATGCGACGTTTCAATAGACGTCTTTTGGATAGACAACTGCAGACTCATCAACAATGACCTGCTTTCTTGCATAACGAGGGTTAAATAGTCAGCCTCAACGGATAAGTAACAGAAAATTCGTGGGACAAGCCTACGAAGAACCTCCATAAAGCAACAATGGCGGGGGAATATTGGTAAATTGAGCGCGCACACACACACACAGAAAAGACTTTTAGTGTCGTTGTGTGCTGTGTCAACACCCAAGTAGAATTCATATGGGAAAGAGCCATTAGGTCACAGGTAAACTTTATTTATTTTTTATTTTTTTTATTTTTGATTACAGCTTGATTCCACACCGTATTTTTGGTACAAGTATGGAATTTTCAGCGTGGATATCGGTAGCCCAAAATTCGCAGGCCGACCATAGATATCAGGCGTGCGTCGGCGAGGGCTCGAACCCGGGACCATGTGCATGGTGGGCGAGAGTCCTAACCACTGTGCCACCGACGCACCGTAGTTATGCTCTTCTTAATGAGAGTCAAAAGATTAATAACAGTAACTGAGCTGTAACAAACTGTCATCCTGAAAGATGCACACATGTGAATCCAGATAACAGCAAACGACGAAAGTTAATCGCAAAAGCATTTTTTGTAGTCACAGCTTGTGGTAAGTATACAAGTAGTTTAGTAGATGAAATGTTCATCAGACATGATTCACTATATAATTCCTCAGATTCTATAACGTGGAATGATATGTCTAGCTTTTATCCCGTAAATCAGAATGTACATCAGTGTAATGAACTGTCACAGAAGTACTAACTGATTACTATGGAATGTGAATTTCAGCTCATGTATTCTGTCTTTGCTTTTTCTCTCTGCATCACTAGTTAATATTCGGCTTTATAAACAAATTGGAAATGGTAGTATGGTGGTTTTCGCCGTATCCATCGCAATTTGTTGAAGCTTTTATTCTCTGGTTACTAATGTTCTGCCTTTTCGTCATAGTATATACTACTTCACTGTTGCCTAAAATAAGGAAGAAATAACAGTGATTATTAGTCAATGGTTTGCAGTTTATTTGTTTGTGGTATATGGCCGAGAGTGGCGGTAAACCTGTGCTTCCTAATCATGATTTGATATTTATCATTTTAACACTGATTTAATGTTAATCATGTTCCCTTTCTGTGAAGTGAAATCGCTTTTCGCCTGCACCATAATTTGTATTCTGATAAATACAATAAAACATCTTAAACATTAACAATGCGCAAATAACGATGTGATCATTAAAGAGAATAAATTTGCATCTACACATATGCGATTGTTTCGCACACTTATCACTTCTGAAATGATGAATGTTAAAAGAAAAAGCCTGTGCATCTCAATGTCTCTCAGAAATATGCAATTCAAACTGTTTCTCAGTTAAACAAATATAAGAAACTCCTTTTATTTTCAACTGAGCTATGGACTAATCGAATCAGTAGACAATAATCACCAGATATGTGGAGGAGAAATTGTCATTTTGAGCCGACTGCTTCTGTCCAACTAGTTATGTTTGCATCACAAGACTGACACTTTCCATTAGGCATCTCTGACCATTACGAGCCATATTTAGCGAGGGCAGAGTTTAGGACGAATACCCGCTCAGTTTTTGAGGAGTTGGTGTGCTCAAGCCATGGATTCCCACCAGAGTCGTCCACTTGGATTACCAAAAGATGAGTTTGCTTGATAATGGTGTTATGTGTATTGTCGATTTTGAGCCCTCGGACTTCATACATAAGTTGGAGAAAAAATCAGTCCTCATATCAACAAGTAACATATCTTTTGTGATTTCTGAATAGAGATTCCGGAAAAGTGATTTATGAAACAAATAAAAATCAGGAATGAGAAATGATTATCTAGCTTAGCTGATCATTCCTCCTCTTTTTCATGTTCAAACAGCGATACGTTGGTTTATTCATTTATTCGGTACTGAATTAGTCAGATTGAACTAAGAAGCGTAAAAGTGCATTCTATGAACGGGTAAAACATTTCATACTCACTGTTTGACAGACAGGTTACCTTTTCGAAAACATCACTCAAGGACTGTATTTGAAAATGCAGGCTACATTTTCACACTGCCGACAAAATTGTTTTTTCTGTGTTCATTACCCTCATCTTATTCCATAAGTTCTGTAGGCTTGATTGTATATTCTCTGGGAAGTGGTTATATAATGTGAAATATGAACAACGTTGTACCACACCATGTGAGCGGTGCTGCAAATAATGTCATGTTATAGGGATTGATTATTTGTATTATACTAAGTACTATGAGTATGCTTCTGAAGGAATTTATAGACTCTAGCCAGTAATAACTAGCATGTTCAACTTTATGTAGTCTTATATCCTGTTTAAGATGGAGTCAACCGTCCATTCTACGTCATTTAATTAGATGATAGTCAAATTCTGATTCAGACTAAAGCTTGATTCCACACAGTATTTTTTGGTACATGTATGGAATTTTCAGCATGTGATATCGGTAGCCCAAATTTTGCAGGCCGACCATAGATATCAGGTGTGCGTCGGTAGGGGATCGAACCCCGGACCTTGTGCATGTTTGGCGAGAGTCATAACCACTGTGCCACTGACGCACAATTAGCAGTTTTCAGGTATCCTCGCTAATGTACCTCGGTAAGATATGGAGAGAACTAATCACTCGACGTCATTTGGGTATATGATAGGCAAATCAGCAATTTTCAGGTATCCTTGTTACTGTAAATCACGAAAATATTCCGTGTTCCATGCAATGACGTCAGTGTAAAGCAATGTATAAGGCGTGTCTACTGTTTTATGAATTTAATATTTTTATGAATTAAAAGTCAATCTGATCGAAGAATACTCTTTTCAATAATTTCAATAATAATATTTTCATTTCAGTATGTCTGAATGAATTGAAAGCTAAACACACACTGAGTATACTTCTGTATTTGCACCGAGATTCTGATGACCTTTCACCGAGCAGTAGTCACATTATGCTTCCTGTAACTAGTTTACTAATGTGAACATTATAAGCATCCTAACCACAAACACAATGCTCGAAATAGTTAGTATTGAGCAATAAAATACATTTTAGAAGATGCATATTCTCATTCTAATTGTCGTCATGAAATTCATTCAAATATTAGGAAATCAGTGAAGTTATTTTTTCAGACGGTAAGTTTCTAGGTGGTTGGATAGGACTGATATCATTCAGAGTATCATTGTAAATTATGGAGTACTGAACTGCTGTTCGACCCTAGTCCAAAACTCTTCAGCACAACGCACCTAAAGGCCACCGAGATACCACCGAGATCTCAGGGGCTTGAGATTGCGAAGTGACCCTGTTTAGCTTTTAGGCACTTGATGAACTGATACGAGTGTTTCATGATATGCTCTTAATTCATAGCGCCAATATCATTGGCGACTAAGTGCTGATGAGCAGCCACAAACTAAAAAAAAAAAAAAAATAAAGCCGTTTAGTAATTCCTGATTTCCGAATGTTTTCTGACAGACATGATTGTGTGATGACTTTCATCTTTGCAGTATTTGTTCACAATATCCAATGACTGACTACTATTCTTGCTTGTCATGCATTGTGTCAAACAATAAACCGAACGATTGAAGATAAAGGAATAAGAATACATTGGTGCTATTTCTACTGCCTTCGTCTCAACAACAACAACAACAACAACAGCAAATTCGATTTCACTCTGTTCTATGCAGTCTTGTTCACAGCTGGCTACAAGACTGCTCGTAAAATTCCATTTCATCCTCACACGAAACCCTCACAATCCACAAGAGGACATGATGCATGATGTTACTCAACAGTCTTTTCAGTAAATGTCCTATCTATCTCAGTCATCTTCTGTTATTTTGATGGGCTAAACGCTTTTAGATGACTCGTTACAGTGTTCGTTATCGCTTATCATTTCTGTTCAAATATCTGGTCTTCACTGTCGAACTAACATTGACAGGTGCTGAGGATAAACTGCACAAAGCTTTCGCATGTGACACACCGAGTCTCTGAAGTATGGAGAAAAAAAACACTGAGCTGACTGAAATGTTGAGGATTTAGCTGATTTCCTCGGTGATTAGTTTACAAACCGGTCCTAAATCCAGAAATAATAGAGGAACATAGAAGTGCGGCTTGCATTCATACCACAGAAAATTGCCTCGATAGCTGACGGTAATTCAAAACACTCATACACATATATAAATAGCATGAAAACAACTTGATTTAGAGAAAAAATTCTGTTTTTCTATTCATTTAATCGAATAGAACTATAAACCTATTCACAAACATTCGATTATACACAATCCACAAACATTAATTAATTAATTAATAAAGGTAGGAGGCAGATGTGGCATAGATAGTGGTAAACAATGTGCCTACAAGACATAAGCACAGATGCCCAGTTGTTATTAATAGAGAAATGAATGTAGGTGAATAAAGATGTGTTTTTGTTGATGGGGTAGCTTTATCATGTTGACCTGTTTTCTAGTAGAGGCTTAGCGTAATTTTTATCAGTGCGAGAAAGTCTCACAATTCTCTTTCGGTGTCGCTCACAGACGCACACACATTCATCTGTCTGAATGCATGTCTGTCTATCCATCTCGATCTCCATTTATCCCTCTCCCTTAAAACGAAAACACGACAGGCACACATGCGAATTGCACAGACATACATGAACATACACTACTCCTCCTCTCCTCCTCCTCCTCACAAAAGGCTCTCAGGTAGCATATAGCATACTCAACAGTCTTACAGTGATCATCATTATTTGAAGCTCACACAAAGTGTAGGGGAAGAACAAACCTCTTACACCCAAAAGACACGCGCACACATGCACAAACACATAAAAAACACGGAGTGAATCATACTCACCCACTCTCACCACATTTCCAACTACAAATTCATCACTCACTCTCTTTTTCTCTGTCCATTTTACTATTTCACTATTACCTCTGTCCTATTATGGTGACTAGTCTTCAGTATTCATCACTGTAGTAATATACAGTACACCTACATATCTGTGATATCTGAATCTCAACCAATGACGAATCGTCAATTTCTGCAGTCACCATATCTATCCACTATTCATGGTGTCTTCTCAATGCTATGTAGCTTGTGTCAATTCACTCGATAATGCCTACACCAGACAAACACTAACCAGCTGACAATCATCTCGCCTCATGTAATCGAATCTGAATTCATATTCAGCCATCTTTCCATGCATTCATCAGAAAGCTGACGAACTGGCATCCCCAATGAGACTCAGATAAGTAGACATGCATTCATCGAGCGAGTAGTGCATCAGTGATATGTGATTTTTACTTTGTCATGCTTTCTCTACTCATCAACTGTGAAGTCATCGATTCTCCCGTTAGCTTAACTTTCGCGTCTGATCGGTTGCAACCACTACCTTGGTAACATGAGATGACAGCGAAGTGTCGAAATCAACTGAAGTCCCAAATCACATTAATTATTAGGCAGTCGTAGTACATATGAGGAGAGCAGAGTATGTGCATACACTGTGACACGCCATAGTTGGATTCCACCCTACAAGGAAGAAATGCACTAGATGATAAAAGCACACTCTAATGAATTAATTAATTATTTAATACTGTATCAGTGTTGGATTTCACTACTCACGAAATTCTCCTATTGTGGAATGGATAGTGGTGATAAAGTCCTGACTGGCAGAAATCAAGGCTTCCTTCAGTCAACACTGACAGGCATCACTCGACCAATCTCGTCGTTCGGGTTCCTGCTCATACGTTCTCACTCTATGCGGTGAGTGTCTGACTGTCAGACTGCCTGACTCACTGACCACTGACTTTATCCGCCCTGTCCCATAAATATTCATCAGCATGTGAAGGATAACCCATCTATAATTCATACACAATCAGCGACACATTTCGTCATCACTAGGATAACCAAGGAACAAGTATATTTCAGTCATCACTAAAAGGCATTTTCACCTCTCTCTTCCCATCTCTCAGTGTTTTAGAGATTAACATCCGAGCAATTTGATGGTGGTTATGATGATAAGCATGCATTCAACAATCAATTGACTACGAACGTATGTATTTATTGACGTATTCACATGTGCCTGCAATTATCATTCGCTTAACACTCATCCATCCATCCATCCATTCATTCATTCATTCGATAAACTGATCAACAAACCACTGACACAAACACACATTCACACACAGACAAACAGCTGGAAAAATGCATGCAAGAACTTGCTGAAAATCACCCTATGACATGGCAGATTTTGCAAATGTGATCGTGTGGAAGTTTTTGCAGATTTTGACTATCAGGGACGAGAATCGTGTTTGACGATTGGAAATCCTCTTTACGCATTCATTCGCCCACCATCTAGTTGTCAATTGCATATGTCACTTTCGCAGAAATAAACAACTTATCTCCAACTCGACTGTGATATAATGGGCAACTCGTTGACGTTTGTACACGATTTAGTTTAGTATTAACAGAGTCTGCATTTCACTGTCTCTCCTTTAATTCGACTAAATTTAGGTATACACGAAATTCAAGTTATTCTCTATCCTGCTTGAAATTTCTGACAGGTTTCATACTCACCGTTATCCCAATAATTAGGAATTTCAATTTGGTGGCAATAGGAGCTCGCAAAACATACTGTTGACTTAATTACATGGAATAAAAATGTGAGGCTTTAAATTTCGTCATTCTATGACAATGATATGTCTTCATAACACGGATGACGAATTTGCAGCATTCGAACGACGCATCATTTGACTGAGGATATTTACATTCAAAATATTATGCTGTACACTGTGGTTAACGAAATAACCTATAAACAACCAAACCACCCTGCCATCAATCTTCGCGTCGCTAGATCTTCACAAGTCTTCTTTGACATTGCGAGTATCCTTGAAATGCGAGTATCAAATAGCTTGAAAATATCGAGGTGAAGGGATTTCTTCGTGTGTAAACGTGGTTTGTATTCTCTGTGGTAAACAATAAAACTTCTCCTCATTTACACTTCCTCGCAGCTAATCAAAACACTTCATCAGTAAAAACGATAATTCTCGAGTTGTGCAGTAGTGGTTAGCCTATTGCTTGCAATTAGTCTCTTCATTCTCACATAACTCACTCACTCTACTAGAATAAAAAGACCACATTTTTAAAAGGCCTTACGAAGGAAAATTTTATATTTAATTAAACAAAAAAAGAACAGATAAGCAAACAATGTGTTCCTTTCACCAATACTGCTTGAATTTCCCTGGGAATCGAATTCAATTTCCTGCAGCTGAAACAAAATGAAACCGGAAGCAAAATACAACTGTATTGAAAGTAGACACCTATCTTTTACAGCAGAAATTAGTGATGACAAGTTTTTATTTAATCAACAATGACACTATCCCTTAAGGTTATACTTCCAGTGAAGATTAAAACACACAGCGGGTGCGTACATTGTTCACTTGCTTCTAAATTCTAATTCCCCTCACAGGAAAACTGATATGAGAAGCAACACCTGAATATACGATGTTCTCAGCAGTTATTTCGGACGAGATATTGTGCACAGGCGGTCAACTGTGGTCATGTGACCAGTCAGCCAGTAGGTGGTAGTTCATGACGTATTTGTAAAGTGATGACACAAACGAAAAATGAGAACGGACAGAATTTTAGTGTTATTTATTTCCCAAGCAATCATCTATTAGCTGACTTCAGCTAACAGCATAACCCATCTTCAAGTTCATATTCAATTGCTCAGTTAGTTAAAAATTTAAAATACACTCAGAATCTAAGCAGAAACTCACTTCAATAAGACTGTTTGGCTTCTTCTTTCATTTCAGCCAGGATCCAGTTTATTCTATCTTCTGGGGTTTGATCTAGGCAGTTTGAAATGATTTCAGTATTTCAACTTACATTTCAAAAATTCAACCCTCTTGATTTCCAAACGTTCTATTGATTTAGCAAGTTGCACTGAAACAGCGAACAGATTGTCAGTGTGATGTATCAGTAGTAGTTTTAATGTCATGCTTCAACAAGATGGAAAAAAGCTCAAATCTCAATGTATTCGATCATATCATCTAGTTTCAATGAAACTGCTGTTATCCTGAACTTCACAAAATATATGATTATTGATTAAGTTACTGAAGCTTTATCCGAATAGGTTGGAGCAGTTGATTTGACGCTTTTGTGCATTGATATTTCAGACCTAATTGTCAGCAATTTGCGGATTCTGATATAAGTGTGACTAGTTATATTGTTAATTTTGTCTCTGATATAGCCGTATGTGGTATTAGCGACTACGAAAACTTGCTGATATACACGTCATTAGGCACACAGACTACTTCTGTCTCATTTACGAAACGAAAATGAAATCCCCTGAAAAGTGCATTCATCACTAGAACTATGAAATATCAAATGTGATCAAATCAAATAACTATGTAAAATTACATGTGGCTTCGGCTAAATCAGTACGAGCCTTCCAATAGGCTTCTGTAATTTCAGCATCATTCGATGAGCCTGAAATGAATAACAACTCATTATCAAATTCCTAGTCGCATACGTACTTGACAGTATTGAAGAGAAATACGTCATAGAAATCCATTCAGTGTGGAATGAGATATGTGTAAGTAATTTACGCGCTTCATATTTTCAATTACTGAATGAGTTCCTACTTTTACTTATCATCTGATTGATCGGCCGTCTTCAAATTCACATCATCTTTAAACTACAGATCTTGGAAAACGAGTCACTGCGCTAATTCAAAATGTTCAGTAACATTTTGCTCATATTTGTTCATACTTCATTCCATGATGGCTTGTTGACGATCAAATTTTTCATTATTTGTAGCACCGAGTTAGTCACCATAATCACATCATAATGATCTCATTCTCTGTTAAACATGAAGTTCTGAAGATTTTTGTTGTGTAAGTGTCATTTTATTTTCAATCAAATACGAATCGCATGAAGCTTAGTGATGAATACAACTTTAACTTGGGATTATTTTAAGCAGGATAAAAGTGTTCGCTCACCATCTGTTGTTATTTCTTTATCCCATGTTCGCAAATAATCTAAGTAATAATAATAATAATACAATCGTATGATATGAGAGATAAATTGTCCTGGACACGTCATTCAGTTTCGAACACTGACATTTTGCGTGAACTTCAACTAACTAATCAAATATCGAATTTTATTCTACGATAGTGTAAACTATTCCACTTGTACAGCAAGTGACACCTTTGGTATAACTAATAAACTTATATTTTGAGAAGATATACACTACATCTATTCTTCAGTGTGCTTCCCAATATCAAGCAAAGTGTAAGTCGATCTTAATTCCGTGTCATTCGTACAGCTGAGAATGGAAATTACTGAATAGTTGTGGTAAATTATGATTATTATTATACGTCAGTGTGTTGACGATCAATTAAACACGCCTACTTATTGTACATGATCATCATCACGTTTATCCAGCGGTAGCGGTGAATCGTATTAAACCTGCCGATAGCTTCATTGTGCTTTAAAGTAAACTAATCGAAAATTGTTGAATATGTATTCACTCACTTGCAGTATTTCTGTATGCTATCGATGCGATGACTGCTCTCCTTTCCAACACTCTAAGGTAAGCTAAGTAAACAAGAAGTGTTGAATGATATTCTGTCTGTTGGTCAGGAAACGTGAATGTCATATTTTTATCATCATCATACTGAATGCAATATTGATGTAGACGATCTGAAAACGTTTCATAATAATAATAGAGAAGATTTGGTTAACTGGCAGAGCTTTCGTCGTCCTTCTGGACAACATTTTCAGTGCAATATTTGCCATGAATTGAAATGAAGATATTGTCCAGAAGGACGAAGAAAGCTTTTCAACTAAACCAACCAGCTCAGAGAACACTAATAACTACAAATGTTTCATAATAATTTGATTATTTCTCAACACATTTTTTTCTTAAAAAAACTCTGAATTTTCAGACGCACACTCAACTCTTCACGAAAATAGTCTCGACTCTTTGGTGGTGAATTTGCACCTTCTTATAATTCTGAGAAGTTATAGTATCAGTGGTGAGAAAAAATCTAATACAACCCAGTCAATGTGTCTGTTATCGATGATTAAATAGAGCACCTAACGATTAACAATAAACACAATGATGAGTGTATTTTCATGCCAACAGTTTATTATTCGTGAACGTAGTGTGCAATACAAATTGACAGAGTCAGTTTACCTCTGGATTTTTCAAATGCTTCCTTCGCTTTCGCAAAGTCGTTCCTTATCATTTCAATTTGGGCTATAATTTACAAAGTCAAAAAGTATGAAATGTTTTTTGTGTGTGTTTTCTCTAACATGAAATAGCCATATAAACGCAATGGCTACTGACTGTTAGAATACATGGCTATCCCATCGGTAATGTCTAACTTACAAGGTGACATTCTGAATGGTTACCAATATCAGTAAAACAAATATATTCACGAGGTGTAAACTGCATTTGTACACATCTTCAATGTTGACTTTGTCCAATATGCAACAGCCATCGCTTCCATAGAATATTAAACTTTTATACAATAATTTGTCAAATCATTGAATGGTTAATCGTGTCAGTGGTTTCTCAAGCTACAAGTTGTATTTATAAGGTGATGCTACACTTTAGGGGGGCTCTGTATGTTATGAACTGATTTGGCCTGTACCAATGATACGATTTATCGGTAGAATATAAAGAGACGTTCACCAGCATTTTAAACATCAAATAGCAGGAAGATGGATTTTAAGTCAGAGAGAGAGAGAGCAGATTATTCAGCGTTGCGATGAAACATGAGAGACGCGAAAGGAACACAAAGGAATGCAATATAAAGGATAGAAGTAGCTCAGCACGGAAGATCTGTGCAAATGGTGGTTTGAAGATAAGGTGTACATTATTTGGCAATTTGGAGATACTAAATTCCATATAAGCATTGCTTTACCAAGTCTCTTGTCGTCTACCATTACACTGATACTTCACTACGTGAATATATTTTTCTCCACTATTTCCGGGTAAACTATAGTTCGCAAGGCGTGGATGTTGACAAACGCAGAAACACACACGTTTCACACTGAATAAAAGTAAAACCACTCAATAAACTTTGTACTTTTCGGTGAAAAGATGTGAAGAACAGTGTTCATTTTCAGAGATTTCACCACACATTGCTCATCAAGGCAGTCTTTCAGGGAACGAAGTCACGATAGAAATCCACCTATCTAGAATTTGATATTGTGACAAAAGTTTGTTGTGTATCATTACTAAATACGCTGACGCTAAACAAATCCGGGCAGTTAGACTGTTCAGATGTGTGCAAACAGCTATTACACATATTTTAACAACTTGTTAATTTAGTCCAACAATCAACTAGTTTCTGAATCTGACTGTCATGAAGGATGTTCAGATATGGCTTGTTACGAATAAATATCAATTGTGAATATGCATAATAATTACTTCAGAGAAACTACTATTAACAAAATGACGAGATATATTTCAACCTGGTTAATAAGATGAATTACAAAGTGAAAGAAAACCAACCTTCGTCTTTCTTCAAATCGCCTGATTTCTCCGCAACATAATTACCTGCAATTGATAAATCGCACGGTCGCTCAACCTCCAGGTATATGATGAATCCAACATCAAGCAATCTATTTAAATACGGTTTCAGCTGACGTCAATTTAAATTACACCAATACACAGGTTAACTTGCTTACTTGGTACTCTCAGTTATTTGGAGAGCGCGTCAGTGCACAAATATATTCCCATCATCCTCTGTCAAGCGTGAATATCAGTGCTGATGAAAAAATCGTTGAAATTGAAGAAGCCTCAATATTCACACGATTGTGAACATAAACCAGAAATATGAAGAACACTCTGACAAAATGTCGGTTTCCCCTGCGATGTCACCAGTTCATGCGTGATTTTATTACAGACAATCAGTATGTGATGCATCACATTTCCCTTCTCGCTTCTGAATAAGATGTCACACTCGTGAGTGTCATGTTCAAGGGAAAAAAACATCGGCCTTCCATTGTGCTGTGGTAAATTTTGTGTAAGAATGAAAAGTTTTGCTGTAGCATAACGCACCCAGCCTTATTACAGAAAAATAACATTCACTTTCTTACGAAATATTAAATAACTTAATTCCTTTCTATAGAATAATGATAATAATGATAAAAGATTTACCTTCTGTAATATCGAGATTTTTTCGAATTTCCCATTTACTTGAAATACTGGTGTTCAACATACTGTATAATCCCTCATGAACTGTAGGAATAAAGGAAAATTCACCAGGGTAGCTTTGTAAGATATGAATATTTGAGCTGTGAAGTGTTCCTCCAACATGACGACAGTGGTAATTTATCTAGATGTCCTTCCTTATCTAGATGACCTAGTTGTAGGCATCCAAGAGATTCCAGTGGTTTCAATTTACGTATGCATAACGCCTTGTGGATGTGAACTGGTTTCTATGGATGCGTAGGAACCAAAACCACTACATATATACACAAATACGAAAATCATCGTCATCATCATCATCATTATTGACTATAATGTCATCGGTCAATAGAGAGATAACCTAGAAATCTTCTGAAATTTTCAAGAAATCTTCCTCAAGGAATTTTGCTCATAAATGTATGAGGTTGAGGAGCAGATGTGATTGCAGATTTGAAAGATGACTCGGAACAAACACCAGTTCAAAATGTTGTGTACATTTTTCACAGAACTGGCAACTCAATTTCAACGGACCATCGAATTTTAGATTACAAATTGTAGTTAAGAAAAATCAATCATACCGAAAACATTGTGGTCAATAGCAGTATCTTCTTCCAATGCCTTCTTGTATTCATCTACAAAGAAAGGAAGCAGTGTTTCGTATATATTTAATTCCCCTAGTAGTCAAAAATTTGCAGTATATATTTGAACACTGTGATAGTATGAACGCGTGAATCAAGTCCATCTTTAAACAGATGACATTTCGAGAAGTATTTAACCTTCAAAATCATCCTTAATCCATTTGCAGATATAACAGTAAGGTACACGTCTCTCAACAGATATCACGAATGACTGTTGCCACTTGGATTGATTTCATTTGAAGAAAGACAAATCATGCATAGATATAATTTCACAATACTGAATCGTCTTGAAACATGAGAAAGAATGGCAGTCAACTGGTTACCGTGTCCTTATCGAATCTACGGATACTTTCGACAGCATCGACCATGAAGTAACTTGTTTGCTTCACCGACACTGCTAAGTGTCACATATACCGACGCATCTCACTCAGTAGGCATACGATTATGCCACATGAAAAATTCTTCACAGCGGATAGTTCACTGAATCCGTTTTGGTTAAGATAAGGCCGTCGATTAGCACTCATGCTATTGTTCTAGACAGAAAGATTCGTTGTGAGTGAGCAAATCGATGTTTCACCTAGGAAGGCAGAGAACGCATAAGATTAGTAGTTTCATAATGTAACTGAATAGCTCTGGACTTATTCAACCAATCGATATTTGATGAAAATAGAGTAGAAATAAGTAGTCAAAGGTTTCATGTCGTATAAATTAACTTGAGATATCTATGGACTATAAATTATATTCGGAATGTTATCAATGATTCATGCTGTTTCATTGTATCATGTATTGAACAAGCTTATATTGAAGAGGACATTGTAGAGAAAGTGGATGATGGGGGAAAATGTTTCGCTATTTAATACGAAATATTGAATGCGTCACTAGTGGTTGTCATGACGAGAAATTTCACAACATTTTAATAAATCGATTAGACTGTATTCCTATAGCCTAAATACAACAGCTTTACTTCAATTGTTACACAGGTCAAATAAAATAGACATGAATATTTTCAGTGAAATCTGTCACACCAAAGGATTTCATTCATTCCACAAAAAATTAGAAGATGCTTTTGCCTTCCGATACAAAATAATTTTGTCACATGTATTCTGTTTATTACTTAACGATGAAATAACCTACCGTTATAAAGATTAACGAGCTTCTTATCTTTGGCACCAATGGCTGTACAATTGTAGATAATTTTGAATTATAATTTACTTGTACTCGGAAGCATGTTAAGTAAGGGACAGTAAGAAAGTGCGAAATATGAACTAAGGTTTTCCAGACAAGAAAAGTACAGCAAAGCAACTTGTTTGAGGCGTTACATAAGTTTTCCGTTTTTGACGTTACTGTTTCTGCATTGGAAATAATATTGATGAAAAGTTAATCAACGACATTTATTCTGCAAACGGACTGGTGTAGTGACATTTTATATTGAAATTCAGTATTTAATTCTTTGCGCTTTGGAAAGATGTGTACTGGAGTACTTTACAAAAGTGTATATCAAAACTCATCCCTCAACTTGTTTCTCCATAATATTTTGCAGACTGCTTCCTGAGAGAATTGACTGTGCTCTACTGACACCTAGATAACACTCAAATAACTACAACCTTTGATGATTTATTTGTGGATTAGTTGATTTCTTTTAGTCATCTCCACTGCAGTTCATTTGAATTCATAATCAATCATGTTTATCTTCAGTGAACATTCATGCATCTAATGGAAACATACACATATTTCGACTCACAAACATCATGGAATCTATTAATTGCATGACAGGACTTACATTCAAGAAATTCCTTCGCCCATTTACTTTGATATAAATGTTCAAGTCTCAGAATTTCTGTGAAAAAGCAAAAATTAGTGGATGCCGTATTGTTGGTTGAAAAACAGGTTATTAACTGAGAGAATTTCGACAACAGAAATGATGTTGTGCATATACTTTTCCTCATTGTCACCTGCATATCAGATGTTGAAATTCTGCATTCTCTTCTTCTCAGGTTATCACAACGCCTTTTTGTCTTACTGGTCTTGCATGTTGAAGAAGTTTTGAGATCATCACGTTTTGTGTGATGTAGGTTTTTGTGAAATGATTGATCATTTGTTTGTTGATTACAAAATAATTACCCTTCGCAAGCGGTGCTAGCACATCACTGTCCTACTTTCCTCCAACAGAAACAATCCCCATTCTTTGCTGGTTTTGATGCTCGATTCAAATTAGTGTTCATCCACTCACAGGCACACAACACACACACACACACACTAAAACAAACTAGATTCCGTTGCTGCACGAAGTGATTTTGATTTTTTGATTTTTGATTTACAGAGTAGAAGAAATAATTCTACAGATAACTGCAAGTTTTAATGTACATGACCTCAAAAAACAACATCAAAATGCAAAAATGGAAGCAGACAAGAAGAAAAGTTACCAACCCTTAGTAGGTTGGGAAGTTGTGGATGAAAAACATGAGCACGATGGACCCTTTACAAACTTCTGTATCCTCGCCAGTTGTTTCCTTCAGATAACCATAAAACACACAAAATGATGTAGGTTTCATCAATTGGACACTTCAATTACAGAAAATCCTCATCTCACTCTCAGGAATGTGATAACTAACCATGATGGACATAAAATCCATAAGTGAATCAGAAGTGACATATTGACAAGTGAAGCGGAATTCATAGCAGGGAAGGAAGACCTTCGAATACTACATCAGTTTAACACGTCAGTAGTCTGGATGAAACTACTGAAGCTAAAAAAGTGTAGAAACGATGAAAACTCTCCAATAGACCACCACTTGCGAATCGTGTAGAAATACGATCAATGGTTCACACATTTCTCCCAGTGAGTAATTTTCCTCGAACAAAGGCAGACTTTTCGAATACCTTACTGTCACTGGAATCCGTAAAGGCGACACAACTAGATGGAATTCCTTGAGAAGCTCGTCGTTGGACTTACGCCACTGGTGCATAAGCTTTTGAAGGGAGGTTACATGCTGATTAGAATGATAGAAAACCTTATCAAACTTTCAAAGAAGGATGACTTAAGCCTCCGCACAAACTGGATGAGAATCATGCTTCTAATTCATCCAAGAAAAAAATTAGCTCGTGTCATCCTTGAGAGACTAAATGATGCTAAGAAAAGAGGTTGATTCACGAAAAGTGATGCATTTTTCAGATCAAATCACAACGCTTGGCTTCATCATCGAAAAGAGCACGTGATTGTAATTAAACAAATATCTCAACTTCATATGCTCTCAAAAGACTTCCAACAGCCTTCTCGACTGCAGAGTGCGGTTCCCCAAACACCTACCTGAATATGGAACATGTCAAGAGATGCACAGTGGAAAGCATAGTTAAATCGATTGCCAACAGTGAAGAAGTTCTTGAGCAGCAAGACGATGGTCATAGGTCGTTGCAACAAAAGGACTCAAGGAGGTTTGAAATTAGCCAAAGGTTCATGTCTAAACTCCCACAAACTGGAAGATCTGCGGGTGAAGACAAACACGGTGGCCGAAACAGAAGTCAGGGGAGACACATCTAAAGGTGAGCATACGGACAATAGAGGTGATGAACAACACCGACTTATGGCAATGGCAGCATCATTTCAAGGATGAGGACGTCTCAGTCAGCTTAGGCCGTAAAAGCAGGACAGAATTTCATCGCTTTCAAATCAGCAGGCGAGTTTTTTCTACACTTTTTCAGGGGCAAAACCTGGGTCTTCAACACTGACGTCAAAACAGTGCCTTTACATGATTTAGAGGCTTATCGTGTTAACAAAAGCATTAATAACAGTCAGCTTCAAACGTGTGCCTGAATTTAATGCCTTAGTAATGAAAGAAAACAATAGCAAAAAGGGAGTTTGATGACAGACCAATCATGAATCTACTCCTCAAGGAAATGCAAACTTAAATGCATTGAGGAGACTATTGATTGGCATCAAATGCCAGTCCGTTTCGGGGAAATCAAATGGGAAATGTGGAGGTGAGCGGTTGTACGACAGTGATATGGTGAAGATTATGTTGGCGAGAAAGTTGTTGAGGCAGCTACAAGAAATGTTAAGAGAAGGATGGTATCATGATATGCAGCCGAGGTGCTATTTTCCACTCGTAACTCAGAAGGGTATTTATAATAATAATAATAATAATCTGAAAAAGAAGCAGATAGTGACTAAGAGAGCAGCAGCAGACAACACTGAGCCCCAAAAAACTTCTCCAGCCGAAATGGCTCCCACCACTATTAAGTTCACACAGAGAATCTCCCACTGAATGCACAAGTAATTCCATTGATTTCAATGGTGTGCTTCACATCACCAGACAGGGATGACAGTTCACGCGACAGCGAAGATATGAAGGTGAATGGGTCTCTATTGATGCAAAATGTTTCGTGTCACACACTAGACAGTCATTATTTCAAACATAAGAATCAGTCAACGTTGTTCTGTTACCATAAATGTTATCACGAATAGACCAGGAGGTGATTTCCATCTGTGTCGCTTGATTACAAACCAACCAGGTACGCAGTCATCCTCAAAAGGACCACAAGTGTGCATCTTTGATTCATAAGAACAAGTAATGCTACAAAATGCATGAAATGTAAAAAAAACTATTGATTGAAAAAAGACCTGATCATATATGTACGGCTTATATCATCTACATGAGGCATTTAGATATCTTGATAAAATTACTCACCACGTTTCATTGTTTGTTCTGCATTCTGAGGTTTTTCATGTGTCTGAATTTCAGTCATGAGAACTAAAACGTACAAGGCGGTGGAAATAGGTGTGAAGTATGTGGATTACTTAATGCTTGACCAAAGGTTGTGATAGATAAAACGTCGACCTTTAGGCAACATGAAATCATGTTATCTGTCTTTGTTAGCTAATTATTCATGAAGTGTGACTGTCTTGCGTGCACTATAAACACATCTCCAGGTAAATGTAGATATTTTTATCACAATCTGCTGGTAACCAGTACTAAATGATTAGGCCTCTTAGTCTCGTTTACAATACTGTCTAACTGCTATTCAACTCATCTCAGTATGTAATATCTACATAAATGCAAATTGTTCTCCTAACGATTACCAAGCTTCCTGAAATAAAGGAGATACTATTTCATGCGTAAAATCGGTATTTTCCCGCTCTACTTTGCAATAACGTTTTGCAAGTTGTTATATTCAGGTGACATTACATACATCTTCTGATGTGAGAAATATATCTCCTCGAATTTACACTGTAACGTGCATCTGTAAAAGAGATTTTTAAAAGCTACTCAGTATTGCCAGCGATTGAATTTGTTGATTAGCCGTCTACGGATCAAGGCAAGAGACATAAGTAGTAGGAGGAGGAAGTGAACATGAATGATTATGGAACAGTCTAAAGGGAAGAGACAACCATAAGATAATTTTCGGTGAAATAAACACATACATTTATACTGCAGAGTTTTGTGGTATGTTTTTCTGTAGCTTTCTAATGAATCCGACCAATCATCTGAAATATAAAAAAGATTTTCCTAGACCTATTAAATCAACTCTGCATAATTTACTAAGTCAAACAAAATTCACACAAAAATAAAATCCTTTGCTATGATGAATTCGAATATGAAACGATTGCTTCTTGCTGAATACGTGATATTAGAAATCAGAAAATTGGTGAGTCGACTACCCTATTCAGTAAGTTAGCTGTGGTTATAGTGGGAAGCCGTGAGCAGTAGGTTAAAGTAGGTTGAACGTTAGGCAGTATAACTCACCTAAGCAGACATTGCGATGTTGGCGCACAACTGGCAGACATCAGAATCAGAAAGCCATTGGAACGGGTCCCACTGGCTTAATCTTCTACGAGCTTGCCAACCTTGTGACCACAAGGTGCTCAGTTCGAACTCTGTCAGTGGGTGCGTACTGATGAAGAGTCCGAAACATGGATAAGACAACTGTCTAACACTCCTAGATTTTCCTATCGTTTTCTAGCGGATATCTGCTCATGATGAAATCCTCCAAAAAGTCAAACAAAATCCCGACAAAACCAGCCATCTCTGAAGTCAACAAACTAAAGACAAACATCCCCCTAATCAAATGTTTCTCTCATTTCACTATGCATTCTACTACGTAGAGGTAAAACCGCTCTGGATTATTCATTTTTGTCAGAAGATACCTACACCTCTAATAATAACCATGGTGGTATTGATTTTTCTACGCTGGATAGATGTTGTCCTGAGTGAATGATTTGCAGTATGCTACAATGGTAAACCATAATCGAGATAATTATCAAAGCCGTCTCCAGCAGCCATTATTAGTCTGTCAGAAAAAAGGCTGTTGAATAGAACAAGCTGTAGCAAACACTTACATCGATAAAAAGACCTTTTGGCTACATCTGAAAATAAATGGAGGACAACAGCTCAAATAAGATTCAAGTGTTTCCTGTTCAGAAAAAGCACACCAATCACAAACATCTAAACGTTGCACTGACTGAGAAAACAAGTAACTAAAAGGAGGGAAATGCACAAAGGATCAGCACAAACACTGATCATCAAATGTGTTGGCTCGCATGAATCACTGGATCGATTGAAGTTGCACCCAAAACAATGCAGCTTACTTTCTTCAATTCTCCTTGTCCTAACCAATCACATATGTTGACTTTCACGGAAACGAAGTAAAATGTAACTTAAGGAATTATTCTATGCCTCTTTAGATGTAACGGCGATGCGTGGAATGCTACAAAAATGATTGAAATTCAAAAGTGTTCACAAATCACCTGTCTTCTAGCATAGAATAATGACTTGAATTATTAGACAAAACTCAATTGTGCTTCAAAGAATAACCAAAACATTAGGGACACTAAATTTTGAATAGAAAAACGAATAAATTATTCTGAATGAGAGTTAACAGGGTAAAAGTCTACAAAGAGGAGAAGCATCTGTAAAGTGGTGATATCATAACAACATGCAAGTCGCATTGGAAATCACACAGAAAAAGTGAAATGTGTAATTAAATGCAAGAAGGGATAAATCAGCAGCCGACAAAATAGAAATTCTGTGAGAAGAAGAAACGCAATAGTAAGTCTCGAAGGAGAAAGAGGAAATTCAGCCAATAAATTTAATAAATATCCTTAGAGAGAGCATCAATCAAAAAAATAGTTCAATTAACAAACACGTTAACATAGACGAAATATACCAAGTAATATAAAGTAAAACAGGTGATCAGAAAGCTTAAGATCCAAGTCAATAAAAAATGGTCAAACCATATGTAAAGATGGTTTCCAGGAGACGAAATTATATCACTCATGAAGAAATTTAAAAACCATTTCACTTTTTGCTAAATACTGCGCTGAAGTTGTTGTCCAGAAGGGCGACAAAAGCTTCGCAACTAAACCAACCAGCTCAGAGAACACTATTAATAGCAAATCATCCACCTGAGCTACAAATCTTCTGTATTACACGTCTATCTGTTCAACACTATATATTTACATCAATCTTTCTATACAGCTGTCTATCTGTTGACCGTTTTTATCCGTCGACTGAATTCGCATATCTTTCTCAGTAGCGGCACTGACTCACGCATCACACACGATCATTGATAAGCCGGATTTTATGAAGATGGGATGAACAATGACCAGTAGGCCTGGTGTCAGTTCTCACACAAATACTTACTAAGCGACGTTAACTCATCATCACATGTCCTTCCCGAATGGCTAATAGGCTAATGCATGGAAAAAGGATGTGAAGAAATCTTGTTGTGGAGACAGGAGGGTACAGCGGCGTTTGCTATGTGATAAGATGAAACTGAATTGACTCATTTTATTTTGATATATATATATATATATTTGGAGTATTAAGCATTGGAGTTTTATTTGTTAAATTTTCTTTCACTTCTACACCTTCCAAGAAAAGGCATACAAACCAATCGACGGTGTTGCGGTAGGGAGTCCTCTGGGGCCCCTGTTAGCAGATATATATTCATGTCGAAGTTAGAGAAACAAATGCAAGGTATGCTTGGAGAATTTATGCTATAAAAACGTTATGTAGATGATATTCTTATGATTGGTAATAATAGAAAATCAATTGAAAACTTTATTACCCTATCTAATCACATTCATTCAAATATTCGAGTGACTTCCGAAAGAGAATGGAATAACTAACTAGGTTTCCTGGATATTACTATGACTAGGAGAGATGATGGTACGATTCAGCGATTAATTTTTCGTAAACAGACATGGAGTGGACAATATCTTCCTTTTACCAGTTTTGTTTCCATCTAGTATAAACGTTCCCTAGTGAAATGTTTGTTCTCAAGGGCACGAAAAATATGCACGAGTGACACAGTGAAGGATGAGATTCAACATATACATAAGGTTTTATTAGCTAATAGTTATCCGGAGATCTTTATCACTGGTCACAGTAAAGAAAGACAACATCTCGAAAAGACAGCTTCTGTACCAAAGAAAGCTGTCTTTATTAACCTACCATTCAAGGGTGACCAGATTATGCAGTTGGCAGCCTAAAGACTTCGGTCTGCTATCAAACGCACATTCTACACCGCCACATCTCTTTTTCTCATTTGCCGAACATTTTTGATCCCTGTGACTACCTACGATTAAAGGACGAAATTCTGCGGACTCTACTTCAAACTGTATCTACAAGTTCACCTGCAGCTGCGCTGACATCTCTATAGGTAGAACTAACAGAATGTTCCAATGTCGTCGAGAAGAACATGTTCCAAAATGGCTACTAAATCATATAGAAAATCCCAATGCAATTAATCTGAATGGAAATCCAGCATCAGTCATTGCAAAACACTTACTAATGTTAGGTCACAAAATCAATATTAATGACTGTTTCACAATTATTTCACATAACTCTAATTCAAGGTTGGTTATTGAAGGTGATGGAAGCACTTTGGGGGATTAATCACATACAGCCTAACCTGTGTGTACAAAAATCAATAGACTTCAATCTTCGCCTACCCTGGACTGCATGACCTATCTTAATATGATTGGTCATTAGTATGTAGTTTTGTGTTTTTTATTTAACTGAGTAATTGTCATGAACTTTGTTTTATTTTATTAATGTGAACCATGTTAGTTGTAAAGCGGTTGTAAAGAAACTACGGAATGACGATATCATCTCGCGGCGAAATTTGTCTTCTTAATGCCTTATTCAAATGAAAATTCGTTGTAACTTTTTTACTCATTTTTCTTGTTTTCTAACTTCTGTTTTCATTAATATTTTAACCTTCGTATTTTCTGAAATATTGACGATTTTAGGTTTTTATTCCACTTTGTTCCACTCAGCTTTTTATTTGAATCTGGCATACCCTTCGGCTTCATCTTTCTGAACTTCGTCTTTGAAGACCTCTCACGTGTCATTTCTCAAGACTCATAAACTTTAGTGTATTTATTTTTCAGGCATATCTCTCTCACTGTATGCAGAGTTTTCAGTGGAGGAGGAGTTCTACAAATGAATTGATGAATTCATTAAAAAATCCTACTTCATTTTGCTCTTTTTTAATACATATCAGGAAATAGTAAAAACGCTTTCAGAAAATGACAGATGAAAAGATTAGTGAATGAACATAAAGAGTAACACACACACACACACACACTACACATACTATAGGAAAGACTGTGGTCAACACAAGATGCTTCTATATTCTGATTACACCTATCCTTAGTTTAACTAACCACAAATGTCTTTCAGCTGTAGAGAATTTTTTTTAATTCTCTAACTCATATTTTGCTGTTTAACTTGTATTAAATGCAATTAATTTAATGAACGAAATATTCCCATATTGAGTCATAAGAAAAAGGCACAAACAGCGAAGAAGAAAATTTTAACCCTTTTCGACGATTCATTTCCATGAGCTGCTGTACAATCGTAATTATAATTAAACACAAAAGTTTTTTTGACCAATCAGATACTGGTAAACATTTTTCGTTGAAAATTCTACTACATTATGTGTGGTGTAAGAAGGGATGACTAATTGGAAGTTAGAAAAGAGACAGAAGTTGGCATGACCTAATAAGTGTGAGATAATGACTAATCAATAAGCTAGTGTAGAATGGACAGGAACTAGCGGAAAGGCTGTAAAGTAGTTTTGTATAAGATCTGTGTGAGAAAGCAATGTTATTAATGAACAGTAATAGAGTGGTAATAAAATGTGGATGGAGGGAATAGTAATAATAATAAAAGTATCAAGAACAGTAATAATAATAATAATACTAAATAATAGTGAACTACATATTAAAAGAGAGGAGAAAAATTATAGTAAGAAATTTACTCTAGCCATGGTAGGGCTAGAGAATGTATGTTTCGTTTTTGTATGCATAGGTCCGGTTTTAGGTCACGAATAGCTAATGCCTCAGCTATGTACAGATGTCGTATCCAAGGTCCTTTTGTACGATATTGAGGGACTCTGTGTACCACTGTGAAGCATTCGTATGAGGGTGCTCGATGTCCGGAGATAACAAGGTGTGCGAGGATTGAGCTCTTGCTATTCTTCTTTTCTCCTCTGGCTAACCGAGCTGGGCAGTGTTCCAGGATACGTTTGTGAACTTGACGTTGCCTACGGCCGATATACTTTGCTCCACACGAGCAAGTGAATTGATAAATACACATTGAAGTGGCCAAAGACGGTATCTTGTCCTTAACGTTAGACTGGATTAACTGTCTGCAGGAGAATGTTATACGTAGAGTGGCTGTTGGGAATGTCTTCTTCAGACTTCTTGAAAGGCGGTTTCTCAGAATTTCCGCTGCGATGTCACCTTTGAATTCTAGGTTCATGAAGAGAGTCTTCTTAGGAACCGTTGTGATATTTGACCCCAACGGCTTCTCCTTCATGTTTTCGTCGATGAATCTTGGCGGATACCCATTCTCTAGTAGGGTTTCACGCAATAAATTTAATTCTTTCTCCACCGTGTCTTCCGAGCAGATTTTTCTAATCCTTCAGCACAATGTACGTACCAGTTTCTCTTTCGGGTCAGTGGAACAAAGCTCTGGAAGTTGATAAACTGTCCAGTCCATGTTGGCTTACGGTATATCGATCTTTGGATCGTACAGTCGTCTCTTCTGGTGAGTAATACATCGAGGAATGAAAATGCGTTGTTTGATTCGCGTTCTAAGGTGAATCTTATTGATGGATGCGCTGCGTTGAAGGTTTTGAGTTATGTGTTTAATTATAATTACGATTGTACAGCTCATGAAAATGAATCGTCGAAAAGAAAATTTATTTATTTACAGGAAATCCCGTGGATATTGAAATGTCTCACAGCATTCAGTTTATTCGTTTGAAATTCATATTTCCTGTCTTTATATTTATGATTCAATATTCACATTTGTTTTGTGAGTGGAGACGGTTTCGGAAGTTCAATAAAGCAGAAAATCGTTATCAACGTATTTAGATAATCAAACTGGATTGACTTTTACTTCGCTTTTGATCCAAAATGACGACAAAAAATTACAAAAAAGCAAAAGGATAATATTTTAACAAGTTAAAAATTGATTAATAATCAACTTACTATCACTAGTTACATTGTTGTTAGATAATATGACTATAAGGCAGAGTAATGCCTGTAGTAACAAATTTTCCATGATTCAAAATCTCTCGTCAGTCTATGTTGTCAACTGCAAAAGAATTTTATGCTTGAATTTCTCAAATATAGCCTTTTTATAGTTAGTTACACATGAACACACACCATGTATGTCTATGGTGCACATGTGTGTATCTCATTTATTGTGTTCACCTACCTATCTAACGATGCAGCTATATTTGACAAGTAATACAGCATAGCACGTAGTATATAAAAACAATCATTAGTACATTGGTTACAGAAAACCACAACAATATATTGATCTGCGGTCACTCTTACTGTCTATGGTCACCATTCATTTGAAGGCGAATCAACCAATCCTTTCTCTCAACATAGACAGACTGATAACTCATCCAAATTAAGTAGGTTTATCGATGCTTAGTTTGTAGGGGGTAATTTGATTTACGCAACGTTTCCCTATGGACAGACAAAACTTAGCGAACCATTGAGAAACACCATGAAATAGTGTAGTTCTGTTTCACCTCCCTTGTTTTGGTCTCATCGTCAGTACTCATCTATTGAATTTTGAACACAGGATCTTCCAGTTACATGGCAAGCTTATAGACCATTTAGCTGCAACGGCACGACTCAATGTCCACTGTGTGAATTCTGGCTCCTGCCGATTCCTAATTTTACAGGTATACCCGGTGGATACGTACAGCTAATGTTGGTTATCAATGCTTCTCTGGTTGGCATCAAACTGTAGTGAAACATAAAATAAATCAAATTCTTACAAACTAACTCTTGTTGATTATTCTGATTCCACTAGTGACTACCTGAAAATCTAATTTACCTGGTTTGATTTCTAGTGGTAAACCCTCACCAGTGGTCTACCCAATTGGGGATGAGGACAAATACTCGCTCCGGATGACACTGGCTAGTACCAGTCACGCTAAAATCACCCATCTCTGGGGGTTAAAAATTGGTAAATTTAGATATGAAATTGCTCCGGCTTCTCATCAACCTGCGAAAACTCGAAAGATACTATAAAGTTTATCTTTAGAAACAAGTTGTACATACTTGCAAACAGTTCACATGTAAACAGAAATCACTCATGAACGATACTGCTTTTCATTTTAAAAAATCACATAGTGTTATACAGGATTCTTTGCCGTTTCAGATAAATATTATTCCTGATAATAATATTAACAATATCATATCATGATGCTGTCATACAGTGATGAGGCAATAATTTGTCAACAAAACGACAAAAATAGCTGCATAACAATGCATGATATTATCGAAATAAAAATTGTATCGATAATTGAGCTGTATCCTACTAAAGTGGACATGATTTATCCTTTCATCAAAAATCAATTCCTCATCATATGTTTAAACAATTTCGATCATACACAACTGAGAATTCCGGCATCATGTAATCAAATAAAAGCCAGGGTGAAAATATTCAGTTACCATGGCAAAGACAGATTGATAACGGCTCCTTTCTGAACGCATAAATCAGGTTGCAGGCGCTTGATAGTGATCGCTTCTGCAAACTTAAGGAGTATTGAATTCTTTTGCTTATGGATAATTGTGAAGGATCTAACGAGGTCCATCACATGTCCTGTGTCAAGAAGATGCCTGGCGATGGCACCCGTTAATGCATTTTTCTCTCTGGAATATAGGCTTCTTAGTACATGTTCAGAAAATCGGAGGTAGGCCCTTCTTTATGTTCTTTCAATGTAACTGCTCCACAAATGCGTGTACAATTGTATTTACAGTTGAAGTTAACATGAGATAGATATTTGTTGACTTTTGTTTGCACCAAAGAGCAAGTTGTTTGACAGACGAGAACCAGCTTAGCTGTGGGATAGTCTGTGACTAGTGAAGTCCTCAATCTTCTGTTGACAATCGGTGTTATATTTTCACCGTTAAAATCAGTTTCAATGTAGATGGGCTATTTTGCCCACTGATATCTGCTCGATAATTGAAACTTCAAATTTAACGTACTTGTTAATGAATCTTTAGTGGAAACCATTGCTTTTCAAGACCATTTTGAGAAACAAAGCTTATTCCTCTAATCGCTATGTAGTATAGCGTCTTGACTAGTGTCCATGGAAAGCCACTCGTACAAAAACTATTAAAATATAGTTGAACTTTATTTAGACAACTTAGAAATTTCAACCAGGCAGTGAAAGGAATAAAAAGTATTGAAATGCTACTTTCCATAAAAATTTCTGCTTCACATATGTTGGCATATGATTCAACTACCTGTAGTTGAAACGATGATTCTAGATTAGTGAACTATACAACATGATTGGTGCTGGTTATTGTTGGCGGTGGTGTTACTCATAATTGGTTGTCTTCTTCACCTCCATTGTCTCTGTGTTCACCTGGTGTCCTGTCTTCTCTCTCTGCAACTTCTGCCAGTTTGTTACTTTTTGCGTATAGGTCTTCAAGATTGTGTGACATTATGCATCTATCATCTGCGAAATCTAGAGCTTCTACTGTCTCCTTACCGGGAGTTGAGCTTTTTGCTGTCTCCTCACTCCCAGGCACAGTCTGATGCATTATCCATTCCACTGTAATTAGGAATATCACTGGTGATAAAAAACAACCAGCTCGTTTTACCCCTGTATTCATTACGAACGCCTCGCTCAGTTTTCCGTAGTGGATAACCTGACACGTGGCATTGTCATATGGTCAGCTGCAAAATGAGGTTGAGGTTTTTGAAGAATAAAATGGTTCGGCAAGTTGCTTAGCGATTAATTTTGCTCTTGGTTTCCTCGTTTGGTTTCAACAATTTACTGGCGTCTGAAAGTAGATGTGGGGTTTTATTAATGCAAACTTTGTGATCGATAATAACAACACTTGCACCCTTGTCAGGGCGTGTTAATAGCTTACCTTTTTACTGTGTCAACAATTTAAGTTATTGTTGTTTGCGAGATTCAGTATGTCATCGTGTGTGTGTGTGTGTATCAGTCTCTGGTGAACTTTTCGCCATGGACTTCATTTGTTTACGAAAAGCTTCAAAAGAGAACAACGGTTATCAGACAAAGAAATACTTCGAAATATTCAATAATTGCGTCATTCAATAAATCACTGCCTACCCCATATCATTAGACATGAATATAAGGGTTTTCTTCATATTCTTATATTCTTCTGCTCGCCGTTTTGCCGCCAGGTAGCGGAAATATCAGAGTTCAGTGACTCACTTTCCACCAATCACAGTTATGTTCATCACCTCACAGTTTCCAACCGTGTAACTGAGTTTTCCCTATTTTACTCCGTTTTGCACAGATTCTTTAATCTGTCTACACAGTTCTTCATAAGCGTTCATCCCACTCACACACGATCTCCACAAGATCAGTTTTGGGTGGTAAACCCGTGGTTTTCCTACTCAAATTCCAGTCGATAGTTCTAGTGTTATGTTACGTCACTCAGTGTGGATTTCTTCTACGAAAAGAGGAGCGACAATCGAAACGAGTTCACAAACGACACGTTGAGTGAAACGTATGATCCAAAACATAGGATTCACCTGGAATACGATACTACGTGAAACAAAATCTAACGGAATATAGTATACAAAGGTGAAACTGTGAGGAGCCTGTGGCACAGTCATTGTGCACCAACACGAAAACCAAGAAAACTGTGTGAAAAGCGATTCACTGAAGATATGAAAAGAGCGAGGATGACAGTAACAGAATAATGGTATACGTGTAAACAAAAGTGAAAAGTAGTTATTCTGCCTAGATATATTCATACATTTTCACAAATGATAGATTTATTTCCCTTCCTACGTAAGTTGCCACCCACACCCACCCACCCACACACACACACACACGACAACATGACAGAGCATGACCGCCTATAATTGAAGATGGTTAACTGCCTCATTCCCTTCACTTTGACCATAAGCTTGTGGAAATACATGCATCCACACAATCAGATTTCCCTACCTGCTACCATCCATTATTCAATTCGGAGCAGTCTGTATTCACCTTGGAAGTCGATTGTATTTCATGGGGAGCGAAACGCATTCTGTTTTCCACAGGTATCAAAATTAAATCACACATTATCCTACTTGTAACTTCATAAAAGCAATGAAATTTATTTTCTGTATTTTACGCTTTACTAACAGCCTACTACTACTTCTAATAATATTTATCCTTCTTTTTCTTCTTTTCTTCGTCTTTATCTGCTTGACCTACATTCTGCGATATCCTTCGTATTGAACATTATCAAATTATTCTCATTTAATTATCTTTAGTTAAGTCACGTTTATTTTGTCTAAATTAAGAAATGTAAGCAATGTGATAATGAGGTGAGTCTTTATTACTCTTTTCAGGTTGTGTTTTCTCTGTTTGTTTGTTTGCTTGCTTGTTATGTTGAAATATTTGCGTTTGTTTTTCTCTTCTATGTCCATTTCATAGTCATGAATAAAACTTAAGAATCACTAAAACGGGACGATACTTGTCGAAGGTTCTACTTGATTTGTAGAGAAGATGATATCGGTTGAAAACAAGGGATCTTTGAACAGTTTTATGAGAGGGGATTGCATGCCGAAACATACCATTTCCCAGACATTGATCATACAAGCGTGAATAGTGGTGTGGATTCCTTCACAGTCGTTTACAAAATGAAGAAGATTTCTGTTGATCATGCATGGCTCTTCGAAGTGGAATACTGAAAATCCTGACTGGATTCAAGAGCCTTGTTTTTAAGGTTACTGCTCAGCTAGCGGTGATATTATTTAAGACCGTAGTCAGAGAGTCTAAACTCGATTGTAAGGCAGCTCACAGAGAACAGTCATGGATGGTTGCCATATTGAAGTCATACAACACCACATGTCTATTCCAATCCAATGATTCATGATAAACCAGGTATCTTGATATTCCTAACACGTATTGTGGCCATTTTAGTTGATGCAGCTTCACAACTGCATAAATTAATTTCGTCTCCTTACGTAACTCCCCAACCACACTCACATCCTCATACCATCGAACACGACTGCAAAACAGAGCTTTACCGCCTATAGTTTGAGACGTTTAACTGCCTCATTTCCTCCCCTTTGAATAGAAAGATCCAAAACATACATACACCCACACAATCCGATTCACCTACCTGTTATCTTCTAATATTACACTGAAATCAGGACATACTCCAATTGAAACTTGAGGGAGTTTTATGCTTCAACCAGTCTACAGAATTTCAAAAAAAACAATGAAATTTATTTTCTAATGTTCTTCATCGTTTAGCAATAACTTAATACTGCTATTTTGTTTTCTTTTATTTATTCATCTTTTTCTAATTAACCTATATTCTGTGGTATCCCTTGTTTTGAATATTATGATGATATTTTCATTTAATTAAATTCATTGATATAAGAATAAAACTTGTGCACTGTGGTAGAGTGTAATTCCATTATGGGTAAATTTTGTTTTGATAAAGTCTCACAGTGTTATACAGTAATGTTTACTGATGACGTTTCGAGCACAATTTATTGCTCATAATCATATCAAGGTAATCACACGACTTCCTAAATTCATTTATATAGTTCCATTGTTTTTCTCTTGATTTTCACTTGATTTGATTGGTAATAGTATTTTCCATATTTCAGGTATGAGTGACGAGTCATTCCTATTGCATGTGTTGGGTGTAGACTCGATGAACAAGGATTCAGTAATCAACCTCTCTCTCTCCACCTACCTAGATTACTTTTTAGAATTTTAACCCTCTCCCACCCTATTGTGTGGTTGTGTGTTAGTGCATGCATTGCAATTGCTGAGCTTTTTTTTAAAATTACTTAGCTAAGGTAAGAATGGTTGACCCCGAGAAGATAAGATATTTAGAAAAAAGCTTGTTTGTTTGTTAATTGAACTATTTTTTTGATTGATGCTCTCTCTAAGGATTTTATTAAATTTATTGGCTGAATTTCCTCTTTCTCCTTCGAGACTTACTATTGCGTTTCTTCTTCTCACAGAATTTCTATTTTGTCGGCTGCTGATTTATCCCTTCTTGCATTTAATTACACATTTCACTTTTTCTGTGTGATTTCCAATGCGACTTGCATGTTGTTATGATATCACCACTTTACAGATGCTTCTCCTCTTTGTAGACTTTTACCCTGTTAACTCTCATTCAGAATAATTTATTCGTTTTTCTATTCAAAATTTAGTGTCCCTAATGTTTTGGTTATTCTTTGAAGCACAATTGAGTTTTGTCTAATAATTCAAGTCATTATTCTATGCTAGAAGACAGGGGATTTGTGAACACTTTTGAATTTCAATCATTTTTGTAGCATTCCACGCATCGCCGTTACATCTAAAGAGGCATAGAATAATTCCTTAAGTTACATTTTACTTCGTTTCCGTGAAAGTCAACATATGTGATTGGTTAGGACAAGGAGAATTGAAGAAAGTAAGCTGCATTGTTTTGGGTGCAACTTCAATCGATCCAGTGATTCATGCGAGCCAACACATTTGATGATCAGTGTTTGTGCTGATCCTTTGTGCATTTCCCTCCTTTTAGTTACTTGTTTTCTCAGTCAGTGCAACGTTTAGATGTTTGTGATTGGTGTGCTTTTTCTGAACAGGAAACACTTGAATCTTATTTGAGCTGTTGTCCTCCATTTATTTTCAGATGTAGCCAAAAGGTCTTTTTATCGATGTAAGTGTTTGCTACAGCTTGTTCTATTCAACAGCCTTTTTTCTGACAGACTAATAATGGCTGCTGGAGACGGCTTTGATAATTATCTCGATTATGGTTTACCATTGTAGCATACTGCAAATCATTCACTCAGGACAACATCTATCCAGCGTAGAAAAATCAATACCACCATGGTTATTATTAGAGGTGTAGGTATCTTCTGACAAAAATGAATAATCCAGAGCGGTTTTACCTCTACGTAGTAGAATGCATAGTGAAATGAGAGAAACATTTGATTAGGGGGATGTTTGTCTTTAGTTTGTTGACTTCAGAGATGGCTGGTTTTGTCGGGATTTTGTTTGACTTTTTGGAGGATTTCATCATGAGCAGATATCCGCTAGAAAACGATAGGAAAATCTAGGAGTGTTAGACAGTTGTCTTATCCATGTTTCGGACTCTTCATCAGTACGCACCCACTGACAGAGTTCGAACTGAGCACCTTGTGGTCACAAGGTTGGCAAGCTCGTAGAAGATTAAGCCAGTGGGACCCGTTCCAATGGCTTTCTGATTCTGATGTCTGCCAGTTGTGCGCCAACATCGCAATGTCTGCTTAGGTGAGTTATACTGCCTAACGTTCAACCTACTTTAACCTACTGCTCACGGCTTCCCACTATAACCACAGCTAACTTACTGAATAGGGTAGTCGACTCACCAATTTTCTGATTTCTAATATCACGTATTCAGCAAGAAGCAATCGTTTCATATTCGAATTCATCATAGCAAAGGATTTTATTTTTGTGTGAATTTTGTTTGACTTAGTAAATTATGCAGAGTTGATTTAATAGGTCTAGGAAAATCTTTTTTATATTTCAGATGATTGGTCGGATTCATTAGAAAGCTACAGAAAAACATACCACAAAACTCTGCAGTATAAATGTATGTGTTTATTTCACCGAAAATTATCTTATGGTTGTCTCTTCCCTTTAGACTGTTCCATAATCATTCATGTTCACTTCCTCCTCCTACTACTTATGTCTCTTGCCTTGATCCGTAGACGGCTAATCAACAAATTCAATCGCTGGCAATACTGAGTAGCTTTTAAAAATCTCTTTTACAGATGCACGTTACAGTGTAAATTCGAGGAGATATATTTCTCACATCAGAAGATGTATGTAATGTCACCTGAATATAACAACTTGCAAAACGTTATTGCAAAGTAGAGCGGGAAAATACCGATTTTACGCATGAAATAGTATCTCCTTTATTTCAGGAAGCTTGGTAATCGTTAGGAGAACAATTTGCATTTATGTAGATATTACATACTGAGATGAGTTGAATAGCAGTTAGACAGTATTGTAAACGAGACTAAGAGGCCTAATCATTTAGTACTGGTTACCAGCAGATTGTGATAAAAATATCTACATTTACCTGGAGATGTGTTGATAGTGCACGCAAGACAGTCACACTTCATGAATAATTAGCTAACAAAGACAGATAACATGATTTCATGTTGCCTAAAGGTCGACGTTTTATCTATCACAACCTTTGGTCAAGCATTAAGTAATCCACATACTTCACACCTATTTCCACCGCCTTGTACGTTTTAGTTCTCATGACTGAAATTCAGACACATGAAAAACCTCAGAATGCAGAACAAACAATGAAACGTGGTGAGTAATTTTATCAAGATATCTAAATGCCTCATGTAGATGATATAAGCCGTACATATATGATCAGGTCTTTTTTCAATCAATAGTTTTTTTTACATTTCATGCATTTTGTAGCATTACTTGTTCTTATGAATCAAAGATGCACACTTGTGGTCCTTTTGAGGATGACTGCGTACCTGGTTGGTTTGTAATCAAGCGACACAGATGGAAATCACCTCCTGGTCTATTCGTGATAACATTTATGGTAACAGAACAACGTTGACTGATTCTTATGTTTGAAATAATGACTGTCTAGTGTGTGACACGAAACATTTTGCATCAATAGAGACCCATTCACCTTCATATCTTCGCTGTCGCGTGAACTGTCATCCCTGTCTGGTGATGTGAAGCACACCATTGAAATCAATGGAATTACTTGTGCATTCAGTGGGAGATTCTCTGTGTGAACTTAATAGTGGTGGGAGCCATTTCGGCTGGAGAAGTTTTTTGGGGCTCAGTGTTGTCTGCTGCTGCTCTCTTAGTCACTATCTGCTTCTTTTTCAGATTATTATTATTATTATTATAATAAATACCCTTCTGAGTTACGAGTGGAAAATAGCACCTCGGCTGCATATCATGATATCATCCTTCTCTTAACATTTCTTGTAGCTGCCTCAACAACTTTCTCGCCAACATAATCTTCACCATATCACTGTCGTACAACCGCTCACCTCCACATTTCCCATTTGATTTCCCCGAAACGGACTGGCATTTGATGCCAATCAATAGTCTCCTCAATGCATTTAAGTTTGCATTTCCTTGAGGAGTAGATTCATGATTGGTCTGTCATCAAACTCCCTTTTTGCTATTGTTTTCTTTCATTACTAAGGCATTAAATTCAGGCACACGTTTGAAGCTGACTGTTATTAATGCTTTTGTTAACACGATAAGCCTCTAAATCATGTAAAGGCACTGTTTTGACGTCAGTGTTGAAGACCCAGGTTTTGCCCCTGAAAAAGTGTAGAAAAAACTCGCCTGCTGATTTGAAAGCGATGAAATTCTGTCCTGCTTTTACGGCCTAAGCTGACTGAGACGTCCTCATCCTTGAAATGATGCTGCCATTGCCATAAGTCGGTGTTGTTCATCACCTCTATTGTCCGTATGCTCACCTTTAGATGTGTCTCCCCTGACTTCTGTTTCGGCCACCGTGTTTGTCTTCACCCGCAGATCTTCCAGTTTGTGGGAGTTTAGACATGAACCTTTGGCTAATTTCAAACCTCCTTGAGTCCTTTTGTTGCAACGACCTATGACCATCGTCTTGCTGCTCAAGAACTTCTTCACTGTTGGCAATCGATTTAACTATGCTTTCCACTGTGCATCTCTTGACATGTTCCATATTCAGGTAGGTGTTTGGGGAACCGCACTCTGCAGTCGAGAAGGCTGTTGGAAGTCTTTTGAGAGCATATGAAGTTGAGATATTTGTTTAATTACAATCACGTGCTCTTTTCGATGATGAAGCCAAGCGTTGTGATTTGATCTGAAAAATGCATCACTTTTCGTGAATCAACCTCTTTTCTTAGCATCATTTAGTCTCTCAAGGATGACACGAGCTAATTTTTTTCTTGGATGAATTAGAAGCATGATTCTCATCCAGTTTGTGCGGAGGCTTAAGTCATCCTTCTTTGAAAGTTTGATAAGGTTTTCTATCATTCTAATCAGCATGTAACCTCCCTTCAAAAGCTTATGCACCAGTGGCGTAAGTCCAACGACGAGCTTCTCAAGGAATTCCATCTAGTTGTGTCGCCTTTACGGATTCCAGTGACAGTAAGGTATTCGAAAAGTCTGCCTTTGTTCGAGGAAAATTACTCACTGGGAGAAATGTGTGAACCATTGATCGTATTTCTACACGATTCGCAAGTGGTGGTCTATTGGAGAGTTTTCATCGTTTCTACACTTTTTTAGCTTCAGTAGTTTCATCCAGACTACTGACGTGTTAAACTGATGTAGTATTCGAAGGTCTTCCTTCCCTGCTATGAATTCCGCTTCACTTGTCAATATGTCACTTCTGATTCACTTATGGATTTTATGTCCATCATGGTTAGTTATCACATTCCTGAGAGTGAGATGAGGATTTTCTGTAATTGAAGTGTCCAATTGATGAAACCTACATCATTTTGTGTGTTTTATGGTTATCTGAAGGAAACAACTGGGCGAGGATACAGAAGTTTGTAAAGGGTCCATCGTGCTCATGTTTTTCATCCACAACTTCCCAACCTACTAAGGGTTGGTAACTTTTCTTCTTGTCTGCTTCCATTTTTGCATTTTGATGTTGTTTTTTGAGGTCATGTACATTAAAACTTGCAGTTATCTGTAGAATTATTTCTTCTACTCTGTAAATCAAAAATCAAAAAATCAAAATCACTTCGTGCAGCAACGGAATCTAGTTTGTTTTAGTGTGTGTGTGTGTGTGTTGTGTGCCTGTGAGTGGATGAACACTAATTTGAATCGAGCATCAAAACCAGCAAAGAATGGGGATTGTTTCTGTTGGAGGAAAGTAGGACAGTGATGTGCTAGCACCGCTTGCGAAGGGTAATTATTTTGTAATCAACAAACAAATGATCAATCATTTCACAAAAACCTACATCACACAAAACGTGATGATCTCAAAACTTCTTCAACATGCAAGACCAGTAAGACAAAAAGGCGTTGTGATAACCTGAGAAGAAGAGAATGCAGAATTTCAACGTCTGATATGCAGGTGACAATGAGGAAAAGTATATGCACAACATCATTTCTGTTGTCGAAATTCTCTCAGTTAATAACCTGTTTTTCAACCAACAATACGGCATCCACTAATTTTTGCTTTTTCACAGAAATTCTGAGACTTGAACATTTATATCAAAGTAAATGGGCGAAGGAATTTCTTGAATGTAAGTCCTGTCATGCAATTAATAGATTCCATGATGTTTGTGAGTCGAAATATGTGTATGTTTCCATTAGATGCATGAATGTTCACTGAAGATAAACATGATTGATTATGAATTCAAATGAACTGCAGTGGAGATGACTAAAAGAAATCAACTAATCCACAAATAAATCATCAAAGGTTGTAGTTATTTGAGTGTTATCTAGGTGTCAGTAGAGCACAGTCAATTCTCTCAGGAAGCAGTCTGCAAAATATTATGGAGAAACAAGTTGAGGGATGAGTTTTGATATACACTTTTGTAAAGTACTCCAGTACACATCTTTCCAAAGCGCAAAGAATTAAATACTGAATTTCAATATAAAATGTCACTACACCAGTCCGTTGCAGAATAAATGTCGTTGATTAACTTTTCATCAATATTATTTCCAATGCAGAAACAGTAACGTCAAAAACGGAAAACTTATGTAACGCCTCAAACAAGTTGCTTTGCTGTACTTTTCTTGTCTGGAAAACCTTAGTTCATATTTCGCACTTTCTTACTGTCCCTTACTTAACATGCTTCCGAGTACAAGTAAATTATAATTCAAAATTATCTACAATTGTACAGCCATTGGTGCCAAAGATAAGAAGCTCGTTAATCTTTATAACGGTAGGTTATTTCATCGTTAAGTAATAAACAGAATACATGTGACAAAATTATTTTGTATCGAAGGCAAAAGCATCTTCTAATTTTTTGTGGAATGAATGAAATCCTTTGGTGTGACAGATTTCACTGAAAATATTCATGTCTATTTTATTTGACCTGTGTAACAATTGAAGTAAAGCTGTTGTCTTTAGGCTATAGGAATACAGTCTAATCGATTTATTAAAATGTTGTGAAATTTCTCGTCATGACAACCACTAGTGACGCATTCAATATTTCGTATTAAATAGCGAAACATTTTCCCCCATCATCCACTTTCTCTACAATGTCCTCTTCAATATAAGCTTGTTCAATACATGATACAATGAAACAGCATGCATCATTGGTAACATTCCGAATATAATTTATAGTCCATAGATATCTCAAGTTAATTTATACGACATGAAACCTTTGACTACTTATTTCTACTCTATTTTCATCAAATATCGATTGGTTGAATAAGTCCAGAGCTATTCAGTTACATTATGAAACTACTAATCTTATGCGTTCTCTGCCTTCCTAGGTGAAACATCGATTTGCTCACTCACAACGAATCTTTCTGTCTAGAACAATAGCATGAGTGCTAATCGACGGCCTTATCTTAACCAAAACGGATTCAGTGAACTATCCGCTGTGAAGAATTTTTCATGTGGCATAATCGTATGCCTACTGAGTGAGATGCGTCGGTATATGTGACACTTAGCAGTGTCGGTGAAGCAAACAAGTTACTTCATGGTCGATGCTGTCGAAAGTATCCGTAGATTCGATAAGGACACGGTAACCAGTTGACTGCCATTCTTTCTCATGTTTCAAGACGATTCAGTATTGTGAAATTATATCTATGCATGATTTGTCTTTCTTCAAATGAAATCAATCCAAGTGGCAACAGTCATTCGTGATATCTGTTGAGAGACGTGTACCTTACTGTTATATCTGCAAATGGATTAAGGATGATTTTGAAGGTTAAATACTTCTCGAAATGTCATCTGTTTAAAGATGGACTTGATTCACGCGTTCATACTATCACAGTGTTCAAATATATACTGCAAATTTTTGACTACTAGGGGAATTAAATATATACGAAACACTGCTTCCTTTCTTTGTAGATGAATACAAGAAGGCATTGGAAGAAGATACTGCTATTGACCACAATGTTTTCGGTATGATTGATTTTTCTTAACTACAATTTGTAATCTAAAATTCGATGGTCCGTTGAAATTGAGTTGCCAGTTCTGTGAAAAATGTACACAACATTTTGAACTGGTGTTTGTTCCGAGTCATCTTTCAAATCTGCAATCACATCTGCTCCTCAACCTCATACATTTCTGAGCAAAATTCCCTGAGGAAGATTTCTTGAAAATTTCAGAAGATTTCTAGGTTATCTCTCTATTGACCGATGACATTATAGTCAATAATGATGATGATGATGACGATGATTTTCGTATTTGTGTATATATGTAGTGGTTTTGGTTCCTACGCATCCATAGAAACCAGTTCACATCCACAAGGCGTTATGCATACGTAAATTGAAACCACTGGAATCTCTTGGATGCCTACAACTAGGTCATCTAGATAAGGAAGGACATCTAGATAAATTACCACTGTCGTCATGTTGGAGGAACACTTCACAGCTCAAATATTCATATCTTACAAAGCTACCCTGGTGAATTTTCCTTTATTCCTACAGTTCATGAGGGATTATACAGTATGTTGAACACCAGTATTTCAAGTAAATGGGAAATTCGAAAAAATCTCGATATTACAGAAGGTAAATCTTTTATCATTATTATCATTATTCTATAGAAAGGAATTAAGTTATTTAATATTTCGTAAGAAAGTGAATGTTATTTTTCTGTAATAAGGCTGGGTGCGTTATGCTACAGCAAAACTTTTCATTCTTACACAAAATTTACCACAGCACAATGGAAGGCCGATGTTTTTTTCCCTTGAACATGACACTCACGAGTGTGACATCTTATTCAGAAGCGAGAAGGGAAATGTGATGCATCACATACTGATTGTCTGTAATAAAATCACGCATGAACTGGTGACATCGCAGGGGAAACCGACATTTTGTCAGAGTGTTCTTCATATTTCTGGTTTATGTTCACAATCGTGTGAATATTGAGGCTTCTTCAATTTCAACGATTTTTTCATCAGCACTGATATTCACGCTTGACAGAGGATGATGGGAATATATTTGTGCACTGACGCGCTCTCCAAATAACTGAGAGTACCAAGTAAGCAAGTTAACCTGTGTATTGGTGTAATTTAAATTGACGTCAGCTGAAACCGTATTTAAATAGATTGCTTGATGTTGGATTCATCATATACCTGGAGGTTGAGCGACCGTGCGATTTATCAATTGCAGGTAATTATGTTGCGGAGAAATCAGGCGATTTGAAGAAAGACGAAGGTTGGTTTTCTTTCACTTTGAAATTCATCTTATTAACCAGGTTGAAATATATCTCGTCATTTTGTTAATAGTAGTTTCTCTGAAGTAATTATTATGCATATTCACAATTGATATTTATTCGTAACAAGCCATATCTGAACATCCTTCATGACAGTCAGATTCAGAAACTAGTTGATTGTTGAAATCAATTCGCGAGTTGTTAAAATATGTGTAATAGCTGTTTGCACACATCTGAACAGTCTGGCTGCCCGGATTTGTTTAGCGTCAGCGTATTTAGTAATGATACATAACACACTTTTGTCACAATATCAAATTCTAGATAGGTAGATTTCTATCGTGACTTCGCTCTCTGAAAGACTGCCTTGATGAGCAATGTGTGGTGAAATCTCTGAAAATGAACACTGTTCTTGACATCTTTTCACCGAAAAGTACAAAGTTTATTGAGTGGTTTTACTTTTATTCAGTGTGAAACGTGTGTGTTTCTGCGTTTGTCAACATCCACGCCTTGCGAACTATAGTTTACCCGGAAATAGTGGAGAAAAATATATTCACGTAGTGAAGTATCAGTGTAATGGTAGACGACAAGAGACTTGGTAAAGCAATGCTTATATGGAATTTAGTATCTCCAAATTGCCAAATAATGTACACCTTATCTTCAAACCACCATTTGCACAGATCTTCCGTGCTGAGCTACTTCTATCCTTTATATTGCATTCCTTTGTGTTCCTTTCGCGTCTCTCATGTTTCATCGCAACGCTGAATAATCTGCTCTCTCTCTCTGACCTAAAATCCATCTTCCTGCTATTTGATGTTCAAAATGCTGGTGAACGTCTCTTTATATTCTACCGATAAATCGTATCATTGGTACAGGCCAAATCAGTTCATAACATACAGAGCCCCCCTAAAGTGTAGCATCACCTTATAAATACAACTTGTAGCTTGAGAAACCACTGACACGATTAACCATTCAATGATTTGACAAATTATTGTATAAAAGTTTAATATTCTATGGAAGCGATGGCTGTTGCATATTGGACAAAGTCAACATTGAAGATGTGTACAAATGCAGTTTACACCTCGTGAATATATTTGTTTTACTGATATTGGTAACCATTCAGAATGTCACCTTGTAAGTTAGACATTACCGATGGGATAGCCATGTATTCTAACAGTCAGTAGCCATTGCGTTTATATGGCTATTTCATGTTAGAGAAAACACACACAAAAAACATTTCATACTTTTTGACTTTGTAAATTATAGCCCAAATTGAAATGATAAGGAACGACTTTGCGAAAGCGAAGGAAGCATTTGAAAAATCCAGAGGTAAACTGACTCTGTCAATTTGTATTGCACACTACGTTCACGAATAAACTGTTGGCATGAAAATACACTCATCATTGTGTTTATTGTTAATCGTTAGGTGCTCTATTTAATCATCGATAACAGACACATTGACTGGGTTGTATTAGATTTTTTCTCACCACTGATACTATAACTTCTCAGAATTATAAGAAGGTGCAAATTCACCACCAAAGAGTCGAGACTATTTTCGTGAAGAGTTGAGTGTGCGTCTGAAAATTCAGAGTTTTTTTAAGAAAAAAATGTGTTGAGAAATAATCAAATTATTATGAAACATTTGTAGTTATTAGTGTTCTCTGAGCTGGTTGGTTTAGTTGAAAAGCTTTCTTCGTCCTTCTGGACAATATCTTCATTTCAATTCATGGCAAATATTGCACTGAAAATGTTGTCCAGAAGGACGACGAAAGCTCTGCCAGTTAACCAAATCTTCTCTATTATTATTATGAAACGTTTTCAGATCGTCTACATCAATATTGCATTCAGTATGATGATGATAAAAATATGACATTCACGTTTCCTGACCAACAGACAGAATATCATTCAACACTTCTTGTTTACTTAGCTTACCTTAGAGTGTTGGAAAGGAGAGCAGTCATCGCATCGATAGCATACAGAAATACTGCAAGTGAGTGAATACATATTCAACAATTTTCGATTAGTTTACTTTAAAGCACAATGAAGCTATCGGCAGGTTTAATACGATTCACCGCTACCGCTGGATAAACGTGATGATGATCATGTACAATAAGTAGGCGTGTTTAATTGATCGTCAACACACTGACGTATAATAATAATCATAATTTACCACAACTATTCAGTAATTTCCATTCTCAGCTGTACGAATGACACGGAATTAAGATCGACTTACACTTTGCTTGATATTGGGAAGCACACTGAAGAATAGATGTAGTGTATATCTTCTCAAAATATAAGTTTATTAGTTATACCAAAGGTGTCACTTGCTGTACACGTGGAATAGTTTACACTATCGTAGAATAAAATTCGATATTTGATTAGTTAGTTGAAGTTCACGCAAAATGTCAGTGTTCGAAACTGAATGACGTGTCCAGGACAATTTATCTCTCATATCATACGATTGTATTATTATTATTATTACTTAGATTATTTGCGAACATGGGATAAAGAAATAACAACAGATGGTGAGCGAACACTTTTACCCTGCTTAAAATAATCCCAAGTTAAAGTTGTATTCATCACTAAGCTTCATGCGATTCGTATTTGATTGAAAATAAAATGACACTTACACAACAAAAATCTTCAGAACTTCATGTTTAACAGAGAATGAGATCATTATGATGTGATTATGGTGACTAACTCGGTGCTACAAATAATGAAAAATTTGATCGTCAACAAGCCATCATGGAATGAAGTATGAACAAATATGAGCAAAATGTTGAATTGAATTCTTGATTTTCCCGTCGATTGATTGGACCGAAGTGCTCGGTCTCAGGATGACATTTCGGCTTCTTGTGCAGATGCTTCAACGATGTCTGGGGATTTGATTGTATACAATTGGTGGATGGTGGCTAGCAGTGGAATCCAGGATGCGCATTTCGTCCTAATTGGGACTCTTCAGCTGGATGTACCTGCATTTCTCAGTGCGTGAGCAAAATGTTGCTGAACATTTTGAATTAGCGCAGTGACTCGTTTTTCAAGATCTGTAGTTCAAAGATCATGTGAATTTGAAGACGGCCGATCAATCAGATGATAAGTAAAAGTAGGAACTCATTCAGTAATTGAAAATATGAAGCGCGTAAATTACTTACACATATCTCATTCCACACTGAATGGATTTCTATGACGTATTTCTCTTCAATACTGTCAAGTAAGTATGCGACTAGGAATTTGGTAATGAGTTGTTATTCATTTCAGGCTCATCGAATGATGCTGAAATTACAGAAGCCTATTGGAAGGCTCGTACTGATTTAGCCGAAGCCACATGTAATTTTACATAGTTATTTGATTTGATCACATTTGATATTTCATAGTTCTAGTGATGAATGCACTTTTCAGGGGATTTCATTTTCGTTTCCTAAATGAGACAGAAGTAGTCTGTGTGCCTAATGACGTGTATATCAGCAAGTTTTCGTAGTCGCTAATACCACATACGGCTATATCAGAGACAAAATTAACAATATAACTAGTCACACTTATATCAGAATCCGCAAATTGCTGACAATTAGGTCTGAAATATCAATGCACAAAAGCGTCAAATCAACTGCTCCAACCTATTCGGATAAAGCTTCAGTAACTTAATCAATAATCATATATTTTGTGAAGTTCAGGATAACAGCAGTTTCATTGAAACTAGATGATATGATCGAATACATTGAGATTTGAGCTTTTTTCCATCTTGTTGAAGCATGACATTAAAACTACTACTGATACATCACACTGACAATCTGTTCGCTGTTTCAGTGCAACTTGCTAAATCAATAGAACGTTTGGAAATCAAGAGGGTTGAATTTTTGAAATGTAAGTTGAAATACTGAAATCATTTCAAACTGCCTAGATCAAACCCCAGAAGATAGAATAAACTGGATCCTGGCTGAAATGAAAGAAGAAGCCAAACAGTGTTATTGAAGTGAGTTTCTGCTTAGATTCTGAGTGTATTTTAAATTTTTAACTAACTGAGCAATTGAATATGAACTTGAAGATGGGTTATGCTGTTAGCTGAAGTCAGCTAACAGATGATTGATTGGGAAATAAATAACACTAAAATTCTGTCCGTTCTCATTTTTCGTTTGTGTCATCACTTTACAAATACGTCATGAACTACCACCTACTGGCTGACTGGTCACATGACCACAGTTGACCGCCTGTACACAATATCTCGTCCGAAATAACTGCTGAGAACATCGTATATTCAGGTGTTGCTTCTCATATCAGTTTTCCTGTGACGGGAATTAGAATTTAGAAGCAAGTGAACAATGTACGCACCCGCTGTGTGTTTTAATCTTCACTGGAAGTATAACCTTAAGGGATAGTGTCATTGTTGATTAAATAAAAACTTGTCATCACTAATTTCTGCTGTAAAAGATAGGTGTCTACTTTCAATACAGTTGTATTTTGCTTCCGGTTTCATTTTGTTTCAGCTGCAGGAAATTGAATTCGATTCCCAGGGAAATTCAAGCAGTATTGGTGAAAGGAACACATTGTTTGCTTATCTGTTCTTTTTTTGTTTAATTAAATATAAAATTTTCCTTCGTAAGGCCTTTTAAAAATGTGGTCTTTTTATTCTAGTAGAGTGAGTGAGTTATGTGAGAATGAAGAGACTAATTGCAAGCAATAGGCTAACCACTACTGCACAACTCGAGAATTATCGTTTTTACTGATGAAGTGTTTTGATTAGCTGCGAGGAAGTGTAAATGAGGAGAAGTTTTATTGTTTACCACAGAGAATACAAACCACGTTTACACACGAAGAAATCCCTTCACCTCGATATTTTCAAGCTATTTGATACTCGCATTTCAAGGATACTCGCAATGTCAAAGAAGACTTGTGAAGATCTAGCGACGCGAAGATTGATGGCAGGGTGGTTTGGTTGTTTATAGGTTATTTCGTTAACCACAGTGTACAGCATAATATTTTGAATGTAAATATCCTCAGTCAAATGATGCGTCGTTCGAATGCTGCAAATTCGTCATCCGTGTTATGAAGACATATCATTGTCATAGAATGACGAAATTTAAAGCCTCACATTTTTATTCCATGTAATTAAGTCAACAGTATGTTTTGCGAGCTCCTATTGCCACCAAATTGAAATTCCTAATTATTGGGATAACGGTGAGTATGAAACCTCTCAGAAGTTTCAAGCAGGATAGAGAATAACTTGAATTTCGTGTATACCTGAATCTAGTCGAATTAAAGGAGAGACAGTGAAATGCAGACTCTGTTAACACTAAACTAAATCGTGTACAAACGTCAACGAGTTGCCCATTATATCACAGTCGAGTTGGAGATAAGTTGTTTTTTCCTGCGAAAGTGACATATGCAATTGACAACTAGATGGTGGGCGAATGAATGCGTAGAGAGGATTTCCAATCGTCAAACACGATTCTCGTCCCTGATAGTCAAAATCTGCAAAAACTTCCACACGATCACATTTGCAAAATCTGCCATGTCACAGGGTGATTTTCGGCGAGTTCTTGCATGTATCTTTCCAGGTATTTGTCTATGTGTGAATGTGTGTTTGTGTCAGTGGTTTGTTCATGAATTTATCGAATGAATGAATGATGGATGGATGGATGAGTGTTAAGCGAATGATAATTGCAGGCACATGTGAATACGTCAATAAATACATACGTTCGTAGTCAATTGATTGTTGAATGCATGCTTATCATCATAACCACCATCAAATTGGTCGGATGTTAATCTCTAAAACACTGAGAGATGGGAAGAGAGAGGTGAAAATGCCTTTTAGTGATGACTGAAATATACTTGTTCCTTGGTTATCCTAGTGATGACGAAATGTGTCGCTGATTGTGTATGAATTATAGATGGGTTATCCTTCACATGCTGATGAATATTTATGGGACAGGGCGGATAAAGTCAGTGGTCAGTGAGTCAGGCAGTCTGACAGTCAGACACTCACCGCATAGAGTGAGAACGTATGAGCAGGAACCCGAACGACGAGATTGGTCGAGTGATGCCTGTCAGTGTTGACTGAAGGAAGCCTTGATTTCTGCCAGTCAGGACTTTATCACCACTATCCATTCCACAATAGGAGAATTTCGTGAGTAGTGAAATCCAACACTGATACAGTATTAAATAATTAATTAATTAATTAGAGTGTGCTTTTATCATCTAGTGCATTTCTTCCTTGTAGGGTGGAATCCAACTATGGCGTGTCACAGTGTATGCACATACTCTGCTCTCCTCATATGTACTACGACTGCCTAATAATTAATGTGATTTCGGACTTCAGTTGATTTCGACACTTCGCTGTCATCTCATGTTACCAAGGTAGTGGTTGCAACCGATCAGACGCGAAAGTTAAGCTAACGGGAGAATCGATGACTTCACAGTTGATGAGTAGAGAAAGCATGACAAAGTAAAAATCACATATCACTGATGCACTACTCGCTCGATGAATGCATGTCTACTTATCTGAGTCTCATTGGGGATGCCAGTTCGTCAGCTTTCTGATGAATGCATGGAAAGATGGCTGAATATGAATTCAGATTCGATTACATGAGGCGAGATGATTGTCAGCTGGTTAGTGTTTGTCTGGTGTAGGCATTATTGAGTGAATTGACACAAGCTACATAGCATTGAGAAGACACCATGAATAGTGGATAGATATGGTGACTGCAGAAATTGACGATTCGTCATTGGTTGAGATTCAGATATCACAGATATGTAGGTGTACTGTATATTACTACAGTGATGAATACTGAAGACTAGTCACCATAATAGGACAGAGGTAATAGTGAAATAGTAAAATGGACAGAGAAAAAGAGAGTGAGTGATGAATTTGTAGTTGGAAATGTGGTGAGAGTGGGTGAGTATGATTCACTCCGTGTTTTTTATGTGTTTGTGCATGTGTGCGCGTGTCTTTTGGGTGTAAGAGGTTTGTTCTTCCCCTACACTTTGTGTGAGCTTCAAATAATGATGATCACTGTAAGACTGTTGAGTATGCTATATGCTACCTGAGAGCCTTTTGTGAGGAGGAGGAGGAGAGGAGGAGTAGTGTATGTTCATGTATGTCTGTGCAATTCGCATGTGTGCCTGTCGTGTTTTCGTTTTAAGGGAGAGGGATAAATGGAGATCGAGATGGATAGACAGACATGCATTCAGACAGATGAATGTGTGTGCGTCTGTGAGCGACACCGAAAGAGAATTGTGAGACTTTCTCGCACTGATAAAAATTACGCTAAGCCTCTACTAGAAAACAGGTCAACATGATAAAGCTACCCCATCAACAAAAACACATCTTTATTCACCTACATTCATTTGTCTATTAATAACAACTGGGCATCTGTGCTTATGTCTTGTAGGCACATTGTTTACCACTATCTATGCCACATCTGCCTCCTACCTTTTATTAATGTTTGTGGATTGTGTATAATCGAATGTTTGTGAATAGGTTTATAGTTCTATTCGATTAAATGAATAGAAAAACAGAATTTTTTCTCTAAATCAAGTTGTTTTCATGCTATTTATATATGTGTATGAGTGTTTTGAATTACCGTCAGCTATCGAGGCAATTTTCTGTGGTATGAATGCAAGCCGCACTTCTATGTTCCTCTATTATTTCTGGATTTAGGACCGGTTTGTAAACTAATCACCGAGGAAATCAGCTAAATCCTCAACATTTCAGTCAGCTCAGTGTTTTTTTTCTCCATACTTCAGAGACTCGGTGTGTCACATGCGAAAGCTTTGTGCAGTTTATCCTCAGCACCTGTCAATGTTAGTTCGACAGTGAAGACCAGATATTTGAACAGAAATGATAAGCGATAACGAACACTGTAACGAGTCATCTAAAAGCGTTTAGCCCATCAAATTAACAGAAGATGACTGAGATAGATAGGACATTTACTGAAAAGACTGTTGAGTAACATCATGCATCATGTCCTCTTGTGGATTGTGAGGGTTTCGTGTGAGGATGAAATGGAATTTTACGAGCAGTCTTGTAGCCAGCTGTGAACAAGACTGCATAGAACAGAGTGAAATCGAATTTGCTGTTGTTGTTGTTGTTGTTGTTGAGACGAAGGCAGTAGAAATAGCACCAATGTATTCTTATTCCTTTATCTTCAATCGTTCGGTTTATTGTTTGACACAATGCATGACAAGCAAGAATAGTAGTCAGTCATTGGATATTGTGAACAAATACTGCAAAGATGAAAGTCATCACACAATCATGTCTGTCAGAAAACATTCGGAAATCAGGAATTACTAAACGGCTTTATTTTTTTCTTTTTTTTTTTAGTTTGTGGCTGCTCATCAGCACTTAGTCGCCAATGATATTGGCGCTATGAATTAAGAGCATATCATGAAACACTCGTATCAGTTCATCAAGTGCCTAAAAGCTAAACAGGGTCACTTCGCAATCTCAAGCCCCTGAGATCTCGGTGGTATCTCGGTGGCCTTTAGGTGCGTTGTGCTGAAGAGTTTTGGACTAGGGTCGAACAGCAGTTCAGTACTCCATAATTTACAATGATACTCTGAATGATATCAGTCCTATCCAACCACCTAGAAACTTACCGTCTGAAAAAATAACTTCACTGATTTCCTAATATTTGAATGAATTTCATGACGACAATTAGAATGAGAATATGCATCTTCTAAAATGTATTTTATTGCTCAATACTAACTATTTCGAGCATTGTGTTTGTGGTTAGGATGCTTATAATGTTCACATTAGTAAACTAGTTACAGGAAGCATAATGTGACTACTGCTCGGTGAAAGGTCATCAGAATCTCGGTGCAAATACAGAAGTATACTCAGTGTGTGTTTAGCTTTCAATTCATTCAGACATACTGAAATGAAAATATTATTATTGAAATTATTGAAAAGAGTATTCTTCGATCAGATTGACTTTTAATTCATAAAAATATTAAATTCATAAAACAGTAGACACGCCTTATACATTGCTTTACACTGACGTCATTGCATGGAACACGGAATATTTTCGTGATTTACAGTAACAAGGATACCTGAAAATTGCTGATTTGCCTATCATATACCCAAATGACGTCGAGTGATTAGTTCTCTCCATATCTTACCGAGGTACATTAGCGAGGATACCTGAAAACTGCTAATTGTGCGTCAGTGGCACAGTGGTTATGACTCTCGCCAAACATGCACAAGGTCCGGGGTTCGATCCCCTACCGACGCACACCTGATATCTATGGTCGGCCTGCAAAATTTGGGCTACCGATATCACATGCTGAAAATTCCATACATGTACCAAAAAATACTGTGTGGAATCAAGCTTTAGTCTGAATCAGAATTTGACTATCATCTAATTAAATGACGTAGAATGGACGGTTGACTCCATCTTAAACAGGATATAAGACTACATAAAGTTGAACATGCTAGTTATTACTGGCTAGAGTCTATAAATTCCTTCAGAAGCATACTCATAGTACTTAGTATAATACAAATAATCAATCCCTATAACATGACATTATTTGCAGCACCGCTCACATGGTGTGGTACAACGTTGTTCATATTTCACATTATATAACCACTTCCCAGAGAATATACAATCAAGCCTACAGAACTTATGGAATAAGATGAGGGTAATGAACACAGAAAAAACAATTTTGTCGGCAGTGTGAAAATGTAGCCTGTATTTTCAAATACAGTCCTTGAGTGATGTTTTCGAAAAGGTAACCTGTCTGTCAAACAGTGAGTATGAAATGTTTTACCCGTTCATAGAATGCACTTTTACGCTTCTTAGTTCAATCTGACTAATTCAGTACCGAATTAAGGAATAAACCAACGTATCGCTGTTTGAACATGAAAAAGAGGAGGAATGATCAGCTAAGCTAGATAATCATTTCTCATTCCTGATTTTTATTTGTTTCATAAATCACCTTTCCGGAATCTCTATTCAGAAATCACAAAAGATATGTTACTTGTTGATGTGAGTATTGATTTTTTCTCCAACTTATGTATGAAGTCCGAGGGCTGAATATCGACAATACACATAACACCATTATCAAGCAAACTCATCTTTTGGTAATCCAAGTGGACGACTCTGGTGGGAATCCATGGCTTGAGCACACCAACTCCTCAAAAACTGAGCGGGTATTCGTCCTAAACTCTGCCCTCGCTAAATATGGCTCGTAATGGTCAGAGATGCCTAATGGAAAGTGTCAGTCTTGTGATGCAAACATAACTAGTTGGACAGAAGCAGTCGGCTCAAAATGATAGTTTCTCCTCCACATATCTGGTGATTATTGTCTACTGATTCGATTAGTCCATAGCTCAGTTGAAAATATAAAGAGTTTCTTATATCTGTTTGACTGAGAAACAGTTTGAATTGCATATTTCTGAAAGACATTGATATGCACAGGCTTTTTCTTTTAACATTCATCATTTCAGAAGTGATAAGTGTGCGAAACAATCGCATATGTGTAGATGCAAATTTATTCTGTTTAATGATCACATCGTTATTTGCGCATTGTTAATGTTTAAGATGTTTTATTGTATTTATCAGAATACAAATTATGGTGCAGGCGAAAAGCGATTTCACTTCACAGAAAGGGAACATGATTAACATTAAATCAGTGTTAAAATGATAAATATCAAATCATGATTAGGAAGCACAGGTTTACCGCCACTCTCGGCCATATACCACAAACAAATAAACTGCAAACCATTGACTAATAATCACTGTTATTTCTTCCTTATTTTAGGCAACAGTAAAGTAGTATATACTATGACGAAAAGGCAGAACATTAGTAACCAGAGAATAAAAGCTTCAACAAATTGCGATGGATACGGCGAAAACCACCATACTACCATTTCCAATTTGTTTATAAAGCCGAATATTACCTAGTGGTGTAGAGAGAAAAAGCAAAGACAGAATACATGAGCTGAAATTCACATTCCATAGTAATCAGTTAGTACTTTTGTGAGAGTTCATTACACTGATGTACATTCTGATTTATGGGATAAAAGCTAGACATATCATTCCACGTTATAGAATCTGAGGAATTATATAGTGAATCATGTCTGATGGGCATTTTATCTACTAAACTACTTGTATACTTACCACAAGCTGTGAATTCAAAAGAATGCTTTTGCGGATAACTTCCGTCGTTTGCTGTTATCTGGATTCACATGTGTGCATCCTTCAGGATGACAGTTTGTTACAGCTCAGTTACTGTTATTAATCCTTTGACTCTCATTAAGAACAGTATAACTACAGTTTACCTGTGCTCAAATCGCTGTTTGCCATCTGAAATCTACTTGGGTGTTGATACAGTACACAATGACACTAAAAGTCTTTTCTGTGTGCGGGTTCAATTTATCAACATTCCCCCCGGCATTGTTGCTTTAGGGAGGTTCTTCGTAGGCTTGTCCCACGAAATTTCTGTTATTTATCCGTTCAGGCTGACTATTTAACCCTCGTTAAGCAACAAAGCAGGTCACTGTTGATGAGTCTGCAGTTGTCTGTCCAAAAAATGTGTTGTGAAACGTCGCATTGAAGTCTCTAGATCATATAAAAGCTGTGTTTTTACATAAGTGTTGAAAACCTTCGAAACTTGTCTCTTATGCTAACTACTTCTGATCTCCAAATTGACTTCAGACTCACGAATGTCTATCCACGTTTTCATGGCTGGATTTGATTTAATGATCCATGTCACCTGTAATAAGAATTATATTGCTTGAATAAATAAAAGATGTGACCACATTGGTGTTTCTTTTTATTGCTAACCTCTTTCGGATCTGCGTTCACTTGAATTTTCATCTTCTCTATCAAAGTCCTCTGCCAACTTGTTAGTGTCCACCTGTAAGTTTTGAGTTAGTGTAATTGTAGACATAAGTCGTCTGAAAAGTCCTTATCGTCTGAAATTTTTATATCACTCCAGTGTATTACAGTCTCCTCTCATCCATGGTCCGCCGCGTGATCCATTTCGGCTAGGTTGTCTTAACTGTTAACATAATATTATTTAACCTAAATTTGTATCACCCTATTTATTGTAGGCTAATTGGACTGATTTGTATACAATTGGTGGATGGTGGATAGCAGTGGAATCCAGGATGCGCATTTCGTCCTATTGGGACTCGTCAGCTGGATGTACCTGCATTTCTCAGTGAGTGATGATGTTCCCACCGAGGCTCGAACCCAGTGCCCATAGTTTCAAACGCCAAAGCGTTATCCACTAGACGACTTGGGCCACGAGAGCCACCTCTTATGTGACGGGTCATATTAATTATTGAATTGAATTCAATAATTGGACTGATGTGTGCTTGATGTGTATTTGTGGACGTGAATTTTGTGCCTTATGTATAAAAGGTTTACTATACATTTATTATACTTTACCTTTTTACACCATCATGCTAATTACACAGTTAACATCCATCTTATCAACATTCTCACCATGTCGCGTAATATTTTTGTTTGCCTGGTCACCCTTTTATTCTCATTCAGATTTCTTACGAATAACTGTGTGTTCTATGGAAAACTTAACGTGTGTTATTGTTTGTCTTATGGCATGATATTGAACAAGAAATACAATCACAAACATTTTATTGCATTGCAAATGATCAAATTAGAAATGCTTACATCTTTTAATTTGCTCACAAGCTTACAGCTTCCTAAAAACCACACGTGGATATAATTTCGTATCGTCACAATCAATTTCTTGAAACTAGTTGCATGTCTGAATGATGTGTCTCTAATGCTGTCATGATAGTTCAAGTAAGACGACAGATCGATATCTGTTAGAAGACAAATGAAAACCAAGGACAACTTGAGTCATCGCCAATGAGCACCAACTGGGTTCCAACCAAGGTGACAACATGAGGACATAAACCATTCGACCACACAAATGAATGCCTCATGAATTCTCACTTTCACAAATGAATGGTAGTGAAGTGATACGAAGCAGCTGTCGATTTTCCCTTGCTTTCACTGTTTCTCTCACCCACCAGCAATCCATGGCTAAGCCAGAAACAAATCAAATCCTCATTACACTTGAACACTTGACTTTGACAATTACCGTTTAATTGAAAATGTAACCGTTTTGATTTCATGAATAAACTTACGCGGATTACGAATAAACCAAAGAAAATTTCTGACACGATGTTGAGGATTGGCTTCTGAAATATACAGAAAAAGATGGCAAGTTTAGATGATAAATATACTCAAGTTTTGTTTAAGTGATCACACTCACATAATTACCGATACTGACGTATCATATTTACAGGCTAGGAACCGTCGAGAAACTAGGGAGTACTGAACAGCCATTTTGTCACACAGATTAAGAATCTTCAAAAATACGCGATTGCTGAAGTTCAAAAGCAGCACCTTCAGAGTCATCGTTAAGTCTCAAACGTCGTTTAATGCAGTGAAAGAGATTTACAGCAATGTCGGTACTAGTAATTATAATTTTCAATCACAATGATCACTAATGAATGCTAGGTAAAATGGACGAAAATATCTTCTTTTTGAATAGTCTGAGATGTGTGACTGCTGTTAACATTCATTGGTAGAACAGACAACTCAATATTTCACCTATAACGCATTTGTGATTTTTCAGTGTTCAGCCAGTTGTTTTTATTGAAGTTACAAATCATACGGTTGTTAGAAAATGAGGCACTGAACTGTCGTTAACACGGGAAGCTGCTTTTATTCCTGCATCACATATAATGCAGTCCCAATTCAACATCCGGGAATTATCTATTGCACTATGGTTGAATGCACAGTTTTTTCAATGAGTAGTTTACATGTCTACATGTTTCAAAGCACAATAAGATGGATGACACGTTTCATTTGGTTGTTGGTGCTAGAAACGTATTGACAGGAATCCGGAATTTTTTAGCTTCCAAACGATTGGGTTCTAGCCTTTCAATACCCCAGAATAAGGAGGAATTCACTGGTCAAACAGAGTTTTGTTAATCACGTGCATTTATGGATAAACTTACATCTGGTTGCATGGCGACACTAAATATTATTATTAGGACGACTGATAAAATCAAAAAGTTAATTGATATTGTAGTAAAGACAGTCAACTGATCATCATCCATTGATGGTAATTTCCGTGCCAACCCCACAGTCAGGATTGTAATCACAGTTGTCAAAATTAGTGATATAAATCCATAGAACATGTCAACAGATCCAAAGCCGGCAGCCAAGCTCACAGACCACAGCAAAACCTACAACGATTAAAATTGAAGAGAAAATAATTGTTTAACAACTAGAAGCTACGTTTAGAATAAAATATTTTGTTATAGTTCAATCTTTTGACGTATTTTGGTTCCGGATAAACGGCCATATGCTCGATCTCAAAAGAGCGAAACCACTTCCTTGTATTTAAGTTAATTAGACGGTACCAGCAAGTAAGCATCACGGGTTGGTGGGTGTGATGCATGTTTTGAGCAACCGAGGAGATCAAGCTGAATTTGCAAATAGGAATAAATAATTCATTTTAAAGTTAATTTTCATATTCTCGTTGAATAACTGGGAATAACGTCATTCAATATGGAGTGCAGGTAAATCAAGTTGTTCAGTCCTGAATACGATGAAATGGGCATACTCTGAGTTCCAATGCTAATCACTGTTTATCAGATAACTTCACATTAACCCACAGTCATCGCTGAACCGTACGTAATAGTTGTCAACATGTTAAAATACGCCGGACATTTCCGTGTCATCAATCGACGGAAAAACTGCAATTGTCCTCAAAAGCGAATAATAACTGGAAACCATTTCCAAAGATGTAGATCTCTTGGACTTGGAGGTATAGTGCTGTGACGTTTGAAATCATGGGTTATCGACTTTAGCCATTAAGGAGCACCACCACTCACTGGAGAATGTGAGTTTATCTAGCTAACCAGTTTCAAATAGGTTCCAATGTACTTGCTCCAGGTTCCAAAGTCGAACACTGTATTAGCATAAATTTTCAAAGAATGGTATAGTTGCGAATCTCGTTTTATGGTAAAAATAACCTCAAAGTTGGGTTTTTTGCATGGTAACACCATTAAATTGACACTTACTGTACTTCCGAGCAGAAAACGTACACAGAAGAAGTTTGACAAGAAGTCTGTCATAGCTACTATTGGAAGTGGTAGAATGGCACCGACAAATCTGAAATGAATTCGCAGACACGAGTAAGTTAGCTTAACTGACATATAAATTATTGAGAATGCTTTTGATATTTGGATTTTAATTTGACACCTGCGCATCCAATCACATTCATTGTCTATTTTCCGCTCTATTTTGTGCTGATAATACAAGAATCTTGACAATGTATTGTTCAGCCGCACAACCCAGATATGTTCTCTAATCTTCCTCGCTAAATAACTCTAACCGTGTATACAAATTTGGATATATCTGCAGTGGTAAAAATATTGATATGGCAGAAAAAAAGGCACAACTTTAATTTTGCTGAACGTGTATCAAAACACCTGAGCTTCAAAGGAGCAGACGCTGACGATAATAAAACTGCCATACATCTCGTCAATAGGAATCCTGAGGTGGACATTATGAAATCCCTAAAATTTACCAACGGGGAAAATAGTCCAGTTCTCCTGGCTTTAAATGAAACAGTCGCGAGCAAACACTTGAGAACTGAGAAAGGTTTACGCAAAGAAACAGTTGTCAGTCCTTTCTAGCTCTGCTAACTGGATATTGTTTTTATTCTCTATTTCACTTCGGGACAATTTACGAGCAGCAATAGGCAGCAATCTTATCCTGCAAACAAAACAAGTGACACACTGGACAGTTGTCTGTATAGATGGTCTGTGGAATATTAATAAGAGTCCTGCATAGAAAAGGTTATTATATGAATAATGCTTACACTAAACACTAAGATTCTAAAAATGGCAAAGATTCGGATGGTATTCACGATTATCGACTCTGATATCCTAAGTCTCCTATAAACTGATTAGACCAAATTAACAGCTTAGTTAAATAATTTCTTATAATAATTCAGTACTGATGCCAATTGAACCAGTTGACAACAACCATAAGGGACGCAAATTCAGTCATCTGACGCTGCCTACCGAATGGTTAAAGGATCAAGTTGTCTGAACTTCTAGTCAGACGTCGTGAGCAGTGAGGTCCTTCCAGGCGACAGTAAGAATAAATATTCGCCTATACCACTATTTGGTGTTCCTGGTGAATTTCTGGATGAGTAGGAGGTAGAAGTCATGGGGTGAGCATTAATTTGGGTCACAGTTGCTGAATAGCTTGCGAGTCTGTCTCGTAACTGGAAGTCCTTCGGTTTGAACCCCAGGAAGTGTGTACCGATGACGAGTCCTAAACTAGCACGAACCAGCACTCTCGTCCTAGTTGACCGCCAGTAGTTCTCTAACTCATGTCAATATGCGGTGAATATTTTATCAGATGCAATCCCTGTAAGCTAATCCTCGGAAAACAAGATGGTTTTAAATCGTATTCCTCTTACACACAATCAGTTCAATCTTTATTCACAGGCTTTCTTTACTATGAAGTTCAACGAACATCGTAGTGCTGTTTGAACTTTCACTGAAATGATTTAACTTTTTACATTACAGATCTCCGAATTTTAAGTGAATGTCTGTTCGGTCTTTTGTATTGGGAGTTAATTCAATAATGAATAAATACATAACAATGAGCAGAGTACTTACACAATAAAAAACGTCACATAGAAGTGATTCCTAAAGAAACTTGAAATTGTTTGCCTGCAAATCAATATAATATTAGGTATTCACAATGCTGATTCAATCCTACAATTTGGTGAACAAGACGAGTACAGCTGTAGTCGTCAGTATCATAAAAACTACATCTATTAAAATCTAGAGATACGAAATATTCTCTTTAAGAAATCATACAAGATATACTAACCCAGATATAATACCCCAAAGGGATATCTCCTAGCAGCTTATTCGTAGACACTGAGAACAGCGTAGAATATTCTTCAGAAATTGACATCATTTTATTCTCTGAAATTAGGCCAGAAAACGTATATGAGCATAAGCTATGGTATTTTTGATATTATTAATAATACTTAATAAAATTACCAGACACTAGATTCACACTTGTTTATGAGTTTCAGGGGGAAGATATCTATTTTTTATATGCAGGGATATACTTCAATCAAGTAGGTGACGTGAATAAAACCTTTATTTCGTATTTGAATACACTGAAGTAAGTATTGAGGTGCCGAACGCCCGTCTATCGCTTGAATGGAACCTGAATAGGAACCTCTGGGTTGGACGGGATGTCTAGGTTGACATGGAAGGCAATGTTGTGATGTAGATGAGATAAGAGGTTATGCGCGACAGTAGTGCCAGGTAAAGGGGACTACAGAAAACGGAATGAAATAGTAGTATGCTGGTATAAGTATAAAACGTGGGCATGCTGCTGAAGCCCTATGTTCAACGCCAAGTGGGAAGTTATAATAATGATAAATAATTTTCTACGAAAAATGGCTGATTTACTCTCTCTCTCTCTCTCTGAGAAACACCACCCGGTGGAGAAATCGAAAAAGCTTCTTTTTAAACCTGACTATTACTTTATTTGCTTGACCAGAGTAATTTCAGAGATCGTGCGTACCGAATTTGGTATGTCAAGCATATTTGTCATAATAATTGAAATATTGGAATAAATAACACGATGGATACATTGATAATTCGCACTTACATGGAGTAACTTCTCTCTTCGAATATGAGCATTTGGAAATATTCACTTATTTCTCCACGCTTATATTAATGCGACTTTTCGACAAAAAGTGTTGACAAAATTTTATGTATTATAGAGTGATCATAGTACGTTTATAGTGGTTTAATGTTATCACATTTCATAGAAGATGAACTTTGTTACAATAGTCGAATTTTGTAAGTTATTTTTGAATGCTGTACACACAAACACACAAAATCATTGATATCAAAGCAAAGAGTCGGTACACAATACAGAGTTATTGTGAGCATATTTTTTTATTAGCGAACATTTTCAAACGCGAAAACAACATCATATTGAGCGTACAAAGGTTATAAGTCACAAGATGATGATTATTTCAATTCTACAAAGTAATTTAGTTTTAAATAATTGATGGAAGAGATTATCAGTGGAGACCAACGATTTCGATGGGATTGTCTACTTCCGAAAAGGTAATCTGACTAGGAAACATGCAATGCTCTTTTTGTCAATATCTTCCATGCTCACTTCAATGTGCGTCTCAAGTATTTGACTTTACCGTTTTAAGGAGCCTCAGTAACTGAATTACTGTCATCAAAACTTCGAAAAATAATAACTCAAACATTCTTCGCAGGAACACTGTGTCTACAGTTTGTCACCCGTTGTATAATCCCAATACAGGTGAAGGATAACCTAGAGAGTCTGACCATTTCAAAGTGCATTTATAAATTCCACTTTTCATTTGGAGACAATGACATTGGTAGAAAAACTCGGCGAGCCCACCGTCGCCTTCTGGAGTTTTGTTCGGAGAATTATCTCGTAAAAATGAGCAAATTTGTAGTTAAGATGGAAGTAATTTAGAGATATGTGAGGTAATAAGTAATGATGAAATAGAGTGATTAGAAGTTGCAGGGTTGCCAAATTACAATTTGATGTCTAAGATGATAAATGAAATGTTGATAATGTAACTGATATGTACAAATTATGTGCAAAATCCCTCCATAAAGATCTATTTGTACTTTTTTCCACTTAATTAGACGTCTTAACTAACTCGGTATTTATTACTCGCATTTCCTTTTGGTTGTTTATCATTATTAACAAAGGTCAAAATCAATATGTGATATTCAAACGACCAACTATTTGCATTTGTCCTTGTTTACTCTCCAGTTGTAATACTTCCTTTTGTGATTGTGTCTGAGTCGACAATATATTGTTTCTCGGTATAAGTTTGTTACAGTGAATAAAGGTCATTCTGACCCACAACTGTCTAAGAAGAGCCTAAGTGGGTGACTATTGTGGACAGATATTTTGATCCCATCTAGTTAGATATATTCTCCTTGGTTCTAAATTACCTTTTACAGTTTAACTTTAGTTGATTCATGTTGTCTTGCAGTACTAGTTTTGCAATTACAAACTAGGATTTCCACGATAGCTGCCTCACAGGCCTGTTGACAAAAATTTTAGTTTTGATGTTATTGTTGTTTAATAGAACGGAAAAATTATTGAAGGATGACGGTGTTTTCCTGCATTTGGATAGCCAGTGATAGAGACGTCATATCAGCTATATAGTAAGAATTAGAGATCACAAAAATAGATACACAGACAGATGCACACTGCTTTACTTGATTTCTTTGTATTCATAATAGTTGTATTTGCTCAGTTGTGGTGATGTCTGTATCGCTTATCATCTGCAACCGTCTTGAATGCTTCCAGTCTTCAATTGAAAGTGTTTATCGTGCACACAAACACGCTAACATAGGACCAAACAGAGGGGTATTTGTGTGTTCATTTGATGCGTGTAGCAATCGCATGAGTTTCAGGTATACTACTTTTGTTTCTAATACGTTGAACGGTTCAGTCAACACAGGAAAAACACTTACACTGAATGCGATGAAAACATGATCAATGTCGTGGCGATATCCATGAAGTTTGAGTAATCCGAGAACAAGAACTGGAAGTGCTGCAAGCAGTTTGAATAGCAATAATTTATACAGGCTGAATTAACACTGTGACCACTTTCTTGTTTTCAAAATCGAGCATAAATTCATGTCAGGAGTAGCGTAAATTATATGAATGTCGCTACGACATTCGTTCACAGAGCAGTATGTTCTATTAGTTAGTTATACTGCTCAATAACTACAACTTGAATTACGTATTTATTGGGCCATAACGTATGATGAACTTTGTGTTTATAATTAAATTCATCATATTTCAGACTTTTTATGATGGAGAATTTTTTTGAACGCGTCCTTAAAATTTTCTAACCGTCTAGGCTTCCACACCAGTTGAGATACGCCTCAAAAGTGTTTCATCGATAGGTTTGAAAGATGGACTAACGTCAATTTTATGCTATGGTCTCCTGTTAGCACTAATAATGGCTTCTTATGTTCTTTTTGCTTTTGTGGCCATTAAGGAATATGCTATGAAGCCCTTAGTTGCAGACATTGATGATCTCTTGTCATGTAAGTATGTTCACACGTACATTCAATATATTAAATACAGCGGGGTGTCACATCATTTTTTGCATTTGCTAAGGGCTTAGATAGATATATTGGCTTCACATTCTCAATTATTACGATAGATGCTGAATGAAAAGTCTTTTTAACAGCAGTCTTCAACTTTTGTCTAGTAATCAAACTGTTATGATGCCTCATACAGGGTAGCTGGATGTACACGTCTTTCTTAGGGACGAGTTATAAAGTAAGTCTACTTCATGCCTCCTGATGAACTCGTTTCAATCTTTGACTAAGACCTAGTTGACTGCAACTGATTATATTAAGCACATTAATAATTACTTGTGTATTCTTCGTTTTCCTAGTGAAACTGTCGTGATCAGTGGGGAATTCGAAAATTGTTTCGCTATTCCTTCATACTGATGTGAAAGCAGAATATTCGAACATGTTTTAAGCAAGCAAGTGTCCATCTTATGCTGTTGAGTTCTACGAGAACTGAATGCTATTACAGTTGTGAATACTGGTATGCACAAATGGATATTGAAAGACGTGAAATGGCATCATCGATTTCTCGCCAACACTCACATAGTAGATGTATCAATAAACATTATAAATTATACTTTTCATAATGCCAACAACGAATAATTAAGGATTCGTTATTCCTACCTGGAAATCAACACCACCAGGATTCCATATTTTGTTTTTATTTCAAGACCAAGCCTAAACATAAAAAACAATTTCTACTTTGAAAGCGACCTGAGATACTTACAAGTAAATACCCAACATCATAATAGCCGTGGTGATTATGACCAGTATCACTGTGAATGCAATCACCTAATACAATTATCTTCAACATAAATTCCACCTACTCGTCGGTAGTATTTAGAGTCGCTGATCACTTTTGACTGTTTATTTCTTCTTTCATCGTTCGTTGATTGTTTGTTGTGCCCATGATATGAAATGGGTTTGCATTTGTAAGAATGAAAATCTGTCTTCAAGTTATTGCAGCACAAAAACTTCAATGTCATATTCACAATCCCCGTCATCATTATCATCATCATCACCGACGAGATAATATACAGTTCAAAAGTTAGACTACTATGAATTTCACTTCTTAACTAATGTATTTATATACATATATTTTCATGGTCTATCTATTCGTCGATTAGTTAGATAAACAACCAATCATGTGCGACCAGCTTACATGGTTATATTCGAATGTCAGCTATGTATTTTCATGTGTGTCTTCAATTTAATTTCTACAATAAAGCCACTGAAATGTGAGTCTGACAATTTTATAGTTTATCAAGATGACTCCGATTTGTCAATTTGTGTCAATTTGATACATGCATGATTATGACAACTCATTGGTTTTCCTAATATCCTCATATTTAGAGAAGTCTAAGAAGATGAACTCGCCAAAGTGTGACTCTTCCCCGAACTATTTGTTTTGTTCCTTTCATTATTTTTATTGTTTCACTTTGAGGATAATTCTTTTGGATTATCCTGTTTATAAAGTTTTCCCTTTTCTAGTTCAACTACTCGTGAGTAAAAGTTCATAATTGTTCATAATCATATCGATTGTAATCGCACGACTTCGAAACTTGAGTTTTATAGTTTTCTTTGAGAAACTTGGCGCACATTGCCACAACTTATTCCCAGCAGACTTAATTGAGTCCGTCTCCATTTTCTACATGGTATTCATTGGGCGATCGGGTTCCTTGCTGCTTTTCACCTCTACCGATCTGAACTTCATCATCGAAGCAACAAAGGCTGTCAGCTATTCCAAATTCTTCTAGTCACGCGAAAAGTCTGTGAACTTTGTTTTGCATTTATTCCATGTAGTTACTAATGTGGAAATATTTTCAGGAACAGTCAGTGTAAACATTCCTTGAGAATTATAATATAGAAGTACAGACTTCCATTCATGCTGTTCTAATAAAGGAGTATAGGTATCATTTTCAAAAATAATCGCATTTTAACTTGTAGCATCGACTGACTGACCACTCACTCGTCTGAATCATCGGTCCCACTATTTTTGTGATCAGAGAGTTTTCATTTACGGGAAACATAAAAAGTTGGATTACAACCAACGAATCATTTTACTTTTGATAGAAACGTAATAACCTTAAGAGGGCTTTTAAAAAAACCTTAGTATATTTCCATCAGAGAACCAAAACATTTGTAAAACGTTTGGAGGTAGATAAACAGGCGCCAGAGAACTTGAGGAAGTAACAAAATTTGTTGTTGGTTGAATAGCATCTTCTGATTTAACTGAACGGCGGATTCTTATGGCGTGCTTCTCATCAATAAAGAAATTGCACTTAAATGTCAAAAGCTATTGACAGTAGTCTACACATTCCCGCAAAATAAAGGCATTGAGTATTCACACTATGTGACTGTATGACTGACCTGCTAGAAATGTAATTATGTAGAAAAATGCCACACAAAGTGTACAAAGAGAAAGTTTTATCCATTCTACAAACTGGCTTTAGTACACCTATATTAATGTTAAACTTCAATTAAAAATAACTAGTGAATTCTACCGAAAATTTATGAAGTGTTTCAATAAGGTACTTGGGGTGAACATCTCTGAACACATTTATTTACACTTTTTTAAATCCAAGCAAACTGCAATCGATAGAGTTACTTTTAACCTACTGTCTTTCACTGCAGTGATATAGTGCACCAATAAAACCGGTCGACTAAGATGTCCAGACTTGTGGGGAAAGCATTGTTGGATATATTTTGTTTTCTCAAAGCGAACGATAGAAATTCATTATTTTTTTATTTTTTATTTTATTTTTGATTTACAGCTTGATTCCACGCTGTATTTTTGGTACAGTATGGAATTTTCAGCATGGATATCGGTAGCCCAAATTTTGCAGGCCGACCATAGATATCAGGTGTGCGCCGGCGTGGGCTCGAACCCCGGACCATGGGCATGGTCGGCGAGAGTACTAACCACTGTACCACCGATGCTTCCATCATCGTTCCGTCCCATGAAAATACTGATATCACGAATAATGCTCACAGATATATGAGATGTAAGAAGAAGCTTTCAGAAAATTTAGATACAGTGAAAATTAGTGAAGAGGATGAAAGTAGGTCGTACAGAACACATTAAAAATACTGAATTATTACTATATATATACATGTATATATATATATATATATTTACGTACATGACGACAAGTTAGCTCGTTTATATTCCTCCCTGACGCATTTCACCAGCTACGATTTAACAGCGATAATCCCAGCCTACAATCTTGTCAACATACAAAGAAGTGCACACTTCATAAAAGGAAAAATTAAACCTGATGATGTCGCTTATTTTGTAATTGGAATAATTTTTGGTCAGAAGTGGAAATCAGCTTGACATCAATTCAGGTTAAATTAAGCTAACGTCATTTTTGATAGACGAAATGTAATACACAGCCAAACAAAAGAATGGAAAATTAGAACTAATTCATTCCTATGGGTCATGCGTGATCAGTTCACACATAATTGTGACTAGATATATTGAGACTAATTCCTAATACTCATTTCATCTTTGTGAAGTTATTCGCTATATACGTTAACCCTATTGTGTGGCAGGAACGTGAAAAAAAACAACCTCCTTCAACTACCTGGCTAGAGAGCGAGAGGTATATAAATATGCAGTGCTGATTACATTCAAAGACCATTATAACAAAATTTATCTAGAATGCAGGTGAGCGAGCGAGTGACATTTTTGGTGTAGACTTATTGTCCATTTTTATTCGCATCATCATCATCATCACCGTCATCAGGAGGAGGAGGAGCAGGAGGATGAAAACAACTCAGATAATGTGGAGTGAGTTCGACTGGTGGATATTGAAAATTATGCAGCTAGTTGGCAAACTGCATGAATAATGACACCTTGGTGGATGGATAAAGCTAGTCCAGATTTTACTGACGTACGTGATATGAAAAATAACGGTTACAAGATGCAGGCAGCTTTTAGTGATTTGGATTTATGAAAAGCTGAATGCTACGCGATTCCAAGGAAGAGGTGCCAAGACATGGATGGATGGATGGATGGATAATACACTACCTTTGTTGTATTTCCCCAGTTTCGTCATTTCGAGACGCTGTTGTCAAAGTATGTGTATATAATGCAGGAAAATGAAGACACTAACGAGGACACCTTGCCAACGACGCCTGGTTATTACCACACCCTACCTAACCGGAGAGGTAAGTAGTAAGTACCCTTTTCTCTGTCTTACATATTCTATTTAGTGGATGTAAAGACACATGACTTTGAAGATTTTGGTTGCTTGCATCAAACAACAAGATCTAGATTTCTATTTATTTATTTGTTTATTTGATGACTTCATAGCCCCAATTGCAAGTTGTTATCAATCTAATTAAATGCTTGCTATTCATCATTTTCAGTCATTGGATTCCTCCTAACTGGCTGGCTGGCTGGCCGGTATTATTCATCTCCTCTCCTCTGCTCTGCTCTGCTCTGCTCTTGGAAAATCGACGACAAGTGTATCCAGCCGACCAGTTACCAGTTATCAGTTGGAATAATTCTTACTTTACTTATATTTTGCATACTTGTTGTTAATTTGGATTGAAGTCAGCCAGCCCAGCCCAGCCCAGCCAGCCGTCTGTCTCTCTCGTCTAACGAAGCTAGATAGCTAGCTAGCTAGCTAGTTGCCTGACAGTGATTATGAATCCCTGAATATTATTGACAAATTACTCACTTGGTAAGTATTTGAAAATAATATTAATAATAATTTTTATAATAATAATATTAATAATAATAATTTACTTAAACGTGTGTCATATGTTAGTGGAACTCATCATCAACTTGTGGTGTATGAACATCTTTTAGCATTGTCAGTATTAACAGCAAATCATCTTATATTCAAGGATGCTGATGACTACATGGCATCGTCACTTAAGTAAAAGACAGCGGACGATAGGTATAAGGGGATGGATATTTGTCAGTTGTTTGCGTATTCAATTCTCATTTTCAGGAGATTTATTATTATTATTATATTATATCATATCATATTATAAGTATTATTATTATTGTCTCGTTTAATTCCTAGAGGAACACAAGACTACCGGAGTACATCTCCATTGCTTTGGTTTCTCTACCAAAGTTTTCATCACCTGGCTCATCACCACGTCTATCTGTCCACATGCTTTCATCATCTACCCGCATCGCCGCATCACCTCCTCCACTCCATGTGTGTCAACCCCGCCCGCACTGACGACTAACTGACTTGCCGCTCGCTTCCCTTTCGGACGTATTTTTTATGGAACCATGGCCTGGCTGGCGTTTGATGGATGTCAATCACTTGATGATGGTTTGTTTTCTCAGAGTATAGCAAATCCACCAACTGGATTTCTTCCTGCCTACTTGTTGTTGTACAAATGCTTCCTGTTGGCTGGTTCATCGGTTGGTTGGTTCATTGAGAGAGATCCATTCCTGCCTCCCTCCCTCCCTGTTGCTGATATTTCCTGGTCAGTCGGCCAGCCGGCCATGTGATCTTGAGGAAAGTTTTGCAGTTGTTGCAGCTGTTGATGAAGGTCTGCAGTTTGTTCATATCGAGTAATGAAAGCTTGCCTTGCTGGCTGGCTTTCCAGATCCATGCTTTCATATCCTTCCGGCCTGCCTGCCTGCCTGCGTGCCTCTTCGATTCCGTCCTTCCGTCCTTCTGTGGTTGAAATGATGCTTCTCAGTTGTATATGGATGCATATATGTATATATGTCATCGGCGAAATGCAGGTCATCAAATTGTTTTTGGTATGGATCCGTTTGATGCCTGTCTCTTCGTTGCTCGGCCTCATTGGAGATAGTAGGCAGCCAGCTAGCCAGCCTGCCTGCCTGCCTGCCTACCTACCTACCTACCTTTTCCTACTCCCATCTTCTTCTTCTTCTTCGAAGGATTCTGTGAGTTTCCCTGTTTTGTGTGTGTGTGTGTGTGGATTATTTAACATGCAGCATTTTACTACAACTGGTTGGATGAGGATTTGTACAATTGTTAGTTGACAGCACCCCTTCTTACACCTACACCTACACCTACACCTATAGCTGGCTGCCTTTACCTATAAAATTATCATGAGATGCAAGGTTAGTAAGCTAGCTAGCTAGCTAGCTTCATTCATGCCAATGAAGTAACGTTTTTATTTCTGTAGTTGTCATTAATTCTCCCGGAGTAGTAGTTAATGTCAATAAATAAATAATGATTATATATTTCAATAGTTTACACACAATGATAAGTTCTGTTTGTTTGTTTCTTTGTGTGTTCGTCTTGGTGGTATATTTTGAGCAAAACTACTACTGCCTGAGATCATCACACCAACTCTGTGTGTGTGTGTGTGTGTGTTTTATACTTCGACCAAAAGCCAATAAGAACTTAGCATTGTGTGTAAACCGCCAGGGCTGGCTGGAACCCAGCCAGCACCGACCTTCTGGTTGGTTACAAGGCAAGCAAGCAAGCGTGCTACTGAAGTAAGTGGCCTGAATTAGCTAGGCTGACGAAACAACTGACTGTCCAATACTCCCCTCCCCCATATCCACCCAACTGGTTTTACAAGGCTTCTTCAGCTCGCTAACTCATAGATAGATAGATAGATAGATCAAGGCTAATACTAATAAAAATAATAATAATAATAATAATTTCTTCTTCAATTTACTTCTTCTTCTTCTTCTTCAAATTAAAAAAAGTCATTATTTATCATCATCTTTTAGGCATAATTTAAAATTCACAATCAAAGGAGGGAGGAGGCAATGACAGAATGAATGAATGAATGAATTAAGGAATAATTAATTATATTACATTATATACATTATACAAGGAAGGCATTTAGATGACTAATGACCAAAATAAAAATCAATATGTTCAAAATGACTGCCTCACTGACTACTACTGACTGGATTGATCGATAAATACACACATAGATAGTTAGATAGATAGATGCCTGTATATTTAAAAAGTTGATCATTGTGCCCTATTATACCTTCTATGAGATTATTATGAGATGTAAGCTGGCTGCTTCATTCCAATGAAGTAACATTTTCATTTCTGTAATTGTAATTATGACGGAGTAGGATAATATTAATAATAATAAAAACAAAAAAAGCATTGCAGAATGCTTAACTAGTGAGTGAGTGAGTGAGTGCAGTGCAGTGCAGTGCAGTGCAGTGAATACTGAGAAATCGCAATGTAAGGCTAGTTAGTGCAAGGATAATTATATAATTGGGCATAATATTAGTTAGTAAATTCAAATAGACAGACAGACAGACAGACACACCTACCCAGCACCCAGCCAGCAATTAATCCATCAGCAGCATATATGTTGTTAGTCAGTTAGTCAGTTTTACACGGTGAGGTCCAGTCCAGTCCAGTCCAGTCCAGTCCAGTCAACTATACGAGGATTGATTTCTCACCGATGATCACTGATTGGTTGATGCCGCAGTCGCGGTAGATGCATCATAAATTGGTAGAAGTTAGAATTCATGCGTTGGCCATTGTAGTGGGTTGGGTCCAAGTGAATGGTGACTGAATGATATACGAGCCAGCCAGCCAGCCAGCCAGCCAGCCAGCCAGCCTTGTAACCAGAAGGTGTTGGGTTCGAAGCCTGGCACTATGGTGGGTGCTTACTGCCGATGATTCCCAAACTAGGCTGGCTGACGAAGCAGCTGGCTGTTCAGTACGCCCCCAACGCCCCAGTTATTTTTCAATGCTTCCCTCTAACTGATTGATATCAATCTGTGCGTAGCGTAGCGTGGCGTGTCGTGTCGTGTCGTGTCGTGGTCAAACTCGTAAAAATCAATTTAATCCTCGCTTACAAACCAACTATGGGAATAATAATGCTAATAATAATAATAATAATAGAATAGGTAGTGCAATGGCTATAGGCTTGTCGACAAGTCAGACAATCACGCACGCACAAACGCACACATGATGTTTCATGATTGGTCTGTTCGAACGAATAAGATTAATTTTTTATCATCACAGATGTGATGTGATCACAGGTAAGTGGTGGAAATAAGACTACTACTACGACTAATTGCAGTACACCCATCCTGGTGGGGAGAGAGAGAGGGAGGGAGGGATGACAAATGACTGTCACAGAAGGAGAGGGTGGTGGGTGATTAGTAGTTTATTATTATTATTATTATTATTATTATGAAACCTGAAAAGCTACAAAGCAAAAAATAAATTCACAAATCAAAAAGAGGGTGGGGTGGTGGTGTTAATGTAGTGTAGTTAGGATTAATATATATATATATATATCGTCAGTAATAAAATGTTACGAAATTTAATGACAACAATTCAGTTCAGTTATATATATGTACATGAGGTTGAAAATGTAAAACCAATGCAAAAACAATTTATCATGAGAAATAGAACAACATATCAGATAGCAGACAGACAGACAGATATGTCGTCGTCGTTTAAGGCACTCACCATTATGATTATATCCACTTCTATTATGTGTAGATTATACTTGTCACAAATTACGTTTAACAATATTTGATGATGGTGATAACGTTTTACTTAGCCTGATCCTGATGATGATGACAAGCTGATTACTGAAAACAGAACACCAAAATACAAAAAGATATTAGTAGATCAAAATTTTGGGTACATACTACCAGTACTACTACAAGTGAAAACACACTTGGGCAATACCTGTCACGAGTGAATGAATGAATGAATGAAATGTAACGAAGAATTTAGATTCTATTTCGCTAAAAATTAAAACGAATCAAACTGATTGTGTGGGGTGGGGTGGGGGAAATTGAAATGTCACAAGATAGTTGAAATAGGATACTTGTCATATATATATATTTAATGGGTAAAATACTGTTTGTTAATAGATGTCGGTTTCATTTGCATACCACCACCACCACCACCACCACCACCACTAACGACCACCGTCACATCACATCAGGTCAACACATATATGCAAACCTAACTAACTGACTAATTAACTAACTACCTAATACAAACGAAACAAAGGGGGGGAAAGTGTGTGTGTTGGGCTGGGGGTGGGCGTGATGATGTGTTTGGCTAGAGAGCGAGAGGTATTCAATGAAAGTCAAGGAACAGTTGTGCCAAACCACGAAACTTTTATTTACTAGAGTAGTTGGAGATTAATAACGCTACTTTTCTGAATACAATGATTAGACTAAAATGGCTTACTAATATTGACTTTTGCTAAGTAAAGTTACCAGATTGTCAAACCTTCGAAATGATCAATGCACTAGAAAAACCTGGTTAATGCACTTTCCAGAAACCACTGTTATCACATTAATTAAAATGCTTGCCCCAAACTCTTTCCCCGAAGTGAAACTATATGTATTTATACATATATACATATGCACAAAAAATCACTGAGAATCATCGTAGTATACCACCAGTATCATACTGTTACGGTAAAGTAACAAACGGAAAAACAAGAACTTATGTGAGTAGATTATTGTAAGTTTTTACTGAGTGCCTGAGACTTCTTCACTGAATATTGCTGTAACTGTTCGACAGTGAACAAATTTACTTCTATAGAATTGAACTCTAAACGGTTATCGCTTCTTCGCTTCCAGAAATAACTTGCCACGGTGATTAAAGAATCTAATGTGGTAGGTGGATTATAAATTTAATAATTTTAGCTACAGTATTCACAAACAAGGTTTTTATTATATTATATTATATTATAATTAGATGTCATGCAGTTATCACTGCCTTCGTGAGCTCAACCCCTGACCAGGAATTACGCAGCTGTAATGATGAATGTGCAAGACATGTATCAGATTGACTTGTAGATTCCGAAACATGATGTTAGAAAAACTTGAAATTCAAAAAAATAGAATCGATTTGAAATAGAATCAAACAGGATTTTGTCTTGAATTTCGCTTTCAGTAATAATTTCAATTCAGACGAAATACAAGGATGTATTGTATACTAATCATTGAGAGTATTTGCGAGTCCTGAGATTTATCCCAGTGGCATATATACTAAATTTTATATCTCATATGAACATTTAACATGGAATTATGAAGTGACAGCGGATACGAGTGTTGATTAAAACGCTTCTCTTATGTAAACCCATGAAATCAAGTGAATTGATTCATTTTCTGTAGTGCTTCATGCATACGCTCTAAAAGAATGAATCAAGCGATAAAAAGTCAGTTGTACCTGCTAACCATTTTTTTAAATATTTTTTTTATGGTTACCATGTATGAGTTAGACAAGATAAGGGGTAAGTTAAAACAAGTAAGCACGGATTGACCGAAAAAAATGGGGAGAATAGCACTTCATTGAAGAATCACTGTAGCTGTCGTTCTGTGTTGCTGACAACCGAACAATAAAGCTGAAAGTTAGTTTTTCCAGCATGCAAAATCAAGATGTTCATTTGTGTAATTCTTTCGTAACAACACGCTGCACTAAAACCTTCACTGTAGCTTTTCAAACGTTCTGCTGTGTTTTTTAGATTGCCGAAGAGAAATCCTTTGAAAATACAACCAAATTTTTTTTGTCAAGTGAACTGATAATTAATTGAAACCGAAATATTTTGACTTATTTTTGACATTAAATTCGTACTTTCTTCAAAATTTGTTGATCCTACTTCTTGCTAAGTCATAACTTTCTATTTTGAACACGGTTTTATTTTTCATTGTTATTGCATGTTCAAATTATTCAGTGAATAATTAGGAATTTCATGGAGTTTACTGTCATATGATCCTATTTAACATAATATAATTTCAACCTTTATTTTAGTTGTCTGATTGGTTTTTGGTCAATCTCGCCTAATTTACTACCTTGCTAGTTTTCTAGCCTGTCTCAAGCCAGTGTAAATACGGAGAGTTGTGCGTGGGGCTAGCTAACCTACATCACTAAACTTATCAAACTGCTCGAGAAACTGCAACGTAAAGAAAGTATATTAGAAGTACAAAAAATCCGAAGAACACCCTTATTCTCTTCTGGTATCGGAGAGGCTAAGTGACACAAAACATTGGTGAAAGTCTTCAGGAAGCCAGTCAGCCAGCCGATGTATCTTCTCTCTCTCTTAGTGGAAGCAAGAATAAGAATGTGAACCTGGAATGTCCGTACAGCGTACGAAGTCGGGTGGAAAGGCTGCCTCTGTAGCCAACTAAATGCAAAGAGATGGCTTAGCAGTGATGGGAATTTTTGAAAGTAGATCGAATGGATGTAGACTGTCAAAATTGTCAACTGCAGTGTAAGTAATCTACTCCGGTCTGGTCAACCAGACGACAACCACGAAAACAATGGGTGGCCATTATGATGTCATCAGTTGCAGCCAAATTCCTAATGCGGCGGAAATCAATTTCCTCATGTAGGATCATGACATCAAGATTGAAATCAGTGGCTGAAAAGAAGGTCACAATTATCCAATGCTACGCAAACTGCTACAAACAACGCGCAAGAAGAGAAGAAGCAAAATTCTGACAGACAATACAAACAGTAATGGACAACATCCCAAATGGTGACATCAAAATCCTCATGGCCGATATGAATTCCAACAGAACTGGGAGCAGATAATACAGGAAGAGAACTCTTCATGAACAGAGAGACTGACTCAGATAGATGAATCCGAACGGAGAACTCTTCACAGACCTCTGCGCTTTTAGTGATTCGGTGATTGGAGGCAGTGTGTAGAGATACAAGGATAAACACAAAGCAAAGTGGCTTTTCCCTGACGAATACCTCAACAGACCAGAAAGATTTCATCTCAATACTGCTGAATTAGGTGGAGACGCAGCCTGTTGGATACAAAGTCGAGAAGGGGACCAGATGGGGTCTGACCGTCATCAACATCACGAACCTTCAGGGCGAAGATGAAATCCCTGAAAACAACCGGAGAAAGGTCACTGTAATTTAAGTTCAGCATTGAGAACCTGAAGGATAACGCTACAAAAGCTGCCTTCACTACAGAAATCAGAACGAAGACAGACATACTTAGTGGGGTCGCTGGGGAACCCCGCGTGGAAGAACACCAGAACTAATTCTCTGAAGGTGATGTTCAAGGAAACGTGTACAAATGCTTTAGTGAGAAAGAAAAGACAAGACAATGAATGGCTCTCAACGTATGCTTGGAAGCTTATCGAGAAGGGAGGATAGTGGAGGAGAAGATGACTCAATGCGAAGATAGACAACAGAAGGAGAAGCTAAGTTCAATGCATACTGCTCAGAACAGAAGGGTACTAATGAAATAAATAAACACCATATAACAGCATAACAGTATTTCCTTTCGTCCTAATTTTTAAGTTGTTGTCTTTCTCATTGAAACAAACTTTGGTAATACAGTTGGGCTTCAAAGTAGGCAAAATAATTATATGCAGACATTTTTGTTGATGTTATAAAGACGGCACATTTCTAAAGCTGACAAACTGTGATATGATGTTTAATTAACCCTAACGGAATATAACAGCTATGAAGCCTTACAAGTTTCATGATGTGTTATGATGAAATTAACCTTACAAACACATGATCTTAGGCGTTAACTGTGTCAATATGTCACACACATATACCTCAGTTACAGTGAAAACGGTTACATTGCTATCACATTTACAATTTTACTATTCTAATAAGTCTCAACCATTGTTTGCTTTTGCCCTCTATTTTCTATTGCGTTCAATGGCATCAGCACAAACTGTTTACAATGAAATGTTAGGCATTCTCATACAGAAAGTGTATTTTGTAGAACAAGTATGAACATGAATGTCTACGATGGAAATTGAAATATATATCTAATCAGTGTGTTTATATGTCAGGTAATAATTACACATGGAGAGTATTCCATTAGATGCTTTTCTACGTTTCCTCTGTGTAGTTAAAAAAACACTGAAATTCTGATATACCCACGAACTTCAAAGCCAAACAGAAGTGGAATAAACAACGAAATCTCTTTGGAAAACAAATCACAAGAGGAAATCTACTTGATTAATGACGCAACCCAGCCCACAACTGGATAAAATCATTTCTCCGTGATAGAAATCAGGCAGGTAAATTTGGCTCAATGACCTCTGGGCCCAGAAGTCCTCCTTGCAATTCAAGGATATAAACCTCTCAGACTCGAATCTGTATTAGAACTGTATCTGAATATTACTGTACAGAGTATTACTGTACAAGTTTAATTGGATTTGAATTTTTCCCGTTGATTGATTGGACCGAAGTGCTCGGTCTCAGGTTGACATGTCAGCTTCTCGTGCAGATGCTTCGACGATGCCTGGGTATTTAGTTAGTATTTAATTCGTGTATGGTAACTAGCTGTGGAATCCAGGATGCGCATTTCGTCTTATTTGGGACTCGTCAGCTGGATGTGCCTGTATTTCTCAGTAAGTGACGATTTTTCCCACCGAGTAGTGGGTTCGAAGTTCGGTTGAAATAAGTAATGAGAACGTGTTGACGTGCATCCAAAATCTTACGAACTCATTCGATGGTTATATTCTGACCCCGCATTCTCCGTTCGACATTTTGTATAGATTGATTCACAGTCATTCTCGTTCCTCACTGAAATCAATCACAGTGTGTTAATTATGCTGATTCATTGACACTCTGCATGTTTAACGGGCTGCTAACTGCTGTGGTGAGCCTCTTGCAGATTGTATCAATGAAAACATTGTTGTCCGTAAACTACCCAACATTTTACAAGCTATTTTATACTTCTGCGCACCATATCGACGACATGTAACGCAGCCTACAGTTGTTGTGCTCATTTTCGACAAATTCAAATAATAATGCTGTCTGGGATGATGTCATGTTAATTGTTTTCATCCATGTAAAGCATGCTTACTGTCACCATTCCATTACCTTTCCTTGTATATATATCCTGTGTTAGTGAGAAATTGTAAACATTCCTACTCCATGTATACATTATTATCGTATTCATGATGCCCATAAACTATAATCTGGAATGAACAAAATATGAGAATATATTATCATTATTATTTTAATTTCACTCCACCGTCCAAACATTACAAACGTAGAAAGCAGCATTACTATACATATGCAAAGTTGTTTATGACAAGTGTTGACTTAATGTTCAAGTAATTAGTAATATTAATTTGATGTATTCTCAGTATGTCTCCTGATTATTTTGACCTGTTTGAGTGAGTGGATTCCATCTGACAACGGTCAATCTTCTTCTCAGATTAATTTGAGGGTGGTATGGAAATTGACATTGTCTACTTGGTGGCACCAACAGTCACATGTTTTTTTTTACATTTTTTGCAGTTTTATTCATTTCCGTTTCAAGTGGAACATAATGTATCAAGCTTTGAACTCTAGCTTTTCATTAATAGTGGTGCTATTATTTTATAAACCGCTGGGTTTCCTTTTTAAAGGAAATTCCAAATGGCTAAGCGAGGTTTAAGCGAGGATCAAAACCTGAAACACTTTGGAAGTTATCGAGTGTCCAACGGCTGAACCCCAGAATCCCCGTATATATATATATGTTAGGTTGAAGTGATATGATTTTCAGAGATAATATAAAAAATTGCAGACGAATGGGTACATGTCTTTCACACAATTTGTGAAAAATCATTACTAAACATTCATAAAAAATAAAAGGTTTGTGTTAGTAAAACGTTAGTTGTCATTCGCTGTTCATAGTTATCGCTATTCACAGTGTGAATCGATAACATTGATATATGTGATTCTGAGCATAAATGGAATTTACGGTGTTTCTTTAAGATATTACAAGATATTTCAGGTAATTTGTGGTTACACCGGTAGATTTTCACGGTAACATTTTTCATTGCGCCTGAATACTTTATTTAGCACTGGTACAAAGAATCTGGTGATCTGATGACCGATTAATCCTTCTAAATTTATCAACGAAAACAACTAATTTATCATGTTTTTCAGTATTTTAATCATTCCACTCTATTTGACGGGGAACAAATCATAAAAGCGTTTGTGCATGTCACAGAAATATAAACTTTTGTTTACCCCGTTCAAGATAATCACATGATGATCTTGTTTTTATGGATGATTATCGAAAACAAATTTGTCTGATTTAATTGGTTGTTATCTGAAATGATGACGACATGGAACGGAACAGAAAATTGTTTTCACCAATAACACTACTAATATTATACAAAAATCCGTTCTAAGAAATTACAGATTTTTCGAATGTCTGAAATTATAGTTGATGATAACAAACGGAACATGGATTTTTCGAAACTTAGGATAGATTTTGTTGAATATTTTCAGAGGATGAACAGACTAAATAAAAATCCGAAAACTCTGCGTTTGTGCCCATCCCTGTAGTGAACTGCACCATCTCCTCAAATTCATAAATCCTTCTGAAATCTGATAAAAATCGTCACAAAGGAAGACCACTACAAAATTTGTCCTAATTTTTTGAAGTTATGATAATGAAAAATTATTGATGACAACAGACCACAGTATGATTCGTTACCTAAATGAGAGTGTCACATTTCTCAACCGAAAACTACGCCTAGTGATTGAAGCTGGATTCCCGCCGATGGATATACTCTTAGATTGCACCTTGTTCATTACGTGGCAGTTTCTGAAGCTAATAATCTTACCACACATGAATCAGCATCACCACGATATATATGTTAACTTCTAAGCCACTTGACCACTAGAGCCACCTGATTTGCAATGGTTTTCTGTTAATTTACATATCCTGCTGATGGCAGACTACTTCGTAGGGAAACGAAAAAAAGATTGAAGACCACAATTAAAAGTAGAGCAGCCATTTGCGACTTTCGAAACGTAATGGATGCACTAAGCGAATATTTTCCAAGGATATCGTAGTCACCTTAATGAAACGCACTTGAAAAGTCAGAGTTAGATGAAGGAAGGTTGTGAACTTGATTTTATTTTACCAAGTATCTGAATGATGCTTGTAACAAATATTAGGTAAGAAAGTATGCTGAATAATTCCATTGCGGATGTTGAGCAGTCACTGTATCCAATTGTAAAAGACCTTCTTTGTGTGTGAATGTCTGTGCTACTCAATATCACTCAGCACACCGAATTCAAGTGACACTATTGTAACGGTAGAAAAAGAAGCATTCCGTTTAAAAATTTTTATTTGGAAATTGATATTACTATAATACGAAATTATGTAAACACAATCTTCAACTCACTATTGACACAGATTTTCCTGTGTTTCTTCGTGGAAATCTCTGAAGGCGATTCTCAACGAAACGCGTTCAACGGTTTTAGGAAGAAAGAAGAGACAAGACAAGGAATGGCTCTCAATGGACACTTGGAAATTAATAGAAGAGAGAAGAATGGTGAAAAAGAAAATAATTCACTGCAAGGATGGACAAGAGCAGGAGACGCTGAGCTCAACTTACACAGCACTGGACAAAGAAGTGAAGAAGAGTGCTAGGAAGGACAAAAGACGATTTTACGACATCCTGTCCACTGATGCTGAAAATGCAGATAAGACATTATATCAGATTACCAAATCTCTATCCGGGAAGAGATCAACACAAGTGAAACCTATAAAAGACAGCCAAGGGAACCCAATTACCAAGGAAGGAAGACAGAATAAACAATGGGCGGATCACTTCAAAGGACTATTGAACCGACCACCACCTGCAACCCGTCCGGAAAAACCAACAACAGCACGCACACAACTGCAAGTTGACACCAATCCTCCAATGAAACCTGAAGTCTTGAATACAATCAAGCTCCTGGAAGCTGGAAAAACAGCTGGACAAGATGGAATATCCCCTGAAACACTGAAAGTGGACCGAGAGACGACAGCAGACATGCTGCCTGCGGTATTCCGTAAGGTATGGAAGGAGGGAAAGGTGCCTACTGACAGTAGGAAAGGTTACCTCGTGAAATTACCAAAGAAGTGCGACTTAGGTCTCTGCAAGAACTGGCAAGGAATCATGCTCCTGTTGACACCAAGTAAAATCCTGAGTCGCATCATCCTGGAGAAAATAAAGTACGCACTGGATACAGAACTCCAACCAAAATTAGCTGGATTCAGAAAAGGCAAATCATGTTCTGACCAAATTGCAACTCTATGCATTATCGTCGAACAAAGCATGGAATGGCAATCAAACCTGTACCTCAACTTTATAGACTTTGAGAAGGCCTCCGACAGTGTTGACCATCAGGTAATTTAGAAACTACTCGAGTACTACGGCGTACCATAAATATGTCAGGTGATCTACAACGGAAAACTCAGCGAGGCGTTTGGAGTAAACACAGGAGTCAGACAAGAGTGCTTATTATCACCAATGATATTCCTAAATGTGGTGAACTGGACTATGTGTAAGACAGTTAGTAGGAAACGAGAATACAGGGATATTCTGGACGTAGAAAACCTGTATTTCGCGTGTGGATGATGTCACACAAAATCGAAGACTTACAAGCGAAAATCGACAAACTCTTTGAAGAAGGCGCATAGACGGGACTCCAAGTGAGCATAGACAAGACGGAGGTTAGGAAAATAAGTAACCACCACCACCAGCAACAACAGCAGTACCATCCAGCGTCGGTCACCATCAACGGGAGGGATTTGAAAGAGGTTACTTCATTCACTTACTTATCCAGGGAGAATTGTCTCAACGACAGGCAGTTGGAATGGAAGAGGATGTCAAATCGATAAGCGGAAAGGCGGGAAACCAATCTGGAAATCCTCGTCACTCAGCATCAACCGCAAACTTCAACCGGATTTTCAATACAAACGTCGAGTCAGTTCGCCTATACGCATCAGAAACTTTGCGGGTCACAAAGAATATTTCCAACAGCCTGTTGCAGATCTTTATTAACAACTATCTTCGCTCTATAATGAAGATCAGATGGCCGGAGAGAATCACCAACAAGAAACTATGGGAACAAACAAAACAAGAACCACTCGCCCAACAAATATGGAGGAGAGAGTGGAGATGGATCGGATACTCGGTGAGGTGACCGCTGGGTGATATCGCGCGTCAAGCCCTTGAGTGGAATCCGAAAGGGAAGCGGCGAGTGGGTCGTCGGTGCAAGGGCGACATGGAGGAGATCGTGTAAAGAGGAGTTGAAACAGTATGGAGGTGAACATTAAAGATGTAGACAGAAGCAAGTAGAGACGTGCAGTTGAAGCCCTATGTTCCAGTAGAAACCTAAGTGAGAAATAAAAAAATAGAGAGACTACAGAGGTTAAACTCTACCTAAATTTAAATCAGTCATTCAACTTATATGTAAATATATCGATATATCTTCAAACATTTTCAAAATATCTAGACATTGGCTGAATTTTAGTTATTACGAAGCTATGAATATGATAACATGAGAATGTCTCTGGCACACAATCCTGTATAGTGACCAGGTAAAATCACTCGTATAAAACAGAAGAAATTTCTGCATAAAAAATTATATAACTATAGAAAGACGTCGAAAAGAAATTGATCATCTGAAGTTTACGTAAAAGTGCAATAAAATATGTGTTAGAAGTTCATAAAAGAATTTTTTTTTAAACCATTCTCTGAATGCTATAGTTATCGATATTATCATTACCATATTGCTGTTAAAAGAAATTTGAAAACCAACATTGTGATTTCTCAAATAGAAATAGTTACACTTATTAGTACTGTTGTTGTTAATATTATTATTATTATGATTACCCGTTTGCTTAGTAATCTGATTAATAATTACATCTTGTTTGCTGGTTGTAATCCTCAACAGTTGGTGGACTGGTTGATCTACTCAGTCTGCAGTGACGGCATGGTGACAGTGCTAGTGGTCACTGTGAGTAGTGAGATGATGCTGATGACAGCGCAGTGAGGTTCGGTGGTCTGTATCTTTTCGAGGACATTTGAATTGGGAGATAAAAAGAGCCAACCAGCCAACCAGGCAGCCAGACAGTCAGCCATCAAGCGTGGGTGAGGTTTTCATGATAGAATGAAACTATAACACGTAGTTCAGCGAAAGTTGGCTTTTCTTTGAATTCATTTTCTTATCTGTGCAATCTCATGTAAATATTTGTTCTTTTGTATGTATATGTACATTTAGTTTGTCAACCATTAATACATTTGGTTTTGGTTATTTCAATTTATTATATGAAGATTGTTAATTGGAGTTACATAATACCAAAACGGTCAAGAAAATTGGGGGTTAATGGAATTAGAGTAGTAACAAATGTGATGAGTTTTCACAAAAATTTGTGTTAACGAAGGACAAGATCGCGCAGCTAACCACTTCTATGTCCGTTAATCAGTTCACGTGGTGCTTTGGAGCCAGGTATATCGGTCTTTCAATGCCCACGCTGTCCAAGAAGATTCAAGAACATTATCCAGCATGTTTGCGAAAAGGCAATAGTGGTGCAATAATGAGTGCGATAACTATCTCTCAAAGAGTAATCAGTTTATCTTGCTTACAGACAGAAGGCAACGGAAATCAACAACTATCATTCGCTTGCCCGCTGTGATATGACAAGTTGAATTTAAGAAGTAATAATAATAACCTCCTAAGATTGACTGAACGTTCTTTGAGTTTTTGTTAAAATTTGACCATTTCAACTCTGGTGTCTCCTCATTTGCGGATAAATCTTTCGCCTTTTACTAAAGATTTCCGTGGAGAGGCACAATACAATGAGTCTTGTCTCATGTTTTTCAGCTCTGTCTTCCGACGGAGTATTTTGTGCGTTGGTGGCACAGTGGTTAGGACTCTCGGCGACCATGCAGATGGTCCGGGGTTCGAGCCCTCACTGACGCACACCTGATATCTATGGTCGGCCTGCAAATTTTAGGCTACCGATATCCACGCTGAAAATTCCATACTTGTACCAAAAATACGGTGTGGAATCAAGCTGTAATCGAAAAAACAATTATTTAAATGAGTCCCATAGTGATTAAGAAAAAAATTTCAACAAGGTTTTTTAACTTTGCGGTGTGTAAGCTATAGCTTCTTCATCAGATTTATTCAGATTTTATTAATCACCAAAATATAGGCGTATGTTGAATTCAGTTTATTTGAAGGTCCCTTATCCATCGTCATTTGTACCAATAGAAATATGTAGGCATAACATTACCTGATAATTTGTTTACTTATACTGAACTACTTAATTTTATATAAGTAGGTTACCTATGCGGATAAAGCTTTGGAGTGTGGAAAGATGAGTGATGAGTTCGAATAGCAGTGAGAAAACTGCCATTCACTGCTGGGAGTTTACGCATATTCAGTTGAGGAGTTCAGAATTGGCTGAGATGCGTGTCTTGCACATTTTCTATCTCTTGACACAATAAAAAAGTATAATAGCTTACAGTTGCTCCGAAGAAATTATGGAAAATACCCATTGGAACATTAGCGGGAAAAGAATCAGAAGTCCAGCAAGGATGGATGACAAAAACCTGAGTATCAGAATACCACCCTCATATCTGAAAGAGTTGTTATTAAGGTGCACACTCAATGCACAATTTACATTCAAGGACATCATCTATGGACAGAAAGGCGGGATCGCTATAGGCTCTCCCCTTGGCCCAGTTTTGGCAGACTGCTACATGCGCAGAGTGGAAAATGGCATCTTAAAATGAACAGTGAACAGATCGCTGCTGTGCAAAGCACACTTCGCTGACAATTTTATAGTTTGTCAAGATGACTCCGATTTAAATTCTATCTTACTGAGTTTATTAATAAGGTTCACAATGGAAGTTGAAAATGAATCAAAGATTTCATTCCTGGACGTGGAATCGACAAGAAGAGATGACGGAACTCTCAAAAGATCTATCCATAGAAAACCAATATTGAATGACTAACTGACAAACATATACAGTTGGATACCTATCAGCCGTAAAAGAGCTCTCATCATCTCTCTAGCTAACCGTACCAGAATTATTTGTAGCGATGACTGTTTAGAAGAAGAGCTCCTATTTCTCAAAGATATTGTGGTTCAAAATGGATACCCACCGCGTTTCGTGGAGAAGAACATGAAACCAAAGCGAAGAAGTGAAGAATACACTCCAGTGCCAAAGAAAACACTGTATTTGAATCTGGAATTCAGGTGAGACCTAGCAGCAGATATCCTTAAAAAGAAGAATTTTCAATTCCTTGAAGAAGACTTTTCCTGCAGCAGCTCTAAGAGTGATATTCTCTAGACGCCCACTACTCTCAAGCAATGGAAAGCACAGACTGCCGTATATGACCACTTCAATATGTATATGTAAGTTCACCTGCTCTTGCGGAGCTCGGTACATAGGTTGTTCTATGCTGGTCTTATCAAAACGTGTTAGAGAACGTCATCCATCATGGCTGCTAAGAGAAGGCACTGGTTCAATCGTCAATGCCTGTAACAGCATCTCAACTGACTTATCATTCAGAGTGATTTGCAAGGTAAACGTAAATCTACCAAGGGCATTGTGTCTCCGACTGTTTTGTACTGCAGAAGCTCTGGCATTATGCATCGAAAAGCCGGAACTCTGTGTTCTAAGGAAACTAGTTCAGCCTTTACAACTATCGTGGACCTAATTCGGTATGTTCACTAATCCTCCAGTTTTTTGATTTGTTTTTTCTCTCTGTGTGTAATTTTCTCTCCTTGTCTTAATTTAGTTCCTCCCATTTTTCAGTTATTAAATATCTGGACCCTAATTTCTTTGGTTTCAGTTAGCTGAAAAAACAGGAGGATCAACTATTTCTATTTCGGCTGCATCAGTAAGACGTACCTAGACCCAAATAAGTGGTGGGGCCCAAAATTGAACAAGAACCGAGCAATGTTACATCGTTCACAGGCTATTGTAGTAATAAAAACCAAAGCATCACCGAGGTTCAAGTAATTGAAATCCATTTATTTAAGTACGACGAAATGTGCTACTAGGAATAATTTATAAGTGCAAAATATCAGGTCGGTTACTAATTGCAAGCTAATGAAAGATAAAAAAATGAGGAATAAATGTGGAAAATTAATGACAGCTACCGTTATTGTTCTGCATTCACTGTCAGTTGGCTAAATGAGTTTTAAATTCTCGTTGTCTACACTGATAATGTTAACTTTGTTATCTTTCTGATTTCCATTTTCACATGATTTTGTTCTCTGGTTCTTTTGGCTTCCTTCCGAGGTTTCTGTATTTTTTCACAAGGAACTCTCAGCTTTCCTTTTTGCAACTTAATCCATTGCTGAGCTATTGAATTTTGTGATTCACAACTGGCTGATAACTTGAAAGATTCCAGTTAGAGTCAAGCCAATGAATAAAATTTAAATATCATTAACTCCTCCTGATATTGTAGTGAGTGCCTACAGGGTGTTTACACCCTCTCAGTCTTTGCCAGTAGGTCTTCAGATACTCACGTGAATATTTAGTATATATATAATAACGCATGATTTGCACCACTGCTTACAGGTTTTTATTAGCTTTTTAAGACGTTTTAGAATGCAAGTTGCCTTACTTTTATTCTTTACAATTTTGAACGTATCATACACATTAGGTATATTACTAAGCGCTTTCATCATTGATGAACCATCACGTCTACCACGAATTCATTGCGTAATTTGAGTCAGCTGATTCCACTTTGTTGTTTTTCACTGTCCCTCAAGGTATTTCGATGCAACGGAGGCATTTCTCATTCATCAGAAATACTGATAACTGTATGTAAAGAAAACGATAAACTGGTTAGCTAACAAACAGTGGGTACATAAAATCAATGAATAGATTCATCCTGATCTCAGTAAGTTTGAAGCTTTATGTAACATTCTATCAGCACATAGCAATTCCTCTAGGGTTACAGATACACCTCACTAAAGTGTTTCAACAAGCACGAGACCTGAATTCATGACTTCGTGTTAATCACTTTCAACTATCTACCAGAAACTGATATTATCTTAGGCTTATCGCCATATTAATTCGGTTGAATTGATTAACAAAATCATTTACTTACACGTTGAATAATTATATAATTTGTAATTATTTACATTTTGAGGGCTTCTCAATTTTAATCCCCTCGATTCTGTATTAGTCAGCTATTAAAGTTTGCTTTTCTTCTATTTGGTCTAGTAAACTTTGTCGCTTAGAATACTGAATAGAAGTGAGCAGTCTCTTTTGCAGTGGGAAAGATGAGGTGTGAGTAGGTTCAAAAGTGGCATGGAAGAGATCGTGTGAGCAGGAGATGACAGTTCATAGGGGTTCGTGTGCTCAGTCTAAATTAACTACGGACAGCAGGATGAAGTGAAGACGCACTGCTGAAGCCGCGTGTTCCACTTGGAACAAAATGAATTGATATTATTAATAATAATTACAGTCTATAATGTGCGTTTCTCGCTCTCTCCGCCTTTCTGTTTCCAACTAGTCAGTTAAATGTCCCAGCGTCTGAGATTCTGCGAATCAAAGTCATTTTACTGTCTTTAATTTAGCCGTAACCACCATTCGCCGTGAAATGAAGATCACATTGCCTTTCTTGAAAGTGAATTCGACTTAATGGAAGTGAATGTCGAATCTCAACTGGATTGAATGTGATCGATTCCATTAGTTAACAGAATACCTTAGAACCCCTAGCATACCAGACAGCTGTTTAGATATCCGATGAAGTATGTGTATAAAACGATAAGGTAATGAAACAGAGCGAGTTTTTCACTATTCAGTGAATTCAATAGAATACTTCACAAAGTCTAACTTCATTTACCTGATGATAATACTTAGAATAAGCCGTTTGTGTTTATTTTCTACTTGATGATCGAAAATGTCTGAAAAACCAAAGTACTTTATTTAAAACTATGAAGTTCAAAGTTTCTTATCATTGTTCTTTAGAGTGAATAAATCTGATGAGCAAAATATTTTAAAAAAATACGAATTATTCCTGATTAATACTGACTATTTTAATGAATTTCTATTTATTTCGTCAACACACAAAAGTGAAAAAAATCACGTTAATATTTTTCCCTGAAACTTTATTCTTTTATCATATTAACATCACTCGAATATTCGTGTAGAATAATTAGTACAATTTAAATGACTTTACGTAAGCCATCTAAGGTCTAGTGTTAACTGAAATGGTTCGTAGAAATGCTTAACTAGATATTCTTTGTGGAGAAAAACACTATGACTAACTTATGTGTATATAAGCGAATTCATTTTATTACAACAGTGATTAGGCAACATTTTTTATTACCATTTTTCCATAAGTTCCTCGGGGAACATGAGGCTTCAGTAGCATGTCACTATTTCAGTCCATTCACTAAAGTCCTCCTGAGCTGACCTCCCGAATGAAGTTCAATCCTTTTTCAAGTGATTTTGTTTCATCAGAACTCAGCGCTCGTGTTGATAGGCTAATCACTCACTTTGTTTTATCGATGTCTGATGGCGTTTCTTTCTGTGAAATCTCTCTCTTTAACAGGATATTTTTCTTCCATTATTTTTGTAAAACTTTCGAATTTGAGTATTCCTGGATTTACTGAATGATATTTTGGTTTGATTTTTGATTACAGCTTGAATGCAGCCGATCTTGACTTTTTAGCTGTCTCGTGTAACTTCTCACAATGCCTGTAATTCACACTACTTTCCAGTTTGGATTTCAGTTGTTCAATCTCACGTCTGATAGCGATTAGTTCGGTGATAACTCTGTGGCTCACTTCATTTCTCTCGGGATATCTGCTGGGTCGTAGTTTCTTCGTTGGCTTGTCACACTGCCAGAGTTCCTTGTTACTCATGATTTATGCCTGGTCATCTGGTCCTCAATAATACGTGTAGTCATCTCCTGATGATTGTCCCCATAAGCTGTTGCAAATGACTCTTTTGACTCTCATGTAAAAGCACTGGTTGACTTGACATTGGTGTAGACGTTCCGAGTCAACTTTCTTATGCTGAGTGCAGTCTATTTCCTTAGTGATTTCAGATTATTGAGTGTCTAAGGCACTTATGTATAATCAGACACATGCAGATACATATACATATATATCTACATTTATCATATATATGCACATGAAAAAATATTTTACGCCTCCTTCCATATATATATATATATATATATATATATAAGGATATGCATGAACAGTATATTGATATACATCCTAAATGCTTCTTTCTCCAAAAACGTTGTACCACTTCCATGGAAAGACATTAAAGTAGTCCCTGTCCCTAAAAGCTGGCAATAGCACGAACGTAAAGTTCAGACCCATTGCTATCACTTCCCCGTTTCTAAAGCTTATGGAAAAAACTAGTACTTCTTAAACTCAAACCCAAACAATTTGCCTATAGACAAGGTAGGTGCACTCTAGACGCTGCAGCCGTCTTACACAACAGTATCGTCTCATCATTAGATCAAGGTGCCAAATACGTCCGCTGCACGTTTATCGAATTCACTTCTGATTTCGATTCTGTACCTAGATGTCTCTTGCCAATGATCCAAGAAAAACGGTCTAACTTTAAATCCCTCCAAATGCCAATCAGTAAATTTCACATTAAGGCACAAATCCGACCTAAAAAAACTGGTTAGCACTCACGAGGTGTGCAACATAGATGGCACTGAAATAGAAACCAAGTCTGAAATTAAGTAATTATGCGTCATTCTATTTGCTTATCTCTCCTGGTCGTCTCATATCTTGAGGATTTCTAAGATAATATTCCGTCTTACGTTGCACACCAAGAAGTTGAGACATTCTGGTATAACCCAACCCAACCCTTACTCCTACAATTCGTTAACTCTCTCATTCCGCCTATTATTCTTTATTGTTTCCCCTTAGTTTTTCCTGGGCTACTGAAGAAAGACTATACCTTATTACGCAGGATGTTAAAGGCTATCAGCATGGTATGCAACGTGCCACTTAACCAGCTTGTTAATATTCTGGTTGACAGGCACACGGACTCATGTGAAAAATGGGCTAAATCTACCCTCTTCACTCACAATTCTCCCCTTGAATCTCATCAGGCAGAACCAGAAGCCTATATTATTTATTATTGTATCCTTTAGTTCCTAGAGGAACATAGGGCTTCAGCTGCGCACCTCCATTGACTTCGGTTTTCTGACAACTTTTTCACCCTGCTCCAGGTCTGCCCACATGCTTTCATCTCCTCTTCACATGACCTCCTCCAAGTCACCCTTGGACGACCAACTCGCCGCCTCCCTTTCGGGTTCCACTCGAGGGCTTGTCTAGTGATGTCACTTGATGGTTTCCTCAGCGTATGGCCAATCCATCTCCATTTCTTTCTGCCTATTTGTTTCACAATCGGTTCCTGATTGGTTCGCTCCCAGAGATCCCTGTTGCTGATCTTTTCTGGCCATCTGATCTTGAGTATTGAGCGGAGACAGTTGTTAATGAAGGTTTGAAGTTTGTTTGAGATGCTCTTTATGACTCGCCAAGTCTCTGATCCGTATAGTAGCACTGACTTCACATTGGAGTTGAAAATCCGGATCTTATTTTTGATGCTGATTGCTGTTGACCTCCACACAGATTTGAGAGTAATGAAAGCTTGTCTTGCTTTTCCGATTCTGGCTTTGATGTCCTCGTCAGTTCCGCCTGTAGTTGAGACGATGCTTCCCAGGTAGGTGAAGGAGGTTGTTTCTTTCAGGTTCTTCCCATTTATGCTTATTGTGGTCTGTTGTTGCTGTTGATGTTGGCAAGGAATCTTCATCATCTCTGTTTTATCTATGTTCACGTGAAGTCCTATCTTTGATGCTTCTTCTGCCAACTTGTTACTTTTCATTTGCATATCTTCCAGTTTATGGGAAATCAGACATATATCATCGGCGAAATCCAGATCCTCCAAGTCTTTTGTGTCAGTCCATTTTATGCCTGTTCCCTCGTTGGTTGCCGTTGTCTGTCGCATTATCCAATCAATTGCAATCAGGAAGATCATTGGTGATAGTAGACAGCCTTGCCTCACTCCCGTCCTCACTTCGAAGGCTTCCGTAAGTTTCCCGTTGTGGATTACTTGGCATGCAGCATTGTCGTATAACTGTTGGATGAGGTGTATAATTGTCGATGGGACCCCGTAGTAGCGAAGTAGTTTCCAAATGACCTCTCGATCGACGCTGTCGAAGGCCTTTTCAAAGTCGATGAAGTTGAGATAGAGAGGTGACTGCCATTCCAAGCTTTGTTCAATGATGATCCGTAGAGTGGCGATTTGATCAATACATGATTTGTTTCTCCTGAATCCAGCCTGTTCCGGACGAAGTTTTTCATCTAGGGCTTGTTTGATTCTCTCCAGGATGATGCGACTTAGTATCTTGCTTGGAATGGACAGAAGCATAATTCCACGCCAGTTTTTACATTGACTTAAGTCTCCTTTCTTTGGAAGTTTGAATAAGTAACTGTTCTTCCAATCCTCGGGTACTTTGCCCTCTTTCCACACCTTCTCCAGTAGTGGTGTCATCAAGTCCGCTGTTGTCTCTGGGTCTATTTTCAAAGCCTCTGCTGGGATTCCATCTGGTCCCGGTGTTTTCCCAGTTTTAAGCATCTTGATTGCATTCAGGACTTCTGATTTCGTCGGGGGGTCAGTGTTCACTGGTAGTTCTGCTTCCGTTGTTGGTATTGCTGGACGTGTTGTAGGTGGCGGACGATTTAGAAGTCTTTTGAAGTGTTCAACCCAGTGCTTTCTCTGTTCCACCTCTTTGGTGATTGACTTTCCATTGTCGTCCTTTATTGGCTTAATCTGTGTCGAACGTTTGCCCGAAAGGTTCCTAGTTGTTTGGTAGAGTGTGGCGAGGTCTCCTTTGCCTGCAGCTTGTTCTGCTTCGTTTGCCATGGTTTCATAATATTTTCTTTTGTCTTCCCTGGCACTTTTCTTCACTCTTTTGTTCAGTGTATTGTAGCTTGCATTCAGCTCCTGTTTTTGTTGCTCGTCGTGCACTGGATAATCTTTTGCTTCACTGTCCTTCTCTCTTCTATTAGTTTCCAAGTGTCCGTAGTGAGCCACTGTTTGTCCTGTCTCTTTTTTCTGCCTAGAATTTCTATGCAGGTTTGGCTCCACACCGTTTTCAAGTTGTTCCAGTGCTTTTCAACGCCGACCTCTTCGCTAGTGTTGATTTGTGTCTCGGCTTTGTCCTTTATGCTTGCAATGAAGATGTCCTTTGTAGCCTGGTCCTTCAGCTTTTGAGTGTTGAACTTGGCTTGTGGTCTATCTGCAGCTCCTGATTCCCTGAAAGCTTTTAATTTGATTTGGATTGTCCCTTGTACGAGATAGTGGTCTGAGCCAACGTCTGCTCCTCTTCTTGCTTTTGTGTCCAGTAGGCTGCGCCTCCACTTCCTTGAGATTGAGATGAAGTCGATTTGGTTTTTGGTTTGCCCGTCTGGTGACACCCATGTAGCCTTGTGGATATCTTTGTGCTTGTATACACTGCCACCAATCACCAGTTCGTTGAAGGCGCAGAAGTCGGCGAAGAGTTCTCCGTTTTCATTCATTTCTCCTAGAGCTTCTCTACCCATGATGAGTTCCCTTCCCGTATTGTCTGGTCCCAGTTTGGCGTTCATGTCTCCCATTAGTATTTTCATGTCGCCAGCTGGAGTATTGTCCATTGTTGCCTGTAGTTGCCTGTAGAATTCTTCTTTCTTCTCGAGGTCTGCGTTGTTTGTGGGTGCATAACATTGTATGATTGACACTTTCCTTCCTTTGGAGTTGAACCTGGCGGTCATTATCCTGGACGAAATCGCCTCCCATTGTATCAGGGCTTTCGTTGCCGTTGGTGACATCATGATAGCCACGCCCTCGGTGTGCGTGTGGTTATCTTCTGGGTGACCGGAGTAGATCACTGACTCACCTGTTGACAATTTGGTGAGTCCACTCCCATTCCATCTGCTCTCACATATTCCCAGCACTTGTATTCCGTATCTTTTCATCTCGTTGGCGATCTGGGCAGCTTTTCCAGTCTCGTACATAGTTCGGACGTTCCATGTTCCTACACAGACTTTTTCTTTTGGTGCAAGGAGGTTCACATACTGAAGTTCTGTAGCAATTTTTGTTTACAGGGTGGGGTTGCTAGCCTCACGCCTGAGAAAAGAATGATTACATTAAGTAAAAGTTTAGAGAGAAGCAACTTTTTGGGTTGCTCCCCTCAAAATCAGAAAATAACGGACAAACAATGAGAACAACATCAACAAAGGAAACAGTTCACAGAAAAAAGGGCAAAAAGCGACGACAACTATACAATAAGACAACATGCAATATAGTTCAGTACATTTAACTAAAATGATATCTTAACCATAAACTCACTGACTTGGAGCAACTTGAACATATAAATCCAACAATATATACAATTATAGATGTGTTTATGTTTAAAAATTCCACAAATCCAAACAGTGAGTTATGTGTATTATCTGTCAATAAGATTGTATTTTTTGGATTCAGTGTTCGAAAGGTTAATAATTGTGATAATTTCCGCAAACACTTTGCATAAAATTTTAGAGTAATAAGATATTTTATTTATGACCAAAATGTAGCGTAATAGTCGAAAAGCGCGCGTATAAGCCTATATAGAAAACTATATGCTCGCAATAGTGAGCACATACACAATCCACCATACTCTACCTAGCTCGTGTTCTGTGCGATAAAGAAAGCATTAGGCGTGATACCCTATAACTTATTAAATAGTAAGTAGAACAACTGAATCTCGTCTTTCCAACTCATATCATTTATAGGCACAATGTTTTCTTTCCTTCTTTTCCTATTCTCTCTCTCTCTCTCGTTTTTTCTGTTATGTGCTGCTTTGTTTCTTTCTTCTGCTTACGCCAGTGAATATGATATCATCTACTTTTCTAACACATTCAAACACTCTGTTCAATTTTGGCTTTGCTACCAACATGCCAATATATTGTTGTCATAATGAACTGAAATTTCCTTAATCTATGTAGAATTCTATTAATTGATAATGTACTAATACTAATACTACTAATACTGTTGTGAAATGCTGATAATTCCATTCTGTATCGCAAGGACTGTTTTGGAATAAAGCACATTATTATTGTTATATAGGCATTCTATGAACCACACACTAACACAGTGGCATAGGTTCACTAAATATATATATATATATATATAATCTAGCAACTAGGGAAATGAATGAGGAACGAGCACGTCATAGATGCGAATCAGTGACACGCAGTGTGGAAGCTGTTCTAGTACTTACGTCTCCTCGACAAAATATTAGGTATTTTGTGAACTACTTCGTATTCCCACGCTCATTCTGAAATAGGATATCATATCTACAATTACATCATAAGTTTGAAGCATACGTAATCTACCTCTGCAATAGTGAACGGGATTCCGAATTAGTGGCGTTCGGTCTTGATTCCTGACATGTTAGATTCGCACCGTTTGCTGTCTTCCAAACAGGCATATTTACCAACTGTTTGAACCTGCAGTTTCACCCGTTCTAAACAGAATTACCAAAGCAACAGCACGGTTGTACTTCAGCGATTAATGTGCTCATTAGCGCAGTAAGACTAACCTGCCTAACGAAAGTCTTAACCGGACCATTTTCTCACTTTCCTTCTTAACTTTTGAAGCAAAAAATATATTTAGTGGGTTATTTTCACTCTTATTCCATTAACCTCAGTCTTATCCTTCTTCATAAGTTTCTACTAATTTAATTATTCTTTGTGACTGTTTATGTTCTCACTTGCCTTCTGTTTAAATCTGTATGGTAAGCACATGTGCTCAAATTGAACGCACAAATACATTACGAATTTCAGATAAATAACGCTTTCCTAATGAATAACTACCTTGCTTTTTCAGTCTTTTGCTCAGTTTAAAATCTTCTACAGTCAGAAGCTAAAATTCTGCAGAACATGAGGGCCATCTGGCATCAGTACAGACTTCACTTGAAAGCCCAGCTTATGTAAGATGAATATGATTGCCATGAAACGATCATACTTCCTTTCAGTGTAGGCGGGAAAGCATTTACCACCTATAAGGTTAATGAAGACATGTCGTCATGTGGTAAATATTGATCCACTTCTTTCATATCAGTTGAAACGAAATAACACAGATTAGCTTTAATAATAATGATCACTATACAAGGTTATTCTTGATTATTTATGCAATGATGTTCATGAAATACATTCCTTTAAGTTCATGCTAGCGGAGAACAACTCCAGAGATTGATCGAGAAATAACGCTGTGCGTAGACACCGTCGATTGATAACTGTAGTACATTGAAGAGTAGTTACCAGAAGTGAAATCTTTACTTGCATGTGTGACACATGCGACTGAGGAATGCTCATCTGTAAATTGTGATCTTATTAACTTTTGACTGATGACTGACTACAGTAAGGACATCGAAGAGTTCTGAGTTCAAGAACGTCAGTTCAATCAATAGTGAGGATATCCACTCACGTCACAGACAAAACTGTCTAATCCTGAATGTAGTTTACCAACCGAATGAAGTTGAAAATTGTCGTCATCTGAATTTACCCGAGTGACTGAGGGGCAACGTACTCATCCCTAAGCTTAAAGAAGTTTTCTATGTCTAGTTAGGTGAAGTGTGTGATCTGTTGAGAGTTGCCAAGCGCGACGAAACTTCTTCAGGCTTGAGGAGTCTTGTCACTGCTACCACTCCATCTGCTCTTAAGCAGTATTTGTATCTCTTCGTGAATTACAATGCAGTCTGAGAGTTTTGAATGAGATTTCAATAAACTAAGCTGTAGAGATGTGGTCCACTGACCTGAACCGTCCATTTCCAACTAAGCTGTTCACTGCTACACGCCACTTCCTCTTCCTACCTATTTCAACCTCGGAAACGCACAAGTATCGTCAGTCTTCACACAATAGGTGTGACCCATCTGTTCCGAGTAACCGAACTAAAGACGAAAGCTGATAGAATACATCATTTTTCACTAAACATAAGAATGCATAGTCAAGAAATATAAATGCATCTCAAAAATTCAAATACAGATAAATTATCGTTCTAGCAACTAACGTCCAAATCTGAAATCTGCATCGAATTTTCACACGTTTTCATTCTGATTGAGGAATGCGATAAGACCTGATATCTATTGTTGGAGAGATGAGAATTTTCCTGACACTAATTTAAAGTTATTTGTAAGCATACACCTCAGAAATGTTCAGTGAGTCACCAGTGAGTCACTCAACTCCACCGTAATTCTGCAGTAGTCACACTGATCTGTTCTAAACATGGAGTACGTAGGTTCAGTCTGTGATGAGGGGTGTAGACAAGCACCACTGAGAAATTCCAAACTGAAACATATTTACTACCTAGTGCTCTCAGATGTTCAGTCGTTAATCAGCTGATGACGTTCAGTCATAAAATCTACAATAAAATCCATCCATATCCAGGCACACACGTGAAAAATATGAACAAAACATTGAGAATCACTTATATTCACTTATATATCGCCTCTCAGTCGGCACATTAACATCATTTTTCAGGGGATCATAATATCCACCTAATATCCTGATTAAATGGACTTCTGACAGGAACATTGCATATAATATATCGATTAATGTGGTCAGTAATAACACACTAAACGGCCACTTGTCACGAAGGTTCAAATAACCTTGTCTGAATACAATCTGTCCAGTTATAACTGTAATCTGAAGATCAAAACAAATGAAAATCAGTCAGTAGAAAACAAAATGAATGACTACAGTTGACTTTAAACTCTGGATATGCGAAGTTTACGCAATAATAAGTGAAACAAGTTCTCCAACTCGTGAGATATTTAACACTGTTGTGACGAGTGTGAGAAAGAACTTACATGCTCAATTATTCGTTTTAAACCTTTCAAATAAATTTTGGTATCAAAATTATTATTATTCAGTTACAACAACAATGCTCACTGTAGCGAAATAACTGATCAGAAAATGCCTTCTAGAGAGCCTAATTGTGGCATTCATACATGTTCATATATTTCAACCGTTTGCGTAATTACTACCCAATCCTCCACTAACTTGTGTGTCATCGTTTCAATGTACCTCGATATCCTGTCTCGATTCAATCCTTATTACGGATTCTTCTTTGTAGCTGATAACTGTTACCAATGATTCCTACACATTCTAGTGATTGAAAACTACTGGTGAGCTGTCAGTGGAAAACGCGGTTGAAATGTTTGACTCTCGGATACAGTTGTTTTATCCATCATTGATTGGAATATTTCACTCGAATCTCAGTGTGTATCTTGAAATGCAAAGCTATCTTAACTCACCGTTCGTCATCACATTTTGTCAATTTTAGAGCCATATACTTGGATTCTGGTCGCTGTATGAATTTAAGGACCAGATTTCTCATTTGTGAATTGATTAAAGATCTACAAGCAGTCCCTTCAGGTCATAATCACTAGTCTACAATGACAGCCTGTTTCCAATCGACATGCGTACATGGTAGCTGCTCATGTCAACCGATAGTGCTTCCTTACTAAATATAAATTATGGAAACAACAGATGATCAGTGATACAATCACATATTTCGATGTGAATATTTTCGGTTTGCTAAGAAAACTACAAACAATTCTTGAAGTAAATTCATGAATTATTCAACTCACTGACAGAAGGAGAATGTTTATTGAGATATCCATGACAAGAATCCTTCCTAGAATTCAATTAAAGAAACAGAATACTATTAGTTCACTGTAAAGAATATTTAAATTTATACAGGAATGGATCAGAAATACTTAGAAATGAAAGGTGAGCTCGTGTGTGTGTGGTAAAAATGTGAACACCATGAAATACAGATTTACTCATGCAGAGTAGCAATATTCTTTTCAATCAGACCTGATCAGCCTTTAATCTAATACACATCGTCCTTACAAATGAATACGAAGTATGAACCCATAGTTGTGATTCACACAGAGGAAGACACGATTGTGAATACAATCCATGCAACTAGTCAAAAAGGCATGCACGCTAATAAAAATGCCGTGAGTATAGTGAAACATGGAACATATTGAGATAAAACATTATGAAGTAATTCAAATCGAAATGGAAGTGAAAAAACTGCGTTTTGACGAAAATGCACGAAGCTTATAGCAGGGTTTCTCATATGGCAATTAAATATACATATGCATGGATGGTGGTGGTATTTCTGATGGTGGTTGTGTTGGTCCGGTCATTTGATTGGGTTACAATACTATTCGCGTTGAGCAGATTTCATCGACGACAATTATTATCCATGATACTTTAACTGCAACTGTGGCAGTGGGAGACGGACGTTGTGTTCGGACGGAATATTATTCTCACATATTGTCACAGTTCATTTCAGCATTAGCAACAGAGTACTATGTATTTGAACATTCTATTTCATGCCGTTTAATGTCATAACCTTAGTCAAACGCCCAATCATTGGTTAGAGAATATAAAACTATTCCTATATAAGTGGTGGTTCGAACGATGATCAGTGCTTCGGTGTCTCGCCTTCTGCTGTTACACTATTATTCCTGTGTCTATCTGAGGATTTCCTTGTGTAAACGGTGAAGTCACATTTCATGATCCTCCTTAGAGTCAGTCTTTTTAATTACTCATAATTGATTTCAACAAAATCGAATTTATCTATTTCATAGCCAATCTGATTAGTGACATTCTCAGTGACGGTTTTCAGGTCCTCATAATGCGATGAATGAACACGCCGAGATGGGGAACGCAGGTGAATAACATCTTTGTCATTTTGAATATATCAGTGCAATGTTTTTCATCATGCATTTTATTATTTCAATCGTTCATAATTTACTACGCTGAAGTTGATTTGCGTTTTCACGTGTAATTCTCAACCACAAGATGATTAGTTATATGAAACAGCAAACAGAAAGATAGTTACTCACAAACTTTTGATCCCTTATGAGAAATATTTCACCAAGAAGTATTCCTGCGAAAAGCATCATCAGGAAGTATCCGAAATAACCGTCTGCAGTTTTTGTCAGATCAGTCTTGATTTTGTATCCCAGAAGAAACACGAGTGCACATACGAGAAGGCAGACACACCAAACAATCACGGAAACAATTCTCACCTCATACGTCGCGAGTACGTATAAAATAACGGCCAAAAAGATCGCCTATGTTTATGTAGTAGAAATCAAAACAGAGGTGAGAATATGAACAGAAAATGAATTTTGAAATTACAAATTTGTTTTGTAAGCACACTTACTTCTGTTCATCATGATCACTCACAAGCCTAATTCGAGAAAATAATTGTGCAATATACTTTTAACGATGAAGTATGTAGAGTGAGATGGTTGGAGTCAAACAGTGGGAAATCTGCTTAGGTCTATGTTCTGTGCATGGTGCTAGTCATCCGGAATGCTTACCTGCGATCCAGCCTCAGTTCTTCGAACCTACGATATGTGGTGCTGTAGTAATATACCAACACACCAAGACATTCGGACTGATGATTGACGGACTTTAGCTCAGATTGAAACCTGAAGGCACCAGACCTCTGGATCATTCATCATTACTACATAATGAAGCTGGTCTTAATGACCCCTGAGTGGTTCACTTTTCCTTTACTAATCACGGTAATTCTAATAATGTCATCACTATCACTCATCATGTCGTTGTATGACAAATTGTGATTACCCTTTGTAGTATTTGTACAATTAAATAGGTAAAATAAATATACACACCACTCCTTATAGGCATGCACAGATATAACTTACATATAAGCATAAGAAAATGAATCCAACGAATGGTTTAGTCTGTGTTGCATCGACGAATAGCAGGACGAAGACAACTACAATGGCCAAGCAGCTGTATTCAGAAAAAGTTGGAAATGAAAATGAACCAGTTTGAAGTAGTTATCTTGTAATTAGAATTCCTTTATTCATCACACACATTCTATGCAAAAATATTACCTTTATTGGCTTGGAATCAACCTCGAATTAAATTAACTTATGATGTTTTGACAATATATAATAATGAGTAACATGAGTAAGTGTGAAGCAATCAGGTGGAAGTAGTAGCTCTTTCTAGATGGTCGGTCTGAGTAAACCACACATAACCTGGAACTAAACCGACTGTAGGTGACATGGAATGTTGTGGTCACGGTGACTTGGCTAGCTAAACTGCTGCTTTACTTGAGTAGTTTCCAGATAACTCGTTTCAATCTTTGGCTAAGACCTAGTTGACTGCAACTGATTATATTAAGCACATTAATAATTACTTGTGTATTCTTCGTTTTCCTAGTGAAACTGTCGTGATCAGTGGGGAATTCGAAAATTGTTTCGCTATTCCTTCATACTGATGTGAAACTGAAAGCAGAATATTCGAACATGTTTTAAGCAAGCAAGTGTCCATCTTATGCTGTTGAGTTCTACGAGAACTGAATGCTATTACAGTTGTGAATACTGGTATGCACAAATGGATATTGAAAGACGTGAAATGGCATCATCGATTTCTCGCCAACACTCACATAGTAGATGTATCAATAAACATTATAAATTATACTTTTCATAATGCCAACAACGAATAATTAAGGATTCGTTATTCCTACCTGGAAATCAACACCACCAGGATTCCATATTTTGTTTTTATTTCAAGACCAAGCCTAAACATAAAAAACAATTTCTACTTTGAAAGCGACCTGAGATACTTACAAGTAAATACCCAACATCATAATAGCCGTGGTGATTATGACCAGTATCACTGTGAATGCAATCACCTAATACAATTATCTTCAACATAAATTCCACCTACTCGTCGGTAGTATTTAGAGTCGCTGATCACTTTTGACTGTTTATTTCTTCTTTCATCGTTCGTTGATTGTTTGTTGTGCCCATGATATGAAATGGGTTTGCATTTGTAAGAATGAAAATCTGTCTTCAAGTTATTGCAGCACAAAAACTTCAATGTCATATTCACAATCCCCGTCATCATTATCATCATCATCACCGACGAGATAATATACAGTTCAAAAGTTAGACTACTATGAATTTCACTTCTTAACTAATGTATTTACATACATATATTTTCATTGTCTATCTATTCGTTGATTAGTTAGATAAACAACCAATCATGTACGACCAGCTTACATGGTTATATTCGAATGTCAGCTACGTATTTTCATGTGTGTCTTCAATTTAATTTCTACAATAAAGCCACTGAAATGTGAGTCTGAATGTGTGACAGACAAACAGATTGTAGGAAGTTATCTCATCTATTTGATATTGTGAGGAAATGAGTTATGTATATATTGACAGGAAATTAAGTGTCTATCAGTTATTCTTACCATTCCACAGATTTCAGCGGTATATTGAGACTGAACCTTTCTTAACATCTTACATGAAAACTTCATAATCGTCAATCAGTAGAAATTCGTGAACACATTGTTCATGATGTCACAATGAACTTCGTCGTTTCAGGATCATAAATCTGCACAGATCTCAAAATCAGCGCCCAATCAACACATTTCCAGTAGATGCATAATAACAAGCAACATCAGAGTTTCACCAATGACCTTCAGAGGGAGCGGCTCAACTGTAATATACTAAACAATGTAAACAACAAAATGAATAGTGACTGATGTTTAGTCACTATGAAGAGTTTATTTCTGGATGCCGGACAATACTGCACACATCTGATCTGGAAGTTTTGACTTTTTTTGGGTGCTCTACACACATAGTAACACTCACCTAGTACGTTTGAAGTTTCTTGCTCATAATAATAATCGTCATTATTTTATCTTTCCCTAGAGCAAATAAAAAATCCATGAGATAGAAATGCGTTGTGTAATTATTCAACTACCAATGAAGAATGAACCATTATTAATTTATTGAGACATTTTTTCGGAATATCTGTTCTATCAGTTAACTGCTTATAAATAAGGTGGGTAATACTGAGAAGAACAGGTATGTAGTATGTTGTGTGACCTCCAGGATATCAAAGAGAGGAGTGGGGTGATTTCAATTTTCGGAACAATGCAAGTAAACTAGACATCAACATTAAAACCCAAAATTCAAAGGAAGATGTTAACTAGGTGTACATTGATGAAACATTAAGTGACATCAACTGTTCTCCTGCAGATAGTCACCGGCGGCATGAAGTGCTCTGTGGTAATATTTCCGAATGCCCCATCATGTGACACGGAGTCTGGATTATTGTCCCGTTTAGTCTCCGAGTGGAACATAGGGCACCAACAACGCTTCACAATATTGTTCTTTTTTATTCTCCACATTCCGACGGCGTCCACGATTGCTGATAAACGGTTATCGCCCTCCTTTGGACGATCTCCCCCATTTCAGTCTCGCACTAAAGATAAACTTGTCGTTTCTTATTTGGCTTCCAGCTGAGTGATGAGCTGGTGTGCGACGTTATTTGATGTCATCCTTAGTGTGTGCTCAATTCACCTCCATGTTATTCTGCATAATTGTTGAGCAATGGTTCTTCATTGCTTTATTTACAGAGTCTCTTCTTGCTTATTCGTTCTGGCCAGACGGCCATTAGATCTTCAATAAAGAAGGAAGGCAGTTGTCGATTAAATTCTACAGTGGTCTGTTGGGAATGCTTTTTGTGATGCTATAGCGAAGTATCTGACCAATGTAGAAGAACTGACTTCACATTTGTGCCAAAATAAGATTCTCCAACTAACTTCAACCAAATAACTCATCGTACGCTTTCCGTCATCCTAGAGGATTATGTTTCTGGTGTATTCTCTTTCGTTGATCGCTTTTCAAAGCAAAATAGCATATACACCTAGTAGCCAGATGAAAATCATGATGGAATGAATATGCTCCAAGTAGACGCCTGACTAACATGGAGCATGTCCGAGGAGGACAGGAAACACATCGAGCGTACTGGAAGTTGAGGCCAATTGATTGTTCAAACATGAAAGCCCAGTTAAGGCCCAGTTATAATACAAAACACATCTCTGTAAATTTTGCAATTGGCGTTTTTTTACTCATGAGTAGTTGAGATAGAAAGCACCCATTTCATTAACAAAGGAATGTCAAAGGCTATACGTCTCGAAAAGGACAACAACAACTGCGTCGGTGGCACAGTGGTTAGGACTCTCACCGACCATGCACATGGTCCGGGGTTCGAGCCCACGCCGACGCACACCTGATATCTATGGTCGGCCTGCGAATTTTGGGCCACCGATATCCACGCTGAAAATTCCATACTTGTACCAAAAATACGGTGTGGAATCAAGCTGTGATCAAAAAATATAAAAAAATAAAAAAAGTAAAAAATAAATTGATAGGACACAACAAGCTTGTAATTGTGATTATACCTAACATAATGTAAATACTCTATTCTATTCATTTGGGTTCCAGCAGCACATGGCGATTTCTCTCTTTCATCCAAAACCCATGTCAGTTGGGTCCACCATTGTCAGAAGCCTTCATCGTCTCAAAGGCTGGTCGGGCAGTGGATTTCATTTAGTGGTTTGCTGTGTGTGTACCAAAACCACCTCCGATTCCCCCAGGATATTCGTGAGATATTAGTCCATACTGTTTTAACTTTTCTTCACACGATCTCCTCCATGTCACCCTTGGAAGTCCCACACGGGCTGCCTGTTTCTTCGTTGCTCGGCCTCATTGGAGATAGTAGGCAGCCAGCTAGCCAGCCAGCCAGCCTGCCTTTTCTTACTCCCGTCTTCTTCTTCTTCGAAGGACTCTGTGAGTTTCCCTGTTTTGTGTGTGTGTGTGTGTGTGGATTATTTAACATGCAGCATTTTACTACAACTGTTGGATGATGATTTGTACGATTGTTAGTTGACGGCACCCCTTCTTACACCTACACCTACACCTATAGCTAGCTGTCTTTACCTATAAAATTATCATGAGATGTAAGGTTAGTAAGCTAGCTAGCTAGCTAGCTTCATTCATGCCAATGAAGTAACGTTTTTATTTCTGTAGTTGTAATTAATTCTCCCGGAGTAGTAGTTAATGTCAATAAATAAATAATAATTATATATTTCAATAGTTTACACACAATGATAAGTTCTGTTTGTTTGTTTGTTTCTTTGTGTGTTCGTCTTGGTAGTATATTTTGAGCAAAACTACTACTGCCTGAGATCATCACACCAACTCTGTGTGTGTGTGTGTGTTTTATACTTCGACCAAAAGCCAATAAGAACTTAGCATTGTGTGTAAACCGCCAGGGCTGGCTCGAACTCAGCCAGCACCGACCTTCTGGTTGGTTACAAGGCAAGCAAGCAAGCGTGCTACTGAAGTAAGTGGCCTGAATTAGCTAGGCTGACGAAACAACTGACTGTCCAACACTCCCCTCTCCCATATCCACCCAACTGGTTTTACAAGGCTTCTTCAGCTCTCTAACTCATAGATAGATAGGTAGTTAGATCAAGGCTAATAATAATAAATAATAATAATAGTTTCTTCTTCAATTTACTTCTTCTTCTTCTTCAAATTAAAAAAAGTCATTATTTATCATAATCTTTTAGGCAAAATTTCAAATTCACAATCAAAGGAGGGAGGAGGCAATGAATGAATGAATGAATGAATTAAGGAATAATTAATTATATTACATTGTATACATTATACAAGGAAGGCATTTAGATGACTAATGACTAAAAGAAAAATCAATATGTTCAAAATGACTGCCTCACTGACTACTACTGACTGGATTGATCGATAAATACACAGATAGATAGATAGATAGTTAGATAGATACCTGTATATTTACAAAGTTGATCATTGTGCCCTATTATACCTTCTATGAGATTATTATGAGATGTAAGCTGGCTGCTTCATTCCAATGAAGTAACATTTTCATTTCTGTAAATGTAATTATGACGGAGTAGGATAATATTAATAATAATAATAATAAAACAAAAAAAGCATTGCAGAATGCTTAACTAGTGAGTGAGTGAGTGAAGTGCAGTGAATACTGAGAAATCGCAATGTAAGGCTAGTTAGTGCAAGGATAATTATATAATTGGGCATAATATTAGTTAGTAAATTCAAATAGAGACAGACAGACAGACAGACACACCTACCCAGCACCCAGCCAGCAATTAATCCATCAGCAGCATATATGTTGTTAGTCAGTTAGTCAGTTTTACACGGTGAGGTCCAACCAGTCCAGTCCAGTCCAGTCAACTATACGAGGATTGATTTGTCACCGATGATCACTGATTGGTTGGTGCCGCAGTCGCGGTAGATGCATCATAAATTGGTAGAAGTTAGAATTCATGCGTTGGCCATTGTAGTGGGTTGGGTCCAAGTGAGTGGTGACTGAATGATATACGAGCCAGCTAGCCAGCCAGCCAGCTTGCCTTGCTTGTAACCAGAAGGTGTTGGGTTCGAAGCCTGGCACTATGGTGGGTGCCTACTGCCGATGATTCCCAAACTAGGCTGGCTGACGAAACAGCTGGCTGTTCAGTACTCCCCCAACGCCCCAGTTATTTTTCAATGCTTCCTTCTAACTGATTGATATCAATCCGTGCGTAGCGTAGCGTAGCACAGCGTGGCGTGTCGTGTCGTGGTCAAACTCGTAAAAACCAATTTAATCCTCGCTTACAAACCAACTATGGGAATAATAATGCTATAATAATAATAATAATAATAGAATAGGTAGTGCAATGGCTACAGGCTTGTCGACAAGTCAGACAATCACGCACGCACACACGCACACATGATGTTTCATGATTGGTCTGTTCGAACGAATAAGATTAATTTTTTATCATCACAGGTGTGATGTGATCACAGGTAAGTGGTGGTAAATAAGATACTACTAACTACTACTACTACGACTAATTGCAGTACACCCATCCTGGTGGGGAGAGAGAGAGGGAGGGAGGGATGACAAATGACTGTCACAGAAGGAGAGGGTGGTGGGTGATTAGTAGTTTATTATTATTATTATTATGAAATCTGAAAAGCTACAAAGCAAAAAATAAATTCACAAATCAAAAAGAGGGTGGGGTGGTGGTGTTAATGTAGTGTAGTTAGGATTAATATATATATATATATATATCGTCAGTAGTAAAATGTTACGAAATTTAATGACAACAATTCAGTTCAGTTATATATATGTACATGAGGTTGAAAATGTAAAACCAATGCAAAAACAATTTATCATGAGAAATAGAACAACATATCAGACAGCAGACAGACAGACAGATATGTCGTCGTCGTTTAAGGCACTCACCATTATGATTATATCCACTTCTATTATGTGTAGATTATACTTGTCACAATTTACGTTTAACAATATTTGATGATGGTGATAACGTTTCACTTAGCCTGATCCTGATCCTGATGATAATGATGACAAGCTGATTACTGAAAACAGAACACCAAAATACAAAAAGATATTAGTAGATCAAAATTTTGGGTACATACTACCAGTACTACTACAAGTGAAAACACACTTGGGTAATACCTGTCACGAGTGAATGAATGAATGAATGAAATGTAACGAAGAATTTAGATTCTATTTCGCTAAAAATTAAAACGAATCAAACTGAGTGTGTGGGGTGGGTGGGTGGGGGAAATTGAAATGTCACAAGATAGTTGAAATAGGATATTTGTCATATATATATATTTAATGGGTAAAATACTGTTTGTTAATAGATGTCGGTTTCATTTGCATACCACCACCACCACCACCACCACTAACGACCACCGTCACATCACATCAGGTCAACACATATATGCAAACCTAACTAACTGACTAATTAACTAACTACCTAATACAAACGAAACAAAGTGGGGAAAAGTGTGTGTGTTGGGCTGGGGGTGGGGGTGGGGGTGGGCGTGATGATGTGTTTGGCTAGAGAGCGAGAGGTATATAAGCAGTGCTGATTACATTCAAAGACCATTATAATGCAGAATTTATCTAGAATGCAGATGAGCGAGCGAGCGAGTGACATTTTTGGTGTAGACTTATTGTCCATTTTTATTCGTATCTTCATCACCGTCATCAGGAGGAGGAGGAGGAGCAGGAGCCTGAGTTATTGTCTCGTTATCACGTTTTCTATGTACAAATACCGCTAGCTCAAAAGTGCTAAGGATGATATTATTGTAAAAATGTTGAATCAATGGTAAATCTCACATCTGTGAAAACTATAAGAAATAACGGAATAGACTTCGGAATGAAAAATTATACATCGACAGAACAGGCATTTCCTGTCGAAATTATCTGAAATCATCAAGTGATAGAATAATCCAGAATATTCTCTGGAGAACACTGCTTAATGACTGACCCTACCTGAAGTATGCATAGTTGCACCATACACTTTGGTGAATCTGACCATGCATATATTTGTTAATTCAGCTTATATGGAAATAGGAAAGTAAAATGACGAATAAAGTAAACAAAGTAATAATGGTGTACAAGAACACGGAGGATAGTGACTGACACAAATTCCATTAATACTATGGGATAAGAATTATCACAGTATTTTAAGCGGCATGATAAATTACTTGTTCACAAACCATGACGGCTTCATTTTATGAATTAGCACAGCTTTTTTTATAGATCAATTAGTCCGAAGTAGGGAAAGGTTAGATTATATTATGTTCTGTACACACTATTTGGGATACATGTGATTAATTCAACGCGCCTCCATCAACTTTGTTAAACCCACTGTTTTGCATTTTGTTCCATCTGTCATTTTTCTTCCCAACTTCCCGAAGAGACACATTAATCTCAACTAGAAATATATTTTGTCTTCTTCATTTATTCAATTCCATACATAAATCATAGTTATTACCATTTATGCAAAAACTTCACACCATGAGAATATGTAATTCCGCATTATTTTTGTAAATCAGACTGGGATAGAAAACAGTTCCCCATCAACAACTGATGGGACAAAGCGAATGATCAAACTAACACTGATAAAATTAAACTTGTAACTGAAAGTAGGCTAAGTGCTTGACTACATTTTTCAGTAGCACTAAATCTAAAACAGTTAAAAGTCGAAATAAATTTTGGGTAGCATTATTTAATGAAGAACATTACCTGTTGAATGAAGAATTACGCAATTCACTTCGGTTAATATGACCACAAATCATTTTGTTAATTCAGTTTATATGGAAATGGGTAGATAAAAGGCCGAATAAAGTAAACAATATGATATGCAATAGTAAATTTTTTTTATTATTCCATTTGGTTCCAGGTGGAACATAGGACTTCAACGACACATCTCCACTTTGTTCTATTTGGTGCTTTACTCTTCACCTGGCCCCACGAAAGCCTATAATCTCTCATCTCATCCTTCCCACATGATCTCCTCCCTTTCAGTGTAGGACGGCTTAGCCGTCGCTTATAACTGGGATTCCACTCCAGCCATAGCTTGTATTGTGCGAAATGTCATTTCACGGTCTCCTCCTCCCCTCTCTGATGCATCTCCATTTTATTCGATATATTTGTTGAGCGATCAGCCCTCGATTGGTTTGTTGCCAGGTTTCCTTGTCGCTAATTATTTCTGGGTATTCGATCTTCGGTATGGAGCTAAGGCAGCTGTTGATAGATGTCTATAACTTCTTTGAAAACTTTTTCGTGAAGCACAATGCAAGTTTGTGACCCTTATAGGAGAACTGACTTCTTATCCACGTTGAAAATCCGAATTTTACTCTTTATGGTGAGTGAGAAAGATTTCCAAACTAGAACCTATCTCACCTATGAGATTCTGGATTTGACACCGCCCTCCGTTCTGCCTGGAGTTGAAACAATGCTTACTATCTGGATAAGTGAAGGAAGTAACCATTGTCAAATCGCTCTGGCTAATGGTGATTGATGCTGGTGGCTGTTTCTGTGGCGGTTCGTTGGTTATCTTCATCACATGCATCTTCTCTGTGTTCACCTGGAGTCCTGCCTTTGATATCTGCCTCTTCATCCAGTTTGTTGCTTTTGCCTACAATACTCAAGTTTGTGTGACATTAGACATATATCATCCAAGAAATCCAGAACTTCTAGAGTCTTCTTATAGGTCTGTTGAATGTCTTCCTGTCTTCTCACTCCTACACACAGTCTGAAGCCCAATCCAGCTCCCCACAATTAATAATATTACCGGTGGTAATAGTGGTCAGCCTTCTCTTACTCCTGTATTCAGCCAACTCCTTTTCTGATTTATGCAAACTATTCGCACCTGTTTTTCAACCTGAATTAGGTCACTATCTTGGTCAACAATCAGCAAAACTACCCCACCAGCTACCTCCCGTACCGTGGCCACCAGCATCCCATCCCCGTAGCCAAAATATTGTTATGTACTGGTCGAGTAATTAATAGTCCTGACGCAAGAAGGTGGAAACACAAGGAAAAATCAATGTCACACAAGTGTATGAGTGAATGTTCAAAAATGAACGAATCAATAGACAGTCTCAACATGATTGTTAATTATAATGGAAGATTGATCCATAGATACATAGCAAAATATAACAGGTTGTGAAAAACAAACACACATATTATTTGGGTACATATCACCTCCCCTTTGAGAAGGTTGATGATTAGCAGCGTGTTTTCTCGGGGGTAGATCTGGAACCGTTGAGCTTGTTGTTGACATCTATCGCTTCGTCTGCCTGTTGGGTTTGCGGCTTCGGCTTCGTCCGGAATTGTCCGACATTTTATGCTTCTTGACTGCATTGCATAGAGAATTTAGTGGGACGTCAGCCAGATGCAAACGATCGAACCGATCAAGTCCCAAAAGATTTAAATCACTCTTGGTGACGAAGAAAATTCCTGTGAATTTATTGTTACGGAGTGATACAGAACATTTGAGTTCCCCCTTTGGTTGGAGACTCCCACCACAGGCGTTGACATGAGTCTGGGAAGTATTTGTGATAAGTGGTCTGCCAGTATCATTCCAAAGTTTATCTGATATAACAGTAATATCAGAGGCAGTATCTAGCTGCAAACGCGTATCATGACCATTCATCTGAAGATCAAGATATTTCCGCATACCTGGTGTTGTGACTTGACAGGTTCCGACTAGACTCATCGACCTATTTGGGGATTTAGGACCAACAGTTGGTCGAGCTTTCGCTGGATTTTGATATCTGGGTTTGCGTGGCTGGCAAAATCCATGTTTATGACCGATGATTTTGCACTTGCTGCAACGATGATTTTGTATGGACAGGACTTTACAATGTGCCACGCGCCACAGTGCCAGCATGGTGAAGATTGGGTCTTCTTTGCAGTATTTAGTGAGGTTGGACACGTATGTGCAGGCTTTCGTGGAACATTAGAAGGTGGGTCAGGACTGGATGATGAGAGATGTTTGCTCTTTCGCCATACATGAATATCAGAGCTTCTCGCAGGTGTTGATTCGACCAGATGTGTGTCTTTCTGCAAATTAATCAGCCGTTGATATTCGTCAGCTATGTCATGTAATGTTAACTTAGGATTTTTCTCTAGCTGATTGAGCAGTCGAGTTCGGATATCTGTGAAACGAGGAGATTGGAGACTGCATATGAGAATCAAGGCTTTGAATTGATCATCTGTTAAAGACCTGAGTCGAAATCTCTCACATTCTCGGTTGACTGTGCCAACGTGAGTAAGAAAATCATCATTTTCATTCATTGTCAGCTTGAGGCTACGATAACGTATGCTGAATAATGAGGAGTGGTCTCCAAAATGTTCACGCAGCAGCTTTATTGTATCATCGAAACACTTGTCACGTGGTTTCTGGGGTAAAATTAGGTTGCAGTACCGTTCATATTCTGCCGGACCCAATTTACGTAATAACACTTGCACCTTACAATCATCGTCTTGAGAAGCGAGATCAACTGTGAATAAATCCCCATATCGTTGATACCATGTGTCAAAAGTGGCATTAGCATTTGGATCATAATTGAACTGTGAAATACTATTCACAATGCCGTCGACAGATGGTAGCATGGTATGATTCAGAAGGTGAAGTTGAACCAGTCTGTTGGTTGAACAACATTTCCATTAATTCCATTTGTTGTTCAAATAGTAATTCCAATTTAGAAGAATCCATATTCACGTCAAACGCTTGGCCAACTTTTCCGTTGTGGATCACAACCATGTGCCAGACTATTTTCGCCCACATTCCCGACGTTGTATATTTTCCATCCATCTCTGTGCATAATACTAAACTGATTATCGTAATTGAAGTAATTTATTACACGAATAGCTGATAGCTAATCAAAACAGCTAACTCCTCAACAAATAATTTCAGCTAATACCATCACCAGATACGAAAACAAACACTCAGAGGCTGGTCGTGGCTTTTCCCAATCATTTGTCAGTGTATCAGGTCACTGATAATACCTGTGTGTTTTCCGGCCCAACACATTTTGTAATGGATTTCGGAACCTTTAGTCTGACTGAATCAAAACTTTAAAATTGTACGTTTGGCATAATTTGTTCTCTTTTTTGTCATGACCAATATTTGAGACATAAAAATTGACGTAAAATACTGTCCACCAATTTTTGCTAGCAGACAGCTCTCGCCACATTTAGTTAATCATCAACTTATTCACCTCTTGCCTTTATTATACAGCCCATTTTACCACTGAATCCAGACATCTATTTTCGTTTAAACTTTACTTTTCACTGCAGTGACTGTATCAGTATAATTTCTGAGTACTTATTAAGTTTGGTGCATGCTGTCAGTCCACATTCTGCAAAATTTGAAGGTATCATCAAAATTCTCCTGTGAATCAAATTATTAATTTTGGTACGCTGCTGATTTGCAGCCGACTAAATAAATGATGATACCATGTGAAACCCACACAAATTGCTGCTCTCAATTTATTTGAATTCGTAAAGGAGAATGAGTGTATGAGGTTTTATCTGTGCTGATCTCTCCTAAGATAGTGCCTTAATTATCCGATATAGTGTCCTGAGGTCCACCAACCTGCAGCGTGTTCTGCTTCCACCGTCAAGTAGTCAGAGAATTTTCTATCCTTAAAAGCACTCTTCCTGACGTTTTACTCAGTACATTGAGCATTAAACTCAGCTTCTCCATTCTTTGTTTGTCTTTGCAATGTGTCGTCTTCTGCTGCATCATCACACTGAACACTATCAGCGCTCAAGTGTCTATGGAGAATCATCTCTCCTGTTTTCTCCGTTTTTATCTGAGTAGGCTATGGAGATTTCACTCAATTTGACTTTCAGAGTGTTCCAGTACACTTCGACGCGAATTTCCTCAGCAATATTGCTTGAATTATACACCTGTGAACTAATACCTGCAGTGATTTGGATATTTGTAGATTTTCCTGAGTTTTGAACCTGTTTCCAGCTGTTTCGGAGGCTTTTAGCTTGATCGTGAAAGTTTCGTGCATCGGATCTTGATCTGAGACCACATCTGCTCCTCGGCACTATTCTCTGTCTTGCAGACTTTATCTCTGAATTCAGTTAACGTCTGTATGACTTTTGTTGCATCCACCTGTTGAAACGCATATCTTATGTTGAGAGTTTCTTATAGAAAATATGCGCAGATTAACTTAGAAAATTAGGTATCTCACTTCTTAAAACATGAATTTAATAAGAGATAATAAGGAATACAATACTAAGAGCCTCAACACACACCTACCCCTCAATAGAATTCATCTGTGAACAAGGTAATTGAAATAAAAATATATAAGGCAATCGGGTTTATAAACGTGGTGGAAGCGCTTTGGATAAATGGCAAGCACCTGAGCTATGGTGCAGTAAATAAAGTGAACATGCTCACAAACAGATAGAGGGGCACGAAAGAAGAAGGGAAAAATTTCTTCTTCTTAAAGTGGTTATGTATTTCTATGAAGGACAGTTTGTAATCACCTATTCTGTTTTATGTTGACCAATTAGCTAGTCCTGCAGTGCCGGCTGATTCAAGTGAGTCAGTAATAATGCATTACCCGAATTTCTATTGACAACAAATATTACTAAAGTCCCATTAGGCATTCATGTCTTTAAATGACAACAGCTCTCAATTAAGGAGTAGAATCTCGGCAAGCATAAATCATATTATATAGCTGAAAAATGTACACTTTCATAATATAAGGAAAAGTCGTGTTACTGAATGCTGACATCAATAATCAGCTGCATCACTATGTGAAGCAAGTTGGACAAATGACCTACAGCAGATTCTTGTGTGAATGCACACTATAACAAGTCGGCTTATATGTATCACTCCTTATTTTAATGTTTGTTGTAAAATGATGTATTCACCTGCATGACCTGTGATTTCGTGTAGTACTAAGCATATGAGTTCACCTTTGAATCACTAAAAATTGACGTCTGCTAAAACTATTGGGTTGTGCAATCAAAGTATCGGGCATTGTATCTTTGTATTTGGCGTACATCACAATAGAAAACCAGTGATATTATCACGTTCACTGACTAAGATGCAGTAGACATTTTAGGCATAAATGTTGTTATATATAGTCAGGTTTGAGTTTTAAATTCAAATAAAAATTGTTTTAGCGCATGTTTTCATTGCTAAAATTATCCTCTATCTTTGACTTCTTTGATTTGCTTCTTTTTTTATTTCCATTTATAATTAAACGCCTGCATTCTTATCCGATTCGAATTAGTGAAATAACTAACAGACAAGTGCAGTTAGGAATCGGTCAATCTCAATCCCCAGCAATTATTAGCATCTGCTAAACTACACGCTGTACAGCCTATCGATAAATCTTTAGGAATATAACAGAGCATACGACCAGTCATAATTTATCTTATGAAAAAATCACTCAGAATGATGGATGCAAATGATAAGGTGAATCATAAATACTTTTATTTAATTTCATTTATGAAGTGCACGTGAAATGCATTTGAAAGTAAAGAATGAACTTCCCCGCTATATTCGCCTTCCATGAGTGAAAGTCAAACATCGTATTTTATTTAAAAAATTAAGGTTCATATAAAGAGCCTTCTGAAATAAGTAAGTTATTTTCTATACATCATACTGTTTGCTAAAGGTGACAAAATTACCGAACGTACCTAGAGACAACATCTACATTGGCTGTATGCATAATTCATCGTATCGTTATGATGTTTTCACTGTATAACCTTCATGACATCGAAAATACCAAAGTTGACGTTATTTAAAGCAACACGTAGAAAAACATTCTGAATTTCAGATCTGAGATGACTAATCTGAATAATTTCATAACCGATACAAACATACATCGTCAGAATAGACATTTCATGTCGAAACTGCTTAACATCATCAATAAATAACTCATTACTCTGATAGAGTAATAAACTTGAATATTCCCTGAGAAACATCAAAAGAGGAAGATTGAAGAAGAAGAAGAAATGGCTAATGCACACAAACGTGTAGTTGACACGAGGATAAGCGTTTCACAATGATTTTTTTCCAGTATCACTGAATCTAAAACGATTGGGAACTTCAATAAATCTGAACAGTGTTAGCTAATGATGGTCTCTTCATCTGAAGAATGAAAAACTGCCCAATGCAATACAAGACATCTGAGCACATATCTGCTATTCAATTCAAATTAGACAAAAGTAGAAAAACAAAAAGCACAATGAAGTAAGTCAAATAATAAGGTAGCAAGAGTCACGAGGATAGTAACTGACACAATTTCCATTAATCTAATTGAAAAATGATTACCAAAGTGTGATTGATGTCGTGATAATGTTACTGTTCACAGACAATTAGGCTTAATTTTATGAATAGCTATAGGCACACTTTAGTATGTCAATTAACGCGAGATAGGAAAAGGTTAAAGTATATTGTTTTCTGTAC